>VXBI01009588.1:89801-217941 GCA_013397375.1 Toxostoma redivivum
AAAAAAAAAAAAAAAATAAAAAAAAAAACCTTATATAACTACTTAATTAAAAATATTGTTACTCAAAAATTATACACCACTATCACTCAAATGCCCCAACAGTGTAATCTTTACCTCCAAACTAAACCTAAAAACATCCCCAAACCAAAACTTAACAAAATTGGAAAAGGCCAGCAGCCTGAACAACAATAACAAATTAACTTTTCAAAACTTCCACACTGGGGATGGGCTGAGCCAGGTCCTTGGTGCTGTGTGGAGTGACCTGCCCCAATGGGGTGAAATCCCCCCAGTGTTGTGATTTTAGCAGCACAGAATTGAACTGCATATCTAAAAATGGGAATGCAAGGGAGGCTGGATGCTCGCTCCAGATTCCTGCCTCTACCTACTTATGAGAAGAGGCTTAATTAAATAAATCCTGGTATTTAATTAATCCCTAATATGTTTGCATCTTGAGGCATGTTTGCTCTAATGGCCCAGCCCCAGTTTCCAGTGCAGGCTGAGGTTTGCAGGGAGCTCACAGCTCAGAACTTCAAAAGCTGATGGAGACACTCCCCAAACACGCAGAGTTAGCAAAATGTCAGGATAGGATTCAACCAGCCCTTGCAAATGTGTTAATTACCTGATATTAATTGGCAACCTAACCACCAGAGGCCACATCCCCAAGGTGCCAAAGCAGGAATCTCTGTGTTCAACCAGGAGAGGCTGGCAAAAATCCTGCCATTCGGATGGAGGAAAGTAAATGATCCTAAAAGTGAATTTCATTAATTTTTAACTTGCGATAGTTTCTCACAAAAGCAGCTATCCTGAGGTTGTGCTTTGAAGTGCATGGAAATTTCCATCAGTTGCCACCTCCATGCAGTGCAGGAGGCAGCAGCTGGTGGGGCAGCTCTGTCCTGTGCAGGAGGAGAAACCGTTCCAGCCCCTTGCCAGCAAGATGTTCACCCTCAGTTGGGGTGGTGGCAGCCCCAGGACTTTCCGTGCCCAATCCTTTGGCTCCCAGGTGGCTGTGACAGATGAACCAGCTTGGCTGTGGCTTGTGCCCAGGGCTGGGTGTGGTGGGGGACACTGGGGGCTGTGCTGGTGAGCCCAGCTCAGTGAGTGCTCATCCTCACACACTCTCCTGCCAGGCTCAGGCACGTGGCACCAGGGCTGGGAAGGACCTGGAGTATTTATAGCCCGTGTTAACATGCATGAATGGACGTGTTGAGTCCTGGCACAAACATCTGCCCAGGTGGGAGCTGTCCTGGCAACACCCTGCGCTCCCTCTGCTGCCTTAAGGTGCTCCAGCACCTATTTCCAAAGGAAAATGAAGCTGGAAATTCAAAGGCTGATCCACAGCTGCAGCAATCCCTGGGTAAATCCTGCAGAGAGGCTCAGTTTGTACAGGCACCACCACCTGTCTGATGCAGGGTAAGGGGTTTTGACAGCCTTGGGTCCCTACCCAGCCCAGCAGCACTGGGGCTGCAGGACTGTACTGCAGGGATTTTGCTAGCCTGGGATTGGGAATCTCAGGGCAACACAGAGTGGTTTGGGATGGAAGGGATCTTAAAGTCCATCTCATACACAGGGACACCTTCCACTATCCCAGATTGCTCCAAGCCCCATCTAACCTGGCCTTGGAGACTTCCAGAGATGGAGCAGCCACAGCACCCTCACAGGGAAGGATTTCTTCCTAAACTCCAATCTAAACCTCCCCTTGTCAGTTTAAGTTCTCCTTTTGCTTTCTTTGAGTGCAATGACTGAGGTGGAGCAATCCATGCTCTGGCATTTCCAACGAGCTGTGGATGTACCTCACAGCCATGAAAAACGAGCTCAGATCCAGGAGACAATAGCACAGGGATGTGTTAAGCCAGTCCTTAAGCACCAGGAAGCGTGGTGCTTTTTCCTGGAGCATTTCTCAGGAAGTGAAAGCATTTCTGCAAGGCTTTTGGCAGTGTTGGAATGACATGTGAGTGTTTAGGAGTTATCAGAGAGCTCTGTGATAGTGCAGCACCTAGCTTATCTGTGCTGGTTCAGTGGATTTTCTGAGTATAGTTTCCAGGAGTTCAGGGAGGTTGTTGGGGAGGAAGATGCTGCTGTCAGCATGCACAACTCGGGGTTCAGTCTCTGGTTTAGTGACTGACCTGGACCTTGGGTGGATGGGTTTGAGCTTTTTTTAGATCAGCAAATGGAACACAGATCCTGGGCTTTATCGCCGTGACTAAGGACGTGTTGTTGTTGGCAGAGTTACAGGAGTGCGCTGAAATCTGAGTCACTCCTCTGCTTGGGAAAACAAAAGCAGGCTCCCAGGAAATGTGCATCCCTTTGTTCTCCCCACTGCCCCCCAAGTCTGGCCATGTGCTGCTGGCTGATAGCACAGGCATAGGGATGGGGCCATGTCCTCGCCCAAACCAGTGCAGACAAAGCCACCAGGGATTATATAACTGGCAGCAATCCCACACCCACTGGTTCTTCCCTGTGTTGCACTGAAACCTCCGTGACGGTGCAATCTAACAACTCCTTCCTACTGGAGAGCATTATACATACAAATCTGACACTCAATTATCCTCGTTTTTTAGTCAAGGATTTCTTGGCTATGGCTGCTTTCAGCAGCTGAGGTTTGACAGTCTCTGCCTTCTCAAACTTCTCCTATCTGGAGGAAGAAATATTGTGTGGACACCATGGTGTATCCCACAGGCTCCGTGTCCCTTTGGAGGGGTGATGCCCTTTCCAGGGCCTGGCAGAGCTCAGCCTTCACAAGGACATTGGACTGTGTGTTTAACAGATTATTCCCTTTAAAACAGGACTCCTTCTCCTAGCCCTGTTCCCAAGTCAAACTTGAGGATGGGAGAGGCAGAGGGTCCCCGTAGCCAGTGGGGTTTCATTGGGAAGGCAGTGCCAGGGCTGTGCCCTCCCTGTGCTCTGAGCCAGGCACTTGCTCTCTGTGTAGCTCTGCACTGATTTCCATGGTGGATGAGCAAGAAGAAATGGGAAAGGAGCTTTTGAGGACAGCTGCTGTGGTGGTGATGGAGAGTGGGAGGATTTCCTGTTTTCCTTTATGGAGATTTTATGTAGTGGGCAGTGGAGCACCTTCCTGCAGTGCTCCTGCCTGTTTCCTCCTGGGGCTCATCCTGAGCTGTCACCAATAATTCTGGCTTTTGTGGGAGCAGTTACCTGGGGGAGGACACAAAGGAAGACACTGGAGTGCTTCCCTGTGGAGGGCCAGAGCATTTTCAATGCCATGGGCCTGGGAAGGGTAGCAGGGGAATACTGGAAGATCAGTGCTCCCCTGACCCAGACAGGTTGTTTTTGCATACACCTCCACCTCTTCACATAACAGGAGCAACTGGCTCAGCAGGAAGAGACGGAGACAGTTCCTGGCTGGAACAAAGGAGGGGATTTTGTCGCACCCGCTGAAGCCGGGCAGGGGTGAGACAGGAGCGAGACAGAGCAGGGGCTGGAGGGTCTGCCTGGATCCCCTTCCAGTGTTTATCCCTGCCCTCAGGTGTGCAGATGTGTCATGGGCAGTGTCTGTGCCATTTGCAATTAACCCATTTCTCCACTGCAGGGCACTGACAGACTGTGTGAGAGGAGCTAAATCACCAGAGCAGCCCCATCAGTGCATGGAATATTCAGATATTCCCTGGTTTATGCCATTCTTAGCTCAGTTCTGAAGAGATCCCAGCCTGGAAGTTAATTGTATGGTGGAGAGGAGAAACAGTGGCATTACTCATCTGAGGAGTTGAACCTTTTGTTTGAAAACTGTATCTGAAGAATGGAAACTTCATAGATAAAGGACCTGTCATTCTTTTCTGAGTGCAGGCACTCCTTCACTGTATATTGCTGCTTGTCATCCCTCTGACGGCTCCAGTGAAGTCATAAACAGCGGGTCAAAGCTCAGATGTCTGCAAGATGGTTCTGGCAGTGTCTGTTCACTATGGCCATCCACACCACAGGGTGGAATTACAGCCCTAATTCATATACATGGGGTGAGAGGCCAGGGCTCTGCATTTAACTCTGCCCCTATTGGGGTCACCTCTGCTCTGCCAAGTGCTGATAAACGCAGTGGGAGAAAGATTCACTCAGGGTCTCAGGTGGGGACAGAGCACAGGAGAAGAACTTTTGCAGGAGCTAGGGCTGTGCCACATGCCAGGTCTTGTCCTTGCCCTCTGCAGGACACACACTGGAGTATTGGAGCATTCCAGGGAAGGGAACAGAGCTGGGAAAGGGGCTCAGCCTGGAGAAAAGGAGGCTCAGGGGGGACTTCTGGTTCTGCACAACTCCCTGACAGGAGGGGACAGCCAGGGAGCAAGGGACAAAACCAGAGGAAATGGCTTCAGACTGTGCCGGGGGAGGTTTAGATTGGATGTTGTGGAAATTTCTTCACAGAAAGGATTGTCAGGCATTGGAACAGACAGCCCAGGGAGATGGTGGAGTTCCATCCCCGAAGGGATTTAACAGATGTGTCAATGTGGAGCCTGGGGACATGTGTGGCCTGTGCAGTGCTGGGGTTGGACTTGATGGTTTTAGAGGGCTTTTCCAACCCAAATAATTCTATGATTCCAAGGGAGCAGTAGCAGTGGGGTGGAAATTCTCCTGCCTGGTGCCAAGGCTGGCTGTGATGGCTGGGGTGCTCCCATCTCCCCAGTGCAGCACTGCCAGCCCCACAGTTCCCCGCTCTGTGCTGGCCCTGCACTACAGCCATTCCTTTTCCCACAGGTTTGGGATGTCTCCAGGGCAAGAAGGGCTGGGTGAGGGTGAGAACCTGGCCCCTGCAGCCCCCCAGGCCTGCTCCATGCCCTGCACATCCCGCTGGAGCAGCTCCTGCTGCACCTTGAACCAGCCCAAGTTTCTGTGGCCACTTTGAAGCTCCCAGGTCTCATCTCCTCGGGCACCCGCTGAGGCTCCTCCTCACACAGTGGGAAACAAGACAGCAGCACCTTGGGAACACTGCTGCTCCCTTGAAGTGTCCATTTGAATGCAGCTCCCAGGGCTATGGAGCCTCCAGAGCCTGGTGTGCCCAGTTCTCCGGCTCTGTCGCTGTGTAGGTGTTTTGGTGGAGAGAGCTGCCACTAAGTGGCTCCTGAATAACTGATCAGGCACTTTCTTCATTCCCTATGTGCTGGAGCAGGGGTTCCCAGCCATGGGTGGAACAAGAACCCCTTCAGAGAGGTGTAAGAGGCAGGAACACCGATCCAAGCCATGGATTGGCCCCATCTGCGCCAGGGCTGCAAGGAGGGCGTGCTGGGGATGGGTTATGGCTTGGCTTCTGGAAAAGCAAAAAGGCAAATGAGTCATGGAACTGGGATCCCTTTGTGTGGTGGGGATAAAAGGGTTGCTAAAGTGGGGAAAACACCTATATTACCCTGATTTGGGAGCAAGGGGGGAAGCTGTGGGAAAGTGATCTTAATTTAAATGGGATGTGGGTGGGAACAAGGAGGCGAGGCAAGCTCCATATTCCTGCTGCTGTTACAGGGCTGGATGTTTTTGCTGCTGAAAGTTTTCCTCTTGCTCCCATCCATGCACCCACTAAGGGGCAGCTACAGGGACTCTATGGCTCCCTTGGAATGGATCACGGAGAGATCCAGTGGCTCCACTGGCTCAGCACCCCTGTGCCTGCAAAAGAAGGAGATTTGGGCTGGTTAAAGGCAGATGAGTTCTCCATGGAGGGTAGGGATACAGGACGTGCTGCCTGGTCCTTCCTTTTCCTGCCAAGAGCTGGGATGAGGACATGGAGATGCATTTTCCTTGTGCCATGGCATCACCCTGGCTGGTGGCCAGCCCGTCATCCAGAGTCTCCTTCCTCCCGCTGTGTGAGTCATGGCCTCGCCTGGAGCCGACTTTGGACTCCTCAGAGGGAACCACACCTTTGGTAATGACAAAAAGCAGCATTTGGAGCTTCTGAGCCATGACAGCTGTGGCATGGAGAGGATGCCAGTGGGTAGATCCCATGACTCCAGTGCCATTCCTGAGGAGGGGACTGAGGGGAACACTCCCAGATCTGAGGAGAAATGTTCCCTTTCTGATTCTCTCTGCTCTTAAGCAATGTTCCCTGGACTGGGCTCCACAGCTGTGCTGCCCTGAGGGTGACAGAAGGACGGTGGTGGCCACAAAATTGGATTTTGTACCTGGTGTGTGACAAACCAATAATGACAGACTTGAGAAGGACATTTATTATTTATTTCAGGGTTGCGCAGCCTGGGTGCTTGGTGTATTCCACAAACCCAGCTCACCCCACTGAACTTTTCTGCTATTATTTATATACAGAAAGTCAGAGTTAGTAACTTTCCAAGCACAATCCTTCCTTAGGTTTCGTCAGTAATTTCCATACAAGTTGCTTCTCCGCATGCCCAGGGGAAGGGTTTTCACCTGGGCAGGGTCTTTCTAACCTGTAGGTATGATTTTTATTATTATAACAAACATAGCTCAGGCATGGAATGTACCAGCTTTGAAAGCTACCAATGGTTACATAAACATACATCAATATCTTAATTCAGGTTGTTAGTTTCAGGGTGTCCTTGACTAAGGGATGCAGCTGCTGTCTGTTCCTCTGGCTGGAATCACAGAATCCCAGAGCAGTTGTGGTGGGAAGGGCCCTCTGGAGGTTATCCAGTCCAACCCCTCTGCCAAGGCAGGGTCACCTGGAGCAGGTGACACAGGATTACCTCCAGGTGGGTCAGGGATGTGTCCAGAAAAGGAGACTAGGCAGTGGCTTGGCCACCCTCCTTGGAAAGAGCTTCTTCCTCATATTGAGGTGGAACTTGTTGTGTTTACTGCTCCTTGTCACCGGGCACCACTGGACAGAGTCTGGCACCATCCTCTTGGCACACGATTTGAGATGTTTGTATGGATTGATGAAATTCCCTCCAGACTGACCAGGCCCAGCTCCCGCAGTCTCTCCTCATCACAAAGATGCTCCAGATCCCTCATTATCCTTGTGGCCTCTGCTTCACCCTCTCCAGCAGCTCCCTTTTTTATTTGTCCTTGTCCAGAACAGTACACAATAAGATAATCCTAACACATTTTCCAACACTACCCAGCCCCTGTCTCTCAGTCGGGCGGGCCGGGATTCGAACCCGTGTCCCCCGGGGAGCAGGTGGAGCGGGGCGGAGCCAATGGCGGCCGCGCTGCGCGGGGACAGCCCGCGGTCACCATGGCAACAACGGCGCTTCCCGCGGGGCCCCGCGGCCGCCGGGGCGAAGGNGGCCCCCTGCCCGCCCCGCCCCCGGCCGTGCCCGGCCGCCGCTCGCCGCCGCTCGCCGCCGCCGCGGGGGGAAAGGCCGCTGAGCGCCCAACTTCACTTCCAACAACTTCCCCGGTGCGCTCGGCTTTGCGGAGGGGAGCAGCCCGTGGTGAGCCTGGGTGAGTGCTGCTGGCCAGGGGGCGGTGGGACAGAGTGCTCGCTCAGCCTTGGGGCCGGCACGGGAATCGCTTCCCCGCATTCCTGGGGGTGCTTCGCCCTCCCTCCCGGCCGGCCCCGGAGCGAGCGCGGACGGGGCTGCCGTGCCCTGGGGTGCGCTCGCCGCTCCCGCATGTCCCCTCGCCCTGCTGCCCCTGTCCCCGCTGCTTCTTTCTCGCTGCGTCAGAGCCAAGGGCTCGTGTCCTCGTGTGTTGGAAAGAAGGGAAAAACCCCCCTCCAAAAAAATTTAAAAAAACTGCTGGAGGTGGGGAGGGATTGTAGGTGATTTTTGGTGGATGGTGTTGTTGCTCGTGGTTCTGGGGATTAGAGCGTAATTTTGTAATCCGCGAGGGCTGCAATTATCTGTTCCTCGCTGGATTAAGGGTGATAATGTGCTTGGAGGTCTTAAATGGACAAATAAAGATGCTCCCCCCTTTCTCCCCCGTGGTTTACAGCCGGGCACGGCTCCTTGGGCAGAGCAGGAGGGATTCAGGCGTTCTCGAGAGTGGTATGTGTCTCCTTAATGCCTTGGATTTCAGGAAATACGTTATTTGCTCGTTACAATTACTATGAAGTGCCGGTTTAAAGTCATCATGCTGCTTCTTTTTAACAGAAGATGTACATAGCTTTGTTGGTTGGCATCGTATGTATGTAGAATCTCTTGGGTTAGAAAGGATCTTGAAGCTCATCTGATTCCAAGCCTCCTGCTAGGGGCATATATTTTTACTTTGGAAACACTGGGGTGGAAAAATTTGTGTTGTTCTGGTGATATGCAGCTCATTTGTTAATTTTTCCTCCTAACTCCAAATCCAAGAGGTTTATACATGCACGGAGAGACGAGGAGTGCTGCTCCTGGGTGGAAATAGCTGGTCCCAAAGATCACGTGGAGGTCAGTTCCCTGAATTTGCACCGAGTTCTGCGCTGGGATTTGGGAGGGAGCAGTACTGGGATTCTGGACGGGTGAAGCTAATCAGTGAAATCCCAGAATTTCCTGTGTGGTGCTGTCTGGAGCCGGCTGGAAAGCTTTGCCTTCCTGAGCCTGCCTGCAGCATTGTTGCTGTTCTTGCCTTTCTCCCGTCTGGAGGTGGGAGATTAATCCCGTGGATTCAGGTATTGACTTGACTTCTATTTCTGTGGCGTAATCCGGGTGATTCTGATTTGTTTATGGGGAATAGGATTAGGGGAAATCACACTTGGCAGATGGTGGAGCTCTTCCGTGCCATTAGGAGATATTGTAACCTTTGATTATACCTGCAGGTCTGCGAATAGAGCTCAGGCTCTTTGGGGTTTGGTAATAGAATTCCATTCCAGATCAAATATTACTCATGATAAATTACTGGGATCACATTAAAGGAGCTGCAGCAAACTGAAATAGATGTTTTGTCCAAACTGGTGCTTTACTCCAGGGTGGTAATTGCAGGCAATTTTCCCTGTCTGCTGAGGGGTAAACTCTGTTTCCAGGGTAACTGGGAAGTTGTTCAGCTGCTTCTAAGGTACTTTTTTTGCCAAAGCTGAAGGTTTTTGGCATTTTCTTTTGCTTGTCTCTCCTCCACAAACCAGAAGGATTTGCATCTTTGTAACGACCATATGAAAATGGGAATTTTCTTTGTTTTCCTGTGACGTTGTTGGGGTGTGTAGGGAAGCAGACAATTGTGTGGCAGAAATGCTAATAAAGTTGCCTGGCAGCTTAATCCAGGTAAAGACTTTATAAAAAAAATTATTTTAAGAATTTATAAACTTTCCCCCCCTCTTTGGATTTTTTTGTTTTTTTTTTTTTTTTTTGGTAAGGATTTTCTTCTCAGTGTGCTCTGCCTTTTCCTGTAAAAATTATTAGAGATATTTATTAGTAAGTAAAGTTATAAAGCCTTTGTGCTTCAGAGTAGTTAAGGAGGTTAGAATCCTATTTAAATAGACGTTGTAGCCTGTAATTCTCTTTTGATTTGTGAAGAGTTTATTGAAAATGGGTGTGTAAACTTTTCCTCTGTTTCAGACAATGCCCTGAGCTAATTCTGAGCTAAATGTTTCCTTCCCAATGTATAGGACAGACAGAACCAAATCACTCTGGAGTGTCACAGGATGGAAGATCTCTAAAAGGAGGCAAAGTCTAGGGCTGTTTCCAACTTGAATACTTTGGTTTGTCATTTTTTTGCTGTCTCATTTTATATGTGGCAGTAAAGGACGTGCAGAGCCCCAGCCCCAGGGTTGTGCTCACGCTGCAGTTCTGGAGCTGCTGCTCTTATGGCAGGAGAAAGGGCACAGTACCCATCTGTGCTCCTCCTCACACGGCCCTGGCCTGACGAGATAACCAGGGATTCAGAATATTTCCATGGCTGATGATGAAGCAGTTTTTCCCTCTGCCACACTGAGGCTTTGTGTAGCTGTAGGATTTTTTTTTGTTGATTTTTTTTTTTTTTAATTTTGTTTTCAGCCATGTGCAGCACCATCACCTTGGGTGTTAACTGAGCCCCTCGTGCATGCAGACTCCTCTGGCAGGTGCAATAGGCTTCCCAAATTCCCTGATTTCTACCAAAGGGGAGGGAGGGGAAATACCCTTGAAAATAGGCTTTGCTGAAAGCAGGAACTTCAGACTTTCTTTCATAAGTTACCAGTCCTTCCTGCCCCATGTGCTCAAGGTGACATTCAGACCACATGTGAAAGAAGCAAGTCCTGACCAGCAGGTCCCAGGTGGATGGAGAGCTCAGCTATTCCTGCTCCTGGGATTCTTTGCACAGCTCTGTGATTTCGCTTGGGTGTTGTCCTGGACTCTGCTCCATTCAGCACTCGTGTTTCTCTGGCTATTAGATAATTTTGAAACCAGTCCTGTCACCTGCCCTCTCTTTTGCACGTGTTTGGTTACTGCAGAGAGAAAAAGGAGCTCAGTCTCTGTGGGGAGGAATGTGCTGCTCTTCACTCCCTGGTCCTTGCCCTGGCGTTACTCTGTGTTTCATTGTTGCTCATGGAGCTTCCTCCCTTCTGGCAGGTTTTCCAAGTAACATGAGAATCAAATTGATATTATTTGTCCTTGAGTTTGTAAACAGAGATAAGGCAACTTCCCATAGTCTTGAAAATTCCAGTGTGGTGTTGCTTGTGGGGAGTGTCATGCAGATCAGGGACAGGACTCAGGATCACAGCAGAGAAGATTTCCCTGAGTGTGTCACTTAGGGACACCTTAGAGTTGTGACTTTCTCTGCTGGCTGCTTGTCTGTTTAAAAATTGTGCTGGTTTCTTATCAGGGAGTTTTATAGATCAAGGTATTTCTCTTAGCCATGGTGTGTTTTCTCCAATTGATACTCCACAGAAGTTGAAAACTTGGCACTGTTCCCTATCCAGGGGAAGTGTCCTTTGGCAATGTGTTGGTCGTGCTGACTTGTGTGCTGGGTAGTTAGTGAAAAATTTGACTAGTAAAAGGGTGTGTCTAAATGCAGATTGGAGTGTTCTGCATCCATTTATGTGTAATGTCACTGTTCTTTCCTTATTTTCAAGCTGTTTCTTTTAATGGGATAATTTCTTGCATGAGGTTTGAAGTCTTTCACTTCCTGAGCTGGGTGAGTGTCCATGATGCTGTTGATCATAGGGAGCACTGTGCAGTGCTTCAGCCTTTCTACTCACTGATTTTATAAATTTATTTCTTAGGGCAAGTGCAGCTTGTTCAATTCTCAAGTAGCAGCATTTGGGAAGGAAAGAACCATTCCAGTAAATCCTTTATGGAACAGGAGATCCTGCTGTGTGCCGTGGGCTGCTTGGAAAAGCGAGACTGAAATAAATGCTCAATCCTGCAAGCCCAGGCATGAGGCTTGTGGTGATGCTGTGAGCCCAGTCTGTATCACTGGTTTGTGTTTGGTGCACAGGGGTGACTGGAACCTGGCAATGTTGCAATGTTTTTAGGTGTGTTTTTAGTTTTGTGTGTAGGAATCTTCCAAAGACATCATAGGGCAAAAGCCACAGATTTTTTGCTTCATAAATCTCTTTAAATGAAGAGTCCCTGGTTGAGGTAGTAGGATTTGCAGTGTGTAAACCACTGTGTGGTTGTCTTGAGCTCACAGCCAAAGAGACTGGAATAATAGCACTGGGAGAGCTGTGGAATTCTCTCCACAGCAACCAGTCTTGAATCGTAATCACAGCCCTCGGAATGACCACAGCCTGGTAGGTTGAACAGCTTAGCTGGAAGACTTCATGCCTGACAAACTCGAGATGCACCTGCCCTAGGCAGCTGAAGGTGCAGACTTTTCCTAAAAATGTCCGGGAATTAATTGTTTTTTGGGTTGCCTGGATTTGTGCTTCCAGTGAGATGTGACTGCTGATTCCAAGGAGATGCTCTTCTTGCTGGGTTAGAAGAAGTGAAGTTGGTTCTCTGTTCTCTTGTCCTTCACTGATTCTCAGTGAGATTGAAGGACATAATGTGAACTTCTGAACTCTCAGGCCATTCTTTTCAAGCTATGTTCTAGGAATAATTACAAAATTAACAAGTAACAAAGTCAGAGCAAGTCAATTTCTCTTTGCCTTGAGAGGGCTTCTATACGTGAAGAGGATGTCTTGGATTCTGTTAACTGGCAGGAAAATTAAAACCTGGATATTGAATGTTGCCAAAACACACTAAATTTAGTGTGGTGGCTGTTTTCTCTATTTGCAGCTATTGCTTAAAAAAACCCCTGCAATGTTTCCCTTTTATTCTTGTGTTTGGTATGTCCTGAACGTCTCATCACAAAAGAATATTTAAGTCTACTGGGTGATGATTTTCCTCAGGCCTAGGCTTAAAGAGTTCAGACTATTAAAATTAAGCTGTTATGGGAGCATACTTTATCTTTAGATTCTTTTCTCAAATCAAAGAGGTTTATTTTTTTGGTTCCCACTGTCTTTGGTTTGTTCTGGGAATATGTAATGCTGTAACTTCTGCAAACAAAGACACTTTCAAACAGCTTGGGGATATTTTTCAGTGCATCTGTATAAATAGGAGATCATTAATACATATTTTTGCAGTTCCTGAATGCCTTACACTTGCATTGAGACAATGGGAGTTGAGTTGTCTTTCTATGCTCTTCATCTCTACAAAACACTCTTGAGGAGAGGAAATGAATGTTTTCTGAGGGTTGTGTGATTGTGGTGATGCAGCTTGAGCAGTCCAGGGCACAGAGGGTTATTATCCAAAACACTGCTTGTTTGTGGTTGAGTCATGTCCAATGAGCACACACTTAAACACTGGGAGTGGGGGATCTGGGCTCCTCTAAAGCCACTTACAGAGCTGTTCATTAAAAATTCTTATAGGAATTAAGTGCCAAAACTTCCAGTTTTGGGCTAGGGTAAAGCCTCTGCTTGCCTGAAAGGAGATAGTGTTGGTCTTGCAGCAGTGTGAGAACTGAAAGCTTCTTACTATTGTAGTAATTACGAGTCAGGATGGTCATTAGGCTGGTGTAACGAGGAGGAAAAGATGATAATTCATTTGCTGTAGGTTTGGTATCTCCCCAGTTTTCACTTGGAGGGAAGAAGCGATGCCGCAGCACGGGCACCTTTGAGTAACTTGTCTTACTGTACACAGTTAGATGAGCTTTAATGTGGGGAGGGAGGAGATCTGAGCCTTGTTTCCAGGTCAAAACACCCCTTTCATTTGGTTGGGGGCTGGGAATTGCCAGGAGCCGAGTGGGCTGTTAGCTCCAGCTCTGGGCTTGACCCAGTTCCTGCACAGAGCTCCGGGAAGCTCCCGTGCTCCAACCGGGCAATTCCAGCGAGGAGATGGATGGCAAAGATAGAAGAAAAAGAAGTTAGCTGCATGCTGTTGTTTGAATCTCAACCAAATTTCGTTGGGGAGGAGGTGAAGAAATAAAGGTGCTCAGCCTGTATTTTGTTTTTTCTTTGATTCTGGTAGTTGCATTTTACCCTTTGTATTTTCCAGGGATAGGAAGCTGCCAGTGTTTTAGTGAAATGCATGAAAAAAGGAGGATTTGTGTGTACTTTTAGTGCTGCCATACACAGCAGCCTCTTCTGTTTATATTTTCATAGTGGCTGTTTTTGTAATCGCAGTATTGGTTAGATATGTGCTTTCAGTGCCTTTCAACAAGTGATGTTAATAAACGTCAAGTTCTAAAACGGGTTATTCCTGCTGCTGTAAAATGAGGACCATCATTATTTTACAGGGTTGGTGAGACTTTGGAAGGCAGGAACAGGAGCAGAATTTTAAGTTTGTCTTTATTTTGCTCATTTAATGAGCTCAGCCTTCAGCCCATGCTAGGCTTGGCTGTCTCAGTGCTGCTGTAGCACCGGTGGCTCCTCGCAGGGAGGGAGTTGTGCCAGCATTTAGGGAGGGATGTTTATCTGCTGGGAGTAAGTTCAACCATACAAGGCTTTCCATGGACAAAGCTGCCTCGTCCATAACGAGCCCAGCAAAGCCAGGATGTGTTTTAAACAGAGTTGGAATTTCTGGCCACTGTAACTGTTTGATATTTCATGAGAACACTGGGAATTCTTCATTGACCCAAACGAGCACAACAGGCCTTTCTGCTGAAGCTGAGCAGCATGGCTGGCTCGCTCCCTAACTGAGGGACCTTACAGAAATGTCACTGTTGTTATTGTTGTCAAACAGTGTCTTACTGTATTGGCACTATTGAATGTCAAATATTGGTGTAATCTGTCATTAGAATGTTTTCAGCAGCATGATGGCTGCAGAGTTATCTAAATACCATCCTGTTCCTGCTGTAAACATGATGCAGTGTGGGTTTTTCGCATGTTTGAGCAGCAGTAACAGTTATGTCCAAGAGAAGCTGTGGCTGCCTCATCCTTGGAAGTGTTCAAAGCCAGGTCTTGGAGCAACCTGGGATAATGGAAAATATCCCTGCCCGTGGCAGAGGGTGGAATAAGATGAGCTTTAAGGTCCCTTCTAACATTTCTGTTCTTCTATAATAGATCTATTCATTTATCCAAGTAGTATTAAGTATTTCTAAAACATATGGATTCATGTATCATAATTCTTACAAGTCATCATAATGTTCAGTTAATCTTCTTCACAAAATGAATATTTAAAAAAATAATTAAATCACTGCTGTCTGCGAAGGAGAGATTAAATGAATCACTCTGATTACAGCAGAGTTTCCAGTACAACTTCAGGTTTTTGTTACTCTCCTAAGTAGTTTTAATCACTATTCCTGTGTGTATGTGTGAGGCTGGAGAGGTCTCCACGTGTCTGACCTGCTCTCACTTGACAGGGCAGTGATGTTTCCTTGCCTCCTTCCTCATCTGGGTGAATAACAGCCCATCGGAAATGCTTATCAATAGTTACAGGTCAGCATTTCAAGAAGGTCAGGGAGGCTTTCTGCCTCGTGAGCATTATGCTAATTCAGTCGTTAAACATATTGGAATGATGCTTCCTTTTGCTTCTGCAGCGCTTGCAGATTCCATGGGAGCCTTTTCCCTGTGCTCGGTGCACAGAGGGTTAGTTTTGGGCAGGGAGAGGTTTTCTTGTGGCCTGTGCTGTAGTCACACACAGGAAATGTGTCTGTAAATCTCAGTGTGAATCTGTTCTTTGTGTAAAATATTTGCTTGAGTACTGTCACTGTCATGTTGGTGCTCGTGCATGAGGAGGAAAACGAAGGAGATGATGGAGAGGCTGAAGCTTTAAGATGAAATACAGATTTTCCTCTCCCAAAGGCACTTTACTGAAGCACCTGTGTAGCTTAGGCCCCAGTACTGACACCTCTGACAAACTTTTCTCTCTTATTTGTTCTTAAATACTGGGAATGTATTGCTTCTACACCAGCCCATGTACAATCTCCAGTGATTATTTATGCTGTGTGTGTATGATATATGTGTAAAGAAATGATCACACAGAGCGTTGTCTTTGTTGATATTGGACTGTTGCACACAATGTAGAAATCAATTAATCTGGAATCCAGGTTTTTTGTACTGTGGATTTATGGCTGGCTAAGATAGTGTTTTCAAAAGGTTGGCTCTGTAGGGAGCAGGTTCGTATATTTTTCAGATTGTCTCCAAAATTCTTGTTTCAGTTCCATTGAGTTAATTTTCTTTTTAATTTAACAGCTTTTATGCCAGATTTGCACACTTCAAAAATGCTGAAAATGGTTACTTTAAGGCTAAAGCTTTTTCCGTCTTTCTTCACCTTGACTCCAGAAGTGGTGCTCTGTCATGTCCTGTCTAATAAACCTGGAAAGCTGGACTTGAACTGAGCTCCCAGAGCCCAAGTTTGGAGCTGCTCAGAGAGTCAGCACCACAACTTGTCAGATCTAATGGCTCTGCTCCTGCTCACATCTGGAGTGAAAAACTTGTTAAGGCATGAGTGTATATTTTAAAATATATAATTAACAGAAGGTTGTTTATAACTGTTTAACCAATATTGGCTCTAAACCAATGTGCAAGACAGTGTTTGTAGTAGGTTGGACTGGCTTTTATTAGACTGCAGAATCTGTGGCGTTTATCACTTTGCTAAAGAGCAAACAGGCCACACACTCCCTGAGCACTGGGCAGGTTTGGTCAGGCAGAGCTCTTCCATCCTGTCTGTCTGCTTTTTGTTAATCCTGATTTTTGAACACTTTGGTTCTTGAACCTGCTGACTTTGGGGAGGAGAACTCATCAGGCTGACCGGGGCAGTTCCTGGGCAGAGTTTGTGTCCGGTAGTTCACACAGACCTTTTGTCTGTGGTTTGCTGGTTGATTCATAGGTGGTGAAACAAAATGAAAAAATTGCCCAATCTTCTTCACTGAGCAAGTGTCTCCTGTTGGCTTGTCAAGGTTCAAAGCTGCAGATTACTAGAAATGAAAAGAAATTAGATTTTGTGCCTAAGTCACTTCTGAAGCATTCTGCAAGATTTTGGGACATGTGGATCTTTAATTTCCTTTCCAACTCTGCTGCTTCACATTCAGTTCCTTGGATTGGCATAGCTCCTGTCCTGTAGCTGATTTGGCTCAGGGGTTCCTTCCTCCTGCAGAAATTCTGGATGCAGTGCCAGTTATCTGTTTTTATGACAACTTTATGCCACCCTTTGAACTTGCAGATCTGTACCAAAAAGGCCAGTGAGGGAGTTGGCTCAGCAGATTTCTCAGTAGCTGCAGGACTTGCTGTGCCTCTTGAGGCTGCTGAGTGTCTCGTGCCTTCCAGAGATATCCAGTGGTGTTAACAGTGATCACAGTGGGATCAGTGGGTCATGCTTCACTGTGGGGCTGTGTGGGGACAGGCATCAACAGAGGTGGGGAGCTGGGAGAACAGAACTCGGTGTATGCTGGTTTTCTTTTGAGTCAGATTTCAGTGCAAGGATCCTTCTTTGTAGTAACTTCGGAAAGGTGTTTCTAAATTCGCTGTGAGATCATTCTCAGGTTACTAAATCCCTTCACTGGATATGCCCTGAGAAACTGGGATCAGGTGCCAGGGCTGCTGTAATTGTGGTGTGAGTGTGGCTGGGTGGGGGTGATTTGAGGGAAGCTTCATGGTCTGGCTGCTCATGGGGAAGTGAGTGCTCATGCTGAGGTGCTCAGGTCTGGATGAACTGGTGAGGACAAACCTGTGATCTTTCACTCCTCCTAATTTCTGTGAGCTGCAAAATATGCCCTGTGTCAGCTATTCATTATTACCCTGCCTTAAAATGTAGGTGATCTCTGCATTGGACCGTGAGTTTCAAGTGCTTTCATGTTACTCTTCTATCTTCATTTTGATGCTAAAGTGCCTCTCTGTTCTCTGTCCTTAAAACTTCCCAGAAGGTTAAAAAGCCCCCAGGGTTCACTTGTGGTTAAAAATACCCTTCTGTGCCAAAGCTGTGAGTGTGGTTTGAGCAGCCCCTGGGGTTCCCTGTCCCTATGCTGGATCTGGGGATGTTCCACACCAGTGCTTGTGCACATCCAGGCATTCCTGGATTCCTAGTGCTACTGTTTGGATTTCAGAGCTGGTTTTTCCCACTTCAGCTATTTTGTTTTCTTTCACACCCCCCCCAATAAATACATTAATGTTTTTAGTGCTTGCACTGTTGTCTTTCCATTAATAGGCATTTTTTTCCTCTCTGTGCTTTCTCAAGCATGTAGGAAGGTGGAGGGGATTGTTTAGTACTCACAAAGCTTCTATAGTGTACATGTTATCAGTAATTCATTACAGGCCTTGATTTTGCTGAATAATATTGTGTTTCTGAAGAGCAAGGTAGTGTCCAATGCATGTGCAGGCCTGTTGCTGTCAGAGTTCTTGGCTTCAACATCGTTTTGTTCAGAAATGGGGAGAAATGCAGCATCACTGCTCTGGCTGCTCACAGTCACACACGACCCTCCATGCTCTGTTCCATTTGTGAGGCTTTGGAGGAAGAGGAAGCTCCTTTGTGGATTACTGGTAACAATGCCCTGCTCACAGGCAACCAAAGGAACAGGCTGACAATACCCAGCCAGTGGTTCTGAGGTGGGCATTTGCATTAATGTGGGGGAAAAACCCTATTTCCTGCATATGTAAAAATCCAGGTGTGCCCACTGAAGGAAAAAGAGGAGCCTTATCATCAAGGCAGCAGCAGCAGCTTCTCTGGCACAACGTCAGACATTGTTGACAGAGCAGAGTTTGTTCTGGGTGTGCAGCTCAGGGCAGTTTATTGATGGCTGGCAGAGGCAGCACCCTGCTGCAGCACCATATCCTACCTGACTGAGTGCCAGGTTCAGGACCCTAGGAAGAGATCAAAGAGCTCTTGGAACACTAGGAACAACCTGAGAGGCAAAAAAGTTCATGTCTCAGTATGTCAGTGTGTTCTAGAGCAGAGGGTGACTTAAGGGATTTTGGCCCAGGGAATGATAAATGCCGCCAAGTATTTAGCTTTTATAACAATCTTTTATTTGACTCAGAATAGATTCACCCATCTCTCCTTAGTCCTATGCTTTTTTCACTGTCTGTGAGATAGGAGTGGAAATGGTAAATCTGAGGCTCATGTCCATTTGATCTGAATAAGTTTTAACGGCTCCATCAGTATCCTGAAAGGCATAACTGGAGTAAAATTAATCCAGTTTAATACTGTTAATAATTTTCTTGTTTGAAGTTGGGTCATCTTTTCTGTGAAGTGCTTGAATTGCTGCTATAGAGCTGGAGATGGAGGTGCTGCCAGGGGGATGGAGTTGTGCTGTTTATTAATGCCAGCTCTGCCAGTCTTTTGTCACAATGCCTGTCTTTTGTCACAATGCCTGTCTCTTGCAGCAGTACCAGGGAGATCTCCTTATCTCCAGCTCAGTACAATGTGCTGCAGTTTTGCACTCTTCATCTTCAGGGCAGAGGTTGCTACGACTCAGAGGAGCAGGCTTTGAAATTGTTCATTTGTTCTCAGAACAGAATCATCTGTTCCTGGGAACCACCGGATCCAGCCCCTGTTTATCAGTGTCTTTCTCCCATGAAGCTGCATTCATTTCCAGAGCAGTGCCTGGTACGAGTATTTTGGGCTCGAGTGTATTTGCTTGTTGACTGAACTTGACTACGTGCTTATGCTCTGACTAATCAAATATCTGAAAGGTGGGATGATGAACTGAATGGAGAAATTGCTGTGACACAGTGTTGGCTCTCTGTTTTGACAGAAAATGTGTCATTAGCAGCCAAATCAAAAGCTGTTGAACACAGAGCTTTTTGCATATGATTTTTTTAAGATCACAAGTGGCAAACCAGCCATCAGAGCAGAGCTGTGAGAGCTGAAGCAGCACATGAATATTTGTATCAAAAAAGTGCAGTGATAGTTTTCCCCAGATCACCCTGAGAGGTTTTGGAGTCTCCCTCAGTGAAGTTATTCCAGAACTGTGCTGTGTGCTCTGGGATGATCTAGCTTGAGCAGGAAGATGGGACCAGATAACCCTCTGTCATCCCTTCAGTCTGAGCCAGTCTGTGATCCTGTGATTTCTTTTTGTCCAGGTGAAAGCTTAGGAGCAGTGTAATCTATTGCAGCATCTCTGCTCTGAGTGTTTTATCAGTAGCTGCCACGTGCTCTTTGTGAATGAGTCTTTGCTGGCAGCAGCTTCTGAATGTGTCCATCAGGAAAAGTGCAGGTATAAAAATAATGCACTGTAAACCTGCTTTCTTGTTTTTGCAGAAGCAAAGGAATGTTAATTCTTAGCCCTCAGATGCATGTTAGTCACCACAGCTATGTTTACACATATATAATTTTTCATGTCATTATTTTGGTCTTCTGTCTCATCACTGTTTCCTTTGTCCTCCAGTGTCATGGGTTCAGGTTTTCTCCAGATGGTTAAACTGTTGAAGTGATCTCTCAGTGTGTTCAAGGTCGTGCTCCAAGGCCAGTAGCCTCAAGTTTTCTAAAAGTCTGGATGAAACCACTTTTTTTTTCTCTCCATATGGCAATACCTTAATTAATTTTTCAGCACTCTGATGAATATATGAAGGCTCAGTATTTATAAATTCATCCTGGTGACCCCACGTCGATCACAGGACAGCTCAAGCTGGTTGTACTTTCTGAAGGTGGTTTACTGTGCCAGGCCACAAATGCCTTTTCCAGCACTGGAAATCCTGATAGAATTTGAAGAGGCAGATCAGAGGATTAGGGGCTTTGTCCTTCTGACACAAAAGCACCTGCTGTGCAAGAAGGCAAGCAGGAAAAGTCTTCTCACCTCTTGCTATTTCTGTGTTACAGTGACCGTCTGAGGCTGGGTTTGTATGAATAGATCCATCCCCTGATTCCTGCCTGGGGGCACAGGGCCATGGGTCAGCTTTATTTCTGAAGGCTTCAAAGTGCTGTGGAGGCACTTGCCTATTTTTATAGCAAGTAGGTGGATTTTTTCAATAAACCAAAGCCCACGGATCTGCTTCACTCGATCCTTTGACTTGAATTCCTCAGCAGGTCAGCCAAGCCTCATCTCCCACGGGAATTCTGCACCTCCTGTGCTTCACATGAGCTTTGGTGTCCCCACACTGGCTTAGCAAGGTGTGCTGCAGTCCTATTTTAACTGCACCTTTGCTCATCAAGGACTTCCAATGTCAGTGTCCAAGCAGCTCCCACCACTGTTTAGGGAGGAAACTGTCCCAATTATATTATTGCTGCTTTTAAAGCATTTGCAGCAGCTGGCTGCTCTGAAGGCAGCAAATAAAACAGAATCCAGTGGTGCTATCCATGTCCTGTCAGCTCTGAGATCAGTTGTCCTTCATCTTCCCTTCTTGCCAAGAGGATGAAAAATATGCACAGTTACAGTAAATATTTCCAGGTGTGGGTGGTCTCTAAGCTCCTTTTACTGCTGAAACGTGGTACCGAGCGTGGTATTGTGTAGGGGAGTATCAAACGGAAGAATGCCAAAGTTGTTTTTCCATCCCATATTTCTGTCTGTACTGCAGCTGGCTCATCCATCTCCTTACACTCCTTCAGCTGTGTCCATGGTGTGCCTGCCAAATGAGAGCATTCCCACCCAAAGCTGGAGAAATGCAGCCCTGCCTCGGTTCTGGGGGCTTTGGAAAGCACTGCCTGCTCAAGGTCAGAGGGATCAGGAGCTGTTTGATGTATTTCTGAAACTATAATGAGACAAATTTCACCTTTTTAAAGCAAGGTCATGGAGATCATACACTCAAAAGACAAATAAATTAGTTTTTGATTAATTCCATCATATTCAGGATGTGCAGCATAAGATACGAAAAAGAGAGTCAGGGATTTAACCCATTCCTTCAGAATCCCTGCAGAAAAACTTAACTCTAGCCAAAATTTATTTTAAATACAGTTAAAAGTGAAGTTAAGCTTCCTTCAGCAAGAAGACCATGTTACAATTAACCAGCAGGAAGTTTCATGATGATTTTGAAGAGGTTTGAGGAGAAATTTGCCAAGTTGCCAATTGAAGTACCCACCCTCTTCTGTGTGTGGAACATGACCCTGTTGACCTTTGGGAGCTGCAGATAGAATCAAGTTCTCCCTGAAACAACCCAACATCTTCCTGGAAGAGCCTTAATTTGACTTTTTTCCTTTTTTCAGTTCCACAGTCAGTTTTTCTTGCTTGTAGCCAAACCTGATCATTAATATTTCATCTGGCACGCAATGCAGTTGTTTCTGGAATGTCTGTCTTTTTTTTTCCTGCTAAACTGCATGGGGAGGTTATTTGCAGGTCTTGTTTTGTGGTTTAAAAGCATTTGCAAGGATGAAACCTAAAAGAACATTAGCAGGAGTTGAAGCTGACCACAAAAGTAAAGGTTTGATGAGAGAAGCAAACAGAACAGCACTCTGAGGCCTGCTGGGAATTCCCACCTTCTGCACAAACACACTTTTAGCCTCACTTAAGCCTTATCCCATAATTCATATTGTTCTGCAGAATGTCATCCTCAGCTGGCAGAAATCAGGATTTTGCTTTTATTCCCTATTTCAACTGCCAAAAGAATTGGACTTTCTAAAAAATACCCACCCACTAATGAGCTGGGTGGAATCCCTCATGTGGAATGCTGGAAGTAAAAGATGATTCACACAGGAGGGTGAGGAGATGCAGCTGCTGGTACCATAAAAATGGTGGTTCACCAACATTTAATGTAATTTTCCTGTGGTTGGGTTTTTTCTACCTGAGACCCAAGAGACTTCCAAAACAAATCAGGCCTTCTGTGAAACTAGGAAGGGAAGAGTATTTCCTCTGAAATGAAACTGTAAATGAGAGGGTTGGGGAGAAGGAAATTGTGGAAGGTTGGGGTGTAATGAGGCAGTTGTGCAGGTCAGAGGAAATGCCGAGCGTGCTCTGTCAGTCCCTGTGCTCTTGAGGGATCTCTTGAGTAGAACACGATGTACAAAGAGGAAAATCTCCAACCAAGACCTGGCTTGGACAAAGTTGATCTTGACAGAGAAGGAGTTGGCCTGAATTGTTTGTAGAACAGTGGTCATTGCCCCCAAAACCCAGCACAGGAGTTTTTGGAGCTGATCACCCAAAAGATGGGTACGTGATACTAAATCTATGGTTGCAAACTGTACCTTTCTAAAGGGTGATATTCTGAAATAACTGGAGCCATCTCCCTCTTTTGTGCATTAATCCTGTTGGGTTATTAATTTTTATGTAATCCTTGGACACTTCCAGGAATGGGGCAACCACAGCATCTCTGGACAGTCTGTGCCAGGGCCTCACACCCTCCAAGTGTTTTCCTGAATCCCTGTCTCAACTGATTGTCCTGCTACATCAGGAATGTGATCTTAAATTCATGCTGATATCAACATCTTTAACATCAAATTTTTGCTTTAATAAATGTTATGTCCTCTGTGCAGCCAGCTTGAATTAGTGAAACTGCTTCTCTCTAACTTGTTACCATTTTAATGCTGCCCAATCTTTGCAGCAGGGAGATCAAAATACAAGGTGGAAAGTTCTCACTGTGGTACTGAGATGGCAGCACTTAATGGAAAGGGTGATTGAAATATTGCAGTTCTTCAGTGCAGCTGCATGGGAGTGAAGCTCTGGCAGGTGATGATCGTTATGCAATTGTACTGGCAGGAGCAATTAGAGATTTACAAGTGCTTGTAAATGCTGCTATTTATAGGATGGACACTTTATTTAACAAAATGCTAATCTTTTCTGCAGTGGGAGGAAATGTCAGAGTGGAGTCTTTCATCCTTGAGTTGGGACTGGACTGTAATGTCCAAAAGAACACCACTTAGTTCTTTTTGTAAAATAAAAGAACTAGATGTTTCCAAGAAACTTGGACGTGGGAAATGGAGGAAGGATATTTTTATTTTGCAGTACTTTGGAATTTTAGTATTAATGATCTGTGAGGCCTTGCAGATCTGGCTTG
Source organism: Toxostoma redivivum (assembly GCA_013397375.1). Taxonomy (NCBI): domain Eukaryota; kingdom Metazoa; phylum Chordata; class Aves; order Passeriformes; family Mimidae; genus Toxostoma; species Toxostoma redivivum. The sequence goes on from VXBI01009588.1 coordinate 112,870, forward strand.
TGAAATTTGGAATATGTACTTTTAATTCTCAGCTTTCTAGTTTTCGTTGTTGAGAAGCAGAACTGAGTTTCTCACTGAATCTGGAAAAAGATAATTTAAATGCATTTAATTAGCTGTTTTTATTTTGTGAATAAACTTGTCCTGGCAAATTAATAATTACAGCCATTATGAAAGTATTTTTGATCTTTCCCTTTAAGAGACCCTAAATGTCCTCTTAAATGCAACTAATGGATCCCACTGCAGTGAATAATAACATGAATCAGGCTTAAACCAAAAATAGAAAAAGCCTGCTTTTTACTGAATTAGTTTCATGATCTACTTGGTTATGAAAGTTTCAGAATAGGGTTTTTTTCCCTTTGTGTTATTTTTGTTGTGCTGTAGTAAGTCTGGTTCTTGTCAGCACTCACACTCGTACGTGCACAGTAAGTGATAGGATCTGCTCTGTTAATTCTTATTTAATCCAATCAGCACCTCTCCCAGTGCAGGAAGCAGCAGAAGGAGGATTTCTGGGGACAAGGGACAGGGATTGCTGCAGACTGACCCCAGTGTTCGGTCAGTGAGGACAGGAAGGAGAAAGGAGAGAAGAAAAATGTTTGTAAAGACTCAGTCATTTTGGACAGTAGGGCAACCTTTTGTAGGAGGGATAAAATAAATCTTGGTTTATGGTCGTGTTCCCAGTAGCTCCTGTGGCTTGTTGGGCCAGGGGAATGTACAGGATCATGGAATCCCAGACTGGTTTGGGTTGGAAGAGTCCTTAGAGATCATCCAGTCCCAACCACAGTCATGGACAAAACCATATTTTCAGGAGCTGCTAATATATGTTGTTATACAAACTTCTTCCTATATCTACATAATAAGGGAGTAGTTTTTTTATACTGGAAGCAGATTTGCTGATAAAGTTGTATATAAAGAAGAAAAACTTCATGTTTATTAAGTGATTTTCTATGGAATATTTTTAGTGGACATTTGCTGCTGGAGCCAGGCTTTCTACTTGATCTCCATGTCATAAACATGTTTGGTTTTGGTTTTTGTTTTTTATTTGTTTGGGTTTTTTAACAGCAGAGAGATTTTCTTTGTGGAATTTTTATGCTTTCCACCCTTAGAGAAGACAGATGGACTTGTTTATCTGCTGCGAGGTTCAGGGCCAGATTATAGATGATTTTGCTTTGTGTCATTTAAAACATTCTTGTTTCTGAGCAAGGAAGTTGGCAATAGTCACGTGATTGATGGTGGAAAAATTATCTGCAGGCTGTTGCTGTTGCCTTAATAGGCAAATCGGAATTAGCAGTGATGTAAATAATAGTTGTGTGTGTGGTGGGTGAGCAAGTGCCAAAGCGAGGGCGTGTTTGGGGTGAAGCCCTTCCCAAATGATCTTCTGCAAAAATAACCCTGTGAAGTGAATAATCCATTTTGATTTCTTACCAGCAATGTTGACAATCTTTGTAATGATAGATCTTTAATTAAAAATGCAGGCAAGACCTGGGGGCATTAAGATTTGAAGGAGCCTGGAGCAGTGTTTGTGTGTGAATCTCTGTGACACTCTGTGGTGGCTCAGCTTGGCCAAAAAAAAAAGGAAAAAAAATCCCAGTCACAGGTGCTTGGAAGCTGAGGAAGAGGAGCAGCAGGGAAGAGCCAGGCCTTTATGTGCCAGCCTTTCTGATAAAAACAGGAGGATTTCAAGAGTCACTTCAGTGCCATTTATAATTTCATTTGTGTGCAGAATGTGCCTGCCACAGCTGAAGGGAACGTGCTCGGGGGCATGGAGAGAAACAGTGCCCAGAAATGGGGACAAGGTGCCCAGAAATGGGGACAGAATGGTTTGGAGGCTGTGCCACACAGGATGGGATGTGCAGGAGCAGCTCAGCTGACTGTCCATGGGCAGAGGTGACCAGGGAGGGAATAGCATGATGTAGCTGATGGTGAGGGATTTACAACTGTAGTAGTACGATTACAGTAGTATTACTAAATATTAATAGCATCTGAAATCCTCCTGCAGTTTAATTTACAGTTGATCTTTATAAATTGCCCCAAATTTTGTATGTTGCCAAGTGGACCAGAGATATTTTATTAAGAAACAGGTTTATCTGAACTGATACATGTTTCAAAACTGAGACACAGTGTCTAGTGTAATGTTACACTTGGCATTGATAGCATGATTCCTTTTTATCAAGTGTGCTTGTATCAAGGAGCTTTATCACTTTCAAAGTTGGGTGATTATTTTTTCAGCTAAATTTTTGTTCTCTTTCAAACACTTGTCTGTTTGGGGCCACGTATCTGTTGTAGGATATCTGAATTTGAAACACGAAAACTGACTTGGGTAGTTGTAGATTATGTAGGGGAAAACGGGGTCCTGTAAAGCTGGAGTGTAATAAACCAAGGAAGGGGTAAATTTTGTGTTAGGAATGTTGGCTGGAGAAGTGAGTTGTACTCTGTTACCAGGGATTAGGTCCCACTTTGTAAATTCACTGCCCTGCGTTCCGTTGAGGATCAAGTTTTAGTCCATTTAAGAAGCTCTGTGCACCCTTCTTCTTTTCCAGAGGAACAGAGACTACAAAATAATAGAATTTATTCTCAGCTACTGCAAGACTGATGCTGTTTTCATAGCTGAATTTTTCCCTTTGCAATGTTGCCTCATTCCAGCAAGTTTCCTTTTAGAGCACCTCCCAAACCTTTGTATCCTTGGAATGTGAGAGCATTTTAATCGGATTTTGATGGTGTTTCTTAGAAGAAGGAGTGGGAGAGGGAGGAAGATTTCATGGAGATCTGTGAGATGGTGGAAGGGGCAGATTGATGTGGATAAGCTGATTGGGTTAGTGGCTATTTCAGAAAGACGAGGTCATGGACTTGGGAGGGGGGGAATGGCATCAGGGATAAGTGGTTGAGACAGAACTCCAAGTGGATTGGAAGATGAAAGGGAACAGACAAGGTGAGTGGAGCTCATTCTCCTGCCTGAGAGAGGGAGCACAAGCAGGGACAAAAATAAATCCCTGCAATTTCAGTGCCAGTGTGGGCTAAGTCTGGTCAAGGGAAGCTGAAGGTGAAATAACCACTTGTCCAGACTGCAGAATCAGGAAGGCAAGATCCTGGTTGGGTTTTTTTAATAATCACAAGCAGGAAGTTCCATATTCCACAGAATCTACAAATAAGTTTATTTGCATGGTAGATTCATACTAATATAGATTCCAGTGAGATGACTCCAAAACTTCCCCTTCAAAGGCTGCCCAAAAGAGACAAGAGGGTGGCAACACAAATTTGGGGCCCTGGTTATGAAGTACAGTGTGAGTTTTCTAAAAATGAAAAGTATGACAGCTTTTGAAATAAAAAATAATCTAACCTTACATAGCTGCTTGCATCTGCTATGAGTTTAAATATACTTCTGTTAGGAAAAATTCAGGTTACTTCTTGGAGCTGAAATTCTAATTACTGCTGGCTTTCCTACTTCTCTGCAGTAAGAATATAATTAAAGCCAAAGCTCTTCCCCTGCCTTTGCTAGGGAGATACAAAACTGCTTTGTCATGGTAAAAGTCCCATTTTGATGGAAAATCAGCGGTTTGCAGGTCAGCTGCTCAGGTAGCACTTCACAGACTGCTGCCCCAGAAAAGAGCTTTACAATAGAAAGTAAATTACAGTAATTGAGATTACAGTAATGCAGAGCTCTGTGTTTAACCAGTGATTGACAGCACTTGAATATGCAAACAGTCTTACCTAAATGTGGTTTTAACTGTTCAGATTTGATGTGTCTGTTGTGCAGTCTGAGTTATTCCCCCTTCACCTTTCAGTTACATCTTTAAGTAGTAATTTCTTGTTGATTCTTTAATAGCTGTTTGAAAAATAAACATTCTTCTGCTTTTTACAGTTACATGAGGTCACTTTTGATTGGGAAGCAGCTTTTTCTCCTTAGAATGCTCTGGATTTTTGCCTCACATGGCATTGCCTGTGTTGGTCTGGGTATGTGCCACACCTGAGTTGGAATATTTTGTTTATTTGCAGGTGAGGTCTGGGCAGTGTCTCTGTAGTGATCACATTCCCTGTCCTTAATGTGCCCTTGGTGACCAAGCTCTTGTCGCTATGAGAAAGGATTCAGGCCCTATGGATTGGTTGCAGCAAATTAGGGTAAGTGGGAGCATGGAAATTCATAGGATATGTTTATTTCCATTGTATCTGGTTGCTGGGCCAAGTCAGTAAATAATGGTGTTTCTTGTTGTTTTTTAGAAATGGAACACTATGTCTTTCAATGAGATAAACTCTGGGATCAGCATATCTGAAAGGCACCTTAATCTGAGTTTGCTTCCTTGTGAAATTATGTGAGAATGATGTTATTTGATGTTCATGCTGACTCTACATCAATACTTGCATTTTTCTCTTTTTTTTTTTTCAGATTCTTTTTCCTTGCTGGAGTGTTTCAGTTCTGTTGAATGTGTAATTCCAACTATGGCAACAAGAGTAGAAATAAATTCTACTTTGGCGTCTTTGACGGCAGTCCCTGACCTAGCTGAGCTCAGGGCTGAGGAGAAGGCACAGCGTGTGTATGTCAGTGTGCTTTCAGATGCCAGCAACAAGGCAAAAGAGGCCTCTGCATCACTGACTCTGGAAGAGAACAAGAAATTTGGGAATTCCTTGAGATCTGCAACGATGCCCTCGCTGGGATCGAGGCCGAGACTTTTCCCAAAGCCTTTTAGTAAAGAGAAATCCTCGGATACTTTTGCAAACGTCAAACCGCCCGTCCCAGCGTTCAGATCCAGCAGCATGGTGAGAAAGACCACTGAGGAAACATCCTCTGTGAAGATGTTGAGTGGGAATGTCCCTCCCTTGGTGGATCAGAAAGCCATTGACACTGAAAATCAGGCTGACAGTGACATGGTGACAAATGTGACTTTTTACACAGGGCCCAGTGCCAACACGGTCATTCTGTTTGAGCCAGCAGTCCCTGAGCAGGCCAAGGTCAGCCTGGCCCAGGAGAAAAGGGGATTTACTGCTCTGCAAAGCAAGGACCTCCAGAGCTCTGTGAGACCAGCAGAGACACCCAGGAATCCTGATGGGTCTGTCCATAGGCAGATGTCGTTTTCCTCCAGTCTCAGACCAAACTTGCTCAAAACCAGTGAAAAGAAAGATGCTCGTGAAGTTCATCCAGGGGAGAAAAACAATGATGATGCAAATAATTTCAACAATAAAGTTGATTTCTCTGTTGATGTCCAGCAGAGGGCAAAACATAGACCAGTGTCTGCTATTTTTCTGGAATCATTACGAGATCAAAAGCATCACACTGTGGAAGCTTCTGAAGAAAAGTCTCCTGCAGAGAAATCTGGGGTTAGAAGACCAAGGCCTTTGTCCATGGATCTGACAGCTAAGTTTGAACATAAAGATCTTTCTTCTTGCAAGAAGGCTGGTTCATCCCACGAAAGCAAGGAGAATGTATCCATAATTGCTTTTACTGATGTGGGTAGTCAGGATCAGCCTGAAACGGGGCCAAAACACGAAGAAACTGAATTTAATAAAAGCAATTCTTCTAAAACCAATCTGAAATGCAGTAGTCAGGACATTGGGATCCTAAATAACGGGAAATACACCTGGGAAACAAAACTTAAATCTAAAAGTGAACAAATAGAGACAAAACCAGAAATAATTATTAACTTGCATGGTCCTGAAAGAAGCCCTGAAACAACCAGTGAAAGCAGAAGTAATAAGGGGGGGAAAAGACCAGATCAGAAGGAACAGTACACATTGCTGGGCTGTGAAAGTCCTGCAGCTTCCTCAGAAAAAGAGAATAATATCTTAAGAGGTAGTGTTAAAAAACATATTAGTTTGTTTACTTTGGAAAATCCCAGTGCCACAGTGGATACAGAGGTTCTCCCAGCAGCTGCTGAGAAGGAGAGCAGGTGTGTGACCATCCAGCAGAGGATCAAGGAGCTGACAACAGAAAATCCTGATGTTAAGGGAGGAAATCTGCGCCGGTCACTGCAGTCACGGCCACTCTCTGCAGACTTAACCAAGATGTAGGTTACAGAGGAGTTCTGTTTAATCCTCTTGGCTTCATGTTCTTCAGTAAAACTTGCTCTCTCAAGTAAAAAAAGCTTGATCATTTTGCTTCTACTTAATGTGGTTTTTTCTTTACTATTATTCTTAAGCTCCTTTCCTGCTTTTTTCAATCCAAAAAAGAGAAAATTAAATATATTCTGACAACAGATGAAAAAAATAATAAAGCTGTCAATATTGTGACCTTTGCATTATAGCTTGTTTTGAATCTCTAAGTCCTCTATTATCAAGTAAGATGCATAATGAGCAATATTTTGGAAATTTATTTGGTCTAGATACAATTGAACCACCAAATGCAGTCATTTATTATGAAATAGTGATGTTTCTTCTTTAGGAAATGTAATTTGATGGATAATTTCTACCAGCCTGTTTTGGCTCACTGACCAGCTGGACTAAAGAAATAACACCAGTTCTTTGTTTCAGGTTTTCAAGTCCAACTTCAGGGGGTGAAGCAAAGCCTGAGAAACCTGAGGAGGCTGGAGCTGACTCAGTCCATGACCTGCAGGAAAATCCAAAAGTAAGGAACAGTGACTTTTAAATGGATATAGAGAGTATTAGGGCTGACACAATCCCAGTGGGTTTGCTGGTGTGAGTTTGTCTTTTGGATGTGCAGAGAAAAGTTCAGGGGTGTTGTGTCTGCTGGGTTTGTCAAGCTTGGTGTGCACACTGTTCAGAGTAGGAGTGGTAGAGAAGGAAGAATATTTTGTGTACTTTTTAAAGGGATTTCTGATGCATGAAACCCCAGTGAGTTGCCTGTGGCTGTGGTGGGTTTATGCAGTGATTGTTCTTTATCTTCTCCAAGCAGAGCATTAGGATTGTGCTTTCCTGCATCCATGTCCCAGCTCCTGGTAAATCCCAGCCTGGACCTTTGTCAGTCTCCTCCACATTTACCTGAACAGTTTAGACAACAAAGTGTTCCAGGGAAAATGGGGATTTGCTGTGGAAGCTTTAGGTTCTCTCTGTTTCTAAGCAACATTTCAGTGTTGCAAAACAGAACTTCTCTGGTGACAGCTCTTAGTAGAGGAGATTTAATGTAGTTTAAGGATGTTTGTAGTGAGCTCTCACGGCTTTTTTCCTGTCCAAGATAGGAATATGTGCTAAGGAAAAGCTACAGGTGCAAAGTTTCTGTTGTTCAGTGCTATTTTCAAGGAGAGCAATTTGTTTTAAAAAGGAAATCTTTTATAAATGGAAGTGCTGTTTTCAGAATCTGACAATAAAAAGTTGGTTTAAAGAAATTAATTGAAGAATATAGCTCAGACTTAAAAACCCTTATTTATAAATACATTTAGTGTTAATTTTCAGATGTTCTTCAGCTTTTTTTTAAAGACATTCTTAAGTCAACTCTGAGTTTAAAATTTTAAACCTTGACTAAAAGGCTGAATTCCTGTAAGACTTCTAGTATTCTTTGATTCCCTTTATTATTTGCATGCTGTGCTTTTTCAGCAAGTGCTATTAAAAAACCCATCTTTTAGGATGCTGCTTGTATTTCCTGTGAGTAGATAATAGTGTGCAGCATTGGTAATATATATTAATTTCCATCTTTCCTTTTTTACTTTGGTTCAGCTTAACATTTCTCATAGCTGAGCAACTCCAGCTGTGATATTTACTCAGATTTTCATATTCCTTGCAGTTTGACCATATAACTGGTTATTAGTGAATAATTCTGTTAAAATCAAGATTCAGGAGCTGGAGCTACACATCCCCTTAGGTTACTTTGGTCTCAGTGGAGTTTGTGTTCAGGGAATGTGGATGTGTTTGACTTGTACAGGCTCTGTTGCACAAAGTAGGTGCAAGTAAGTTTTAAAATACACTTTATTACACATTTTAAAAATAAACTCAGATAACTGTTGGATTTTGTTGTTCCAGAGCAAGGAGCTGAAGCTCACCCATGGCACAGATTTCCCTGAGGCGTTTTCTCCTGGGAAGTCTTGGAAATCCCGGCAGGTTTTAAAGATAACCAATAAACCTGATGAGCTGGAGAGGAAAGGAAGTTTCCTGGGAGATGGTCAGCATTTCTCACAGCAGAGTGAGAGTTCTGTCTCCTTCACAAGCAACTTTGAAAAGAAATTAAACCCAGCACTTCTGGAAAAACCCTTCATTAAAACTGTCCGGGCCACCCTGTTTGAGCACAATGTCCAGAAGCACAGCGTTGTTTCTGAGCATTCTGGGGCTGATCCTGCATTAAAAAGGAGCCAGGAGCTTGAGGCAAAGCAGGACCTGCTGGTTTCAGGGCACAGCAGACGCTCGTGGATGGGAGAAGGGGAGGAAACCACTCCTCCAAAGGAGCATCACAAACAGCCTGATCCATCAAAACATCCAGCACATGTAGAGAAAAGTCCAAAACCAGCTTGTTCAAGTGAAGACAAGAAAATGAGTCCAGGAATTATCTTAGAAAAATCTTTGGTAGAGAAAAGTGAAAAAGCCGCTCCCAAAAATGCAGAAGATTCTCAAATTTACCAAAGAATAGAGCCCAGATATGAAATCTTTCAGACTTGTGGTGAAAGGGCTCTTAGTGAAGCCATCACAATGGCTCCTGAAAAAAAGGCCATGACACTCAGAGCTAGAAAATCATCTGTGAGAGAGAATAAAACTGATGAGGATGTTGTACCCACAGGGCAGTCGCTTAAGGCAAGTAGTCACTCTCTTTACTTGAAAGAACATAATGTTACTTCAGAAGGCAGAGAGGCAAAAGTTCTCACAAGCAAGGCTGTGTTGAGAGAACCTGCTGGTTTTCTCTCCAGTGAATGCACTTTACCTGAACAGAAAAGAGACTCTGATAAAACTGATCCTGAGCCACTGTTCATATCGGAGAAAACACCTTATTCCATGAACAAAAGTAAAGGTCTGGGAATGAGTGAAAAAGTCAACAAGCTACATGCTCAAATTAAAGGTGATAAGAGTGAAGTCTCTTCTGTAGAGAAATCAGAGAGGATTAATGTTGTGAAATGCTCTTCTGAGAAAAGGAGTTTCAGGGCAGGTGGGACAGACATTCATGAATTCCGAACCAACTTGGATCGTGAAGTGATTTCCACAAGTGTCAATAAACACGGGGCTCAGGCTTCAGTGCTTGCAAGTGGGCAATATTTTAAATCTTCCAGTAGCCACATGCCTGACACAAAAGGACTAAATGTTACTGAAGAGGAATCTGGGGCCTTTGGGTTGAGGAAAAGTCTGGACTTAAATTGCAAAGAGCAGGACTTTAGCTTGGCTTGTACAGCTGCTGAAAACAGCGAGAAACTCCAAGGAGCAGATCCAGAAGAGAAAGTCAGGAGAAGCAAAAGTAGCGTTTCTGACTTGAAGATTTCCGAAAGGTGGAGGAGGAGGACCTTGCCTCAGGAGTCACTCAAGGTGGAAGAAGTTGTGTGGCTCACTCCTGAAAATATCAAGAAGCTGAGCCGGACAGATTCATTCCAATTGAATGAAAGTTCACTTAAAAAGAGAAGCAAAAAAATTAAAGATGGGGTGGAAGGGAGTGAGGCAAACCAAGCTGTTCTTGGCAGTCCTGATGATTACATGAAACATCAGAGTTCTGTCTTTGAGCCAAAGGCAACTTATTTTGCAGTGACTTATCAGATTCCTGGTATGAAAAAAGAGAAAAGCTTTGTTGGTGCTCCCAGTGCAAGTGAAATTAATACTGTTCCTGGTTCAAGTGAGGGAGCAGCAATTAATCTGGACCCTGTTTTTCCTGGAAGGTCCAAACCTTTATTGCAGCAACCAAATAAAAATGTGACAAGTTCAGCTTGTAGAGAAGACTCATGGGAAGTGCATAACAAGGATTGGGTCAAAGAAGATGAAAAAGACACAGTTTTCTCCAAAAATGTTGCTCATGGTAATATTCATGTATACAGGAAAGATAACCAGCAGCATCATGAAAAAGGCCTGGATCATTCTAAAGAGAAAATTATAGATGTTGATGCTTTCCTGTTAAAACATGATCTGGAAAATACAGCTCCAGCTGATCTCAAGAGTGGCAGAAGGAGAATCTCTTACCATGAACCCCGGTCCCCACCGCGTTCCGCGCAGGTGCGTAAGGACAGCGAGCTGAAAAAGAGTGACAATAATTCTGATTTGCCTGTAAGGAAGGCTGAGGATGGGTACAGATCCCAAATTCTTGATATTGATGCACTTATGGCAGAATATAAAGAAGAATCAGCAAAGTCCAGTAAGGCTCAGGAGAAGCTCTCTGAAGAGCTTGGCTCACTGAGCAGGGAGAAATCAAAGAACAAAAGAAATGTGTCGGATAGAATGAGTCTTACCTACAGCTGGAACGAGTGGAAGAGTGGGTCAGACCACTATTCAGTTAATAACAAACCAGGTGAACGTGCAGAAGAGCAGCACAGGCCAGAGAAACTGATCCTAAATGAAAAGAGCAAAGAGAAACTGGAATTACGGAGTCCTGATTTTGATAAGCAGAAGTCCAAAGACAGAAGGATCAGCCCTCCTTACTGGGGAAACCCCAGCAGCATTTTTCCAGAGAAGTTTGTAAATTCACCCCTGGAATTTGCTAGGAAGAAAACTTTCATTGTTGATGAGGGTGAGGAAGTGAACTTGACCTCCAGAAATCAGGGTGCAAAATTTGTAATTGAAAAGGTACAGCCCATAAATGTAGTGAGCACAGAGCAGAGGCTGGACGTCAATCTGGCCTCCAAGCTGTCCCTAAAGGCTGATGATGGGTTCTTGCAGAAGAAGTTGGTGACAAAAGAGGTGTCTGCAGAGGGTGACTGGAGCAAAAACATAGTGAGGAGCTCTACGCTGAGAAGCAAAGACAGCACAAATAAAATGTGTGAGGGTGAATCTTTCAAAAATAAGACTGATTGGAGGAGCTGCATGTCTGGGTTTGGGACTGTTCCCGCAGATCTCAGACGATCCTACTCCGAAAAATGCCGCCAAGGGAGGGACAGCCTGCCCCTCATGCAGGAGATGAGGGCGAGGAAGGACCTGCATCGATCCAGACCAAGCTTCCCCTTGGAAAGTGTGGAGAACTCGTGGAAACACAAGGTGTCAGCTCAGTCAGAGCCATTCTTCCATGAGGATAAAAAGGTATTTTCAAATGGCAGCCAAGTGTTTCATGTAACTGTAACTGAATTTTTCTCTATTAAGGATTTTATTGTGTCCTTGTAGCACTTCTCAGCACTATGCAGCAAGGCAGCAGATCCATACTTTCCACTGGAGTTCATTTCTTTTCAGGTTCTCTTGAGCAATGGCTATTGCACTAGATGACCTCATTTTTGCTTCAAGTCTAGAAATACTTATTGGTGTTTCTATGGAGAGCTTGAAAAAGCTTTAAAAAGTGTGCTTACTATTTTTGTAATGCTGTGAACCTGGGAGGTTAATTCGTTAACTCTGCAATTTTATATTTACTTGAAAAGGAGTAATTTGGGTTTATTTTACAAGTTGTCAGCAGTGATCTTTTTGGACCTCTCTCTGTTTTTTGTCTTTATCTGAGGGAAGCAAATTTTTTTTTTTTTACTGGATGAATGGCCTTCATTTGTCAATCTCTACTGCTTTCCTGACTTTGGTGAGAGACAAGAGATTCCTTTCACACAGTGACATGTGAATGAAATCCAGAGGTTTGATTTGGTTGGAAAAGACCTTAATGGTCCTATAATTCTGTGATTAAAGTGTAGGATGTTCATGGTTATAATGTTTTTCCATTTTGTGTTTTTAGCTTTGAGTTTCCTCTGTTTTTATTTTTTTTCCAGTAGGCATTTTATATACATATATAAAATATGTATATATGTATGTGCATGTATATTTAATTACATTCATAACTGTGTTTTACAGGCTCCCAGGAAAGAATGGAGCAAGCAGAGCTCAGACAAAACAGAGGGAACAGACTTTTCCTCAGTGTCTACACAGAGGAGCCACCACAGTTTTTACAAGGAGAGAAGAGCAGATTTTGGGATGGTACGTGAGCCTGGAGGAGGGGTTTGGGGTTGGGATCAGGGAGCTGCAGCTCTGTTTTCCTTTTTGCAAAGGGCTGTGATTCAAGGATGTGTCTGCCAAGCAGAGAAGCATTTGCTGGGGGGGTTGAACTGGTGAGGCTGCTCCTCCCTGGGATCCCACCCCACTGCTCCCTGCCAGAGCTTCTAACACGAAGCCTCAGCCCTGCAGCTTGTTCAGTTTGCTTTCTGAGTGAAGAATTTCCATCCTGAACTCAAGGTGGCTCTCGAGCATTATGGTTTTTGTTGTTTTCTCAGCTTGTGCAGACAAACAGAACTGTGTCCCAGCCTGAGAAATGATGGGTTTAATTTTCTTTCTGTCAATGACACACAGAGAAGTGTTTCTGTGAAGGACCACAGCTGATATTTTGGGTGGTTTGATTTGTCTCTAACACACAAACTGTTAGAGTGAATTCCTGCTTGAAGCTGTTGGGTGCTGTTCTCTTCAGTTTCAGAAGGATGTCCTGACTTTTTAGCCCTCAGAGAAATGTTATGTTGTGAAATAGCATCCTACATCCAGCTGTTGTTCTGAAATGCAAAACAAAGGTTTGGGTGTTCCAAAAGATTTACAATAAATGAAATAGCAACATTTTCTGAGAGAAGTAAAGGATTTGGAAAGTGGAGACTGAAGGATGTTGTCCCATGGACTGTCCCAATGTCACACTTCCCCTCTCCTGTCTCTGCCAGCACACTCTGCAGTGAGGTGCTGCACTGCCCTGTTCTGTCATGGCTCACTCTGCTGTTTGCAGCTCTTTAGCACAGGACACACAAAAATATAAAAAGAAAAGAAACACAGTGGTTTCTTTCGTTCTAGCAAAGAAAAAGAGAACACCTAAACCTATAAGGATTTTATAATCAAGTTTCCTAATTGGAGTTTTGGAAATGGGCTCAGATTGTTCCTCAGTTCTAGTCTTTAAGCTTCATGGAAAGTATCCAAGGGCTAATGTCCTTTTTCTTTCTCACTTTTAGCATGGTTCATCTTAGGGAATTTGAGTTATTGACAGAATGGAGATTTATCCAACCCCTAAAATTTATGTGCCATCAGCTTATAGTGCAAATATATAAAGGTGGTGTTGGCCAGGTAGGAAATGTGGGACAGAAGGGCTGTTGGGAGTAATGCTGGGATAACTGAACTGTTCAGGTGCTGTACTCAGATAAATACAGCTATTGTTCTCCAACTTTGTTGTTGACTGGGAGGTTACTCAGAATGATCCTTCAGCTTCACCAAGTGTAGCCTGAGACAGGAAGGGAAGGTGGGAAAAGGAGACTCAGCTCCATGAAGGAGACAACTCACCTGTGTGGAATTCAGTAGGATCCGAGTGCTTTGCTCCTTTGTGTTGCTTTGGAAAGGCTCCTCGGGGTGTGTTTGTTGTGCAGTGCCATGGGAGCCAAAGGGCAGCCTGGTCCTGGGTGTAAAGTGCAAGTGAGTGCATGAAAAGGGCTTTGACTTGCATTTGGGAGGTGGAAAACTCACCACACTGATGTTTCCCAAAACCCCACAGAGGCACTGCAGAAGATTACGTAAAACCAAACCATTTTTTCTGCACCAAGGTTATGCCTTTGCTTTCTTTGGAGAGAACAGATTTTGGGTGCGGAGTCGCAGTTCCATCAGTGTGTTCCAACACTCCCCTCTGCTGGAGACACAGCCGAGCTGTGTGAGGTGGACAGACACGAGGGGTCAGGAAAGAGCCATAGGAGTCACAGTTAAATCCCCTATTTCCCTGGGATCTGAATCAGTCTGTATTCCCCTTGGTGCAGCTGTAAAGGGGGGTTAGATGGAAATGTAACATCGTGCTGCTGTTTGCTTTGAGCTGTTTCTGGTCTGTGTAGTTGGGAAGTTACTTATTTTTCCTTGTGGCTTAATGACAAAACATAATTCTCCAGTCAATATTGCTGGTCAGTGAGGGTGTTGGTATTGTTCTAGTGAGTGCTCAAAGTGATAAGTCTTGTTATAGAAGAAATGATTCTTTTTGATTCACATTCACCATTAAAGCAGTGAAGAATTGATATTGATACCCTTTTATATTTGCCAAAAGAGTTTACAAGGATATCTATTTGTTGCATTATTCCACATCTGTCTGTGATAGTAAACAACTGCTTTAATGGCATTTTCCAGGACAGCTGATGAGCTAGGTGCTTATGGATAAACACAATTCCAGATAGAAGCAAGGTGCAGTAGTATCATTAAACCTCTGGTTTAATTTCTTTGTTATTATATTCCAGAGAATCTGCTTATAATTAGGCTTTTAGAACATTACACAGGATGACTTTGAAATCAACTATTGCAAAATACAAGTGGCAGTATGGGATGGGGGTTTGAAATTGCAAAGGATGATACTTGGCAGATTTAATACTCGTCAGATCACATTGTTCAGCTATTTTGAGTTTGTATTGATTAAAAAACAGAGTAAGGCTTTTATAGAGATTCCAGCATCACTGCTGGACTGTCATCATCTGTGATTTTACTATGGCTGGTACTTGTCTCTCTTTTAGCCCTGCTGCAGCACAAAGTAGGTATAAAAATGAAGTTTTGAGGGGTTTCTCTCACTGACTCAGCTGCAAATCTCTGAGCCTGCAGCAGGCTTGGGCTCTTGTAGGGATCTTTTCCTTTAGACCTGGAATGCAGGTGAAGGGACAAGTGTGAGCACTGAGCAATCAGACCCTCTCTGGGCTGGTAGCTGTGGTTGGATGTGGGGCTGTTCCCACTCAGTGCCACACCAGCACATCCAGGGGCAGCCACAGAGCTCAGGTGGTGTTTCCATAAATTGTGTGATGCCATCAGAGCTGACATGGGGTCACAAGCCTGGATTCCTGATTGAATCATCCAGACTGATAAGAGTGCTGGGAATTAAAGCCTGAGGAATGTGTGCTGGGACTCATCCTCCAAATAAAGGAACTGAGGTTGTGCCATGGGGCTGAGGGGATTGCACCTTCAGCTGGAAATGGAGCAGCTTTACTGCAGCTGTGGGTTACAACCCAAACTGCAGCTTTGGGGAGTTAGAGCACTGCTACTAGAACTGGTGTAGGCTGGAATTATTTTGAAGCCTCTGTAGATATTATTTATTTATTTTATGTTAAACTCTGGGGGCTTTTTGTCGTTTAGGGAGGGAAATCTCTCTAATGGTCTCCACAGAAAGATGCATTTATATGAGACTGTGATGTGTGGGTGGAGAAGGGTTTGTTGAAGAAAATCATGAGCTGACTCCTAAAATATCTTGGAAATGAAGTGCAAGGGAGAGAAGATAAATATTTTATAAACATGTGCAGATGAATTTATGGTTTGGCTTGTCATAGTTCAACCGGTTGTTTTCAGTTCTGCCCATGACAGGTCTGTCTCCTGCCCACTGAAAACCACACCTTCTCTTTTTTCTGGATTGTGTGAAGCCTCTAATGCTGGAGCTTTGTTCCTTCTGAAACCCATCTTGAGTTGTTTTGTTACCCCAAAAACTGACTCAACCTGGAAGAAAATCAAAATACTTTGTCTACTCTACAGGAATTCATAGGTGATGATTAGAAAAGTGAGAGATAGTTTCCTTGAAGTAACAAACTTTTAAGAAGAGGAGGCTGCAGCATCCTGGAAGCTGTTTTATGTCACCTCAACCTTGTCCCTCCCTGGGAAGGGTGAGAGCTGGAGCAGGGCTGGGAGGGGACAAGCTGCAGGGGATGGGCTCCTGTCACTTATCTTTCCTTTTCCTATCAAAAAAAGGATGTAAGAAAAAAAAAAAATCAGTGTTACAATTCCCATTTTTGCTCTTCACAAACCACCCAACAACTCCACCACTCTCTATTTTAGACCCAGCCCGAGGAGGACGACCCGGGGGTGGGTAAAGCTCTGCCTGGGCTTTCTTCCTTTTTTGGCAGTTTTCATTCCCTGGGAACATTCCAGGGGTGTATAAAAAGCCACTTGGTTGTGTCTATTTCTTCTCGTTCACAAAAGACATTTTTATATTCAAAGAACATAAAATCCAGCAGCTGCTCTTGTCCCATGTGTGGGTTTTTGTCTTTCCTGTACATCACCCAAAACAAGGTCAGCGAGCCCCGCCGGTGTTCAAAGCGTTTCATAACCGAGGGGATTTAGAGCTTCCCTTTCCTTCTGGAGGGTCTTTACTGCAAAACCCAAAGTCCTGTCACTAATTCCAGCCTGAGCCACTCCAGATTACGGACTTGGGAGCAATGGGCTGCTCAATAACAAGTGGTTAAGTCACGTGCTGCTGGTAGCTCAGCGACTGCTCCTTAGGAGCCCCAGCTCGTGGTGAAGGCGCCCAGCTCGGTGACGTGGGGCCAGACACACTCAGTACATTATTCATGGTGCTTTTAATTGCTTCACTCTGCTTTTAACTGGTGCTGGAGGCGGGGAGAGCCCAGGAGCTGCCAGGAACAGGGATGGGTTGGCGTTAACTCGGAGCTCTGGAAAATGGAGTATTATTACTGTCCACGTCTGCTGAAGTTCCTGCAGTATCTGTGGGTAAGTGTGCTCTGGAATGTCAGTGTGCTCCCAGAGCTGGCTGTTTCCACTCTTTTCAGAAATCCTGGGAGTGTTCATATGTGCTGAAGGCTTTCCTCAGCAGCTCCTTTTTGAGTAGTAATGTGAAACTCAGGATTCATTTTGGGTGAGAAAGGCTGTTTTATCTCTAATACTTCAAACTGTAGGCTACCCGAATGTGCCTTGGAAAACCCTTTAGGAATCAACATTTTTTCCTTGTTTACATAGAACCATGGGAGTTGTGGTTTAGTTTAGTGTGTGTCAGGAATATGCTTCCGTCTTTGTGTAAAAGCTCTCCTTGGCTCTGGAGCTGCTGCCCCAGAACCCTCCTGCCCTGCTGCTGGTACAGCCACTGCTATTCCAGGAAAGCAGCCGTGCTCGTGGCTTTAGGAATGTGTCATTTTTCAGTTCCTTACTTGTTTTTAATTTGACTCTTCATAGGTTTTGATGTCTTGGTGAGCACTTCCTCTTCCAACACTGCTCAGGGCTGTCTGTCATGAAAAGCTCTTTTTAGCCAGGCTCTGGCTGTGCTGCCCTGCTTTGCACAGGAGCTGCTGTGTGTCTGAAACTTTCACATTTATAAAACATGCATTTGAGCTGAAAAGCCTTTATGAATAAATGCTGTATTGCTTTGAGCTAATTACTTAATGTTTTAATTTCTCCTGTACTCATCAAAGATGAGTTTTCATTTGCTTGTTGTAGTTTGCATTGATCTTCATTTTTTCAGCTGTCAGTTCAGTGTGGAACCAGCACTGACACCAAACCTTTTCATGTTAGCTCTTTGCTACCATGTTTTAAAACTGTAGCAAAGAGTTTCTTTCCCTCATTTTCAGTTTAATTTTGCAATCCTGCCTGTGTGTCCTTTGATCAGTTGTGAGGTGAGATTGCCTACTGCAAATTTCTTGCTGCTGGGAGGGAAAATTGTACTTGAAGAACTGGGGATTTTATTAAAAACCTTTTCCTTCTGGAGACTGTAGTAGCCTAAAACATGGAAGTGCTTGGACATCAATTAAGTTTTTTATTTGACCAGCTGTATTTTTAAGAGACAAGCTTCCTTTAAATTGCAAACCAAAAAATTAGTCATTAGTGTGACGAGGGGGTGGATGTTCTTCGTGGTTTGTCAGTGTGAGAAGTGTGAAAGAGCTCTCTCCCTGCTCTTGCTTTGACATAGGATTTTCCATAAGATCAGGGGAAAAATCCCAAACCAGCCCAAACTTTGGATCAGTCCAGAAGGTGCCTGGGGTGGTGGGCTCCAGTATTGTGCAGTTCTAGGCTGAAACAGAACAGAATGTTGTATTTTCTGTGTATACATTCTCTTTTAGGGGCCCTGGAGCATTCCTTATGCACTTTCATTCATGCACACTTCCTGATTTACTGCAAGACAATATTAGAATGACAGTTCTGATATTCATGATGTTAAAAAAAGAAATTTATGTGACATACACAATTGTGCCTTCTGTCACTTTCTGTGCTGCTGTTGCAGCTAGAGACTACTAAGGAGATGCTTATCTGTTCTCTCTACTTACAGTCAGGAGTAACCAGAGATGTTGGGGTTGGTTGTCAAGTGTTATTTAATCTGTCTTGGGGAGCTAAGATGCTTTATTCATTAGGCAGACATACCTGAAGAAGCTACAACTCTTAATTAAAAAATATTACAACAAAAATCTGCCTTTAAAGCTACTCTATGGAGTCGCTATTGGGTTGCATCTCCTCTGCTGTGTATTTACTTTACTCTTACAGTGGTGGAGTTGAGGGACATCACTGAACTCAGTCAGTGCCAGTTCTTTGATCATTCCTTGCTGATTGCTGTGCTGATCTTTGGGCAGGATGTGTCTGTGACAAACAGCATTTTCTGAGCACAGCAGGGTCTGTGGTCTGCCCCAGTCCACGTGCAAAGGTGTGACCACCACACATCCACATCCTGTGGCTGGGTGACAGCTCTGGGCTTCTGACAAGTGTCTTTGTGTCCAGTGAAACTTTTTTTTTTCCACAGCCTGTATATATTAGAGTATTTTCCAGTGTGCATGGGGTATCCATCACCCCTTTTCCAGCTGGTGAGGAGTTGCTGCAGTTGGTACAAGACATCTCTAGGTCTGCACAGGAAGTCCTGGAGGTGTCTTGCATCAGTCACAGGGTCAGACTGGTCATGCCAGGTGTGCAGCCACAGCACTGGGCTTTCCTGTTCCAATGCCCTTTGTCCAAGAACCAGGTGGTTTTTTGTTTTTTTTTTTTTGCTTCCTGGTGGACACAGCCTCTACTAGACTGTTCTGGTGGTTCTGTTCCTGCCCTTGGCCTTCTTAGTTGGCAGCAATTCTTGCTCTGGTTCACTGCTCAATTTTGGCTTTCTGGAATGGATGTGGTGGTGCTGCCCATGCTGGTACCAGTCCTGATGAGTTGTTTTTTCCTAGTCTGGCACTTGTCATTTTTCAAGCAGCAAAGAAATGCTACATCCTGAAAGTACTCAAAGCAAATGGTTTGTTTTAAATGAAACATTCCTCTGCAGCACTGTGGTTTAAAAAGACCTCATTCTTTATTGATAGTCATGACTGAACAATTGCAAAATCAAAAGAAAATTGGGGTATTTAAGGAAGAAGTAAGATTTAGAGTTTGTTTTGACAAGATTTTGGTTGCTACCTTTAAAGAGTAATTTTGATACGTTTTATCTGGTGACTCTGAAGGAAGTGGCAGCTGTCTTTGTAACCACTGTCCTGACGTGTCACTGTGAGAGGAGGTGGGTTGGTGATGGAAGGAAACTGAAATCATTGGTCTGGAGCCATGGGTGGAGGTCATCCCTGCTGTGAGAGAGGGAAGGGGCTCTGTGCAGGTGTGCTGTGCCTTCCCTCTGTCTGTACTTCTGGAAAGTTCCTGTGGACTGTGCTGCTCTTCCCTTGTGGGATTTGCTTTTGGTGATGGGGATGTTTCTTCCAAAGAGTTAAAAACCCTTCCCATCCAGGTGTCTGCTGTCCTGGTATCAGCAGGAGCAGATAACCTGGGTTATCTCTTGGATAACCTGAGTAAATTACACTCCTGCACAGGAAAATCTGGAAAGGCATTTCCCCAGTTCCTAGCTGCTGCTGTAGGAGAGGAATTGTGGAGAGGCATTTCCCCAGCTCCCAACTGCTGCTGTAGGAGAGGAATTGTGGAGAGGCATTTCCCCAGCTCCCAACTGCTGCTGTAGGAGAGGAATTGTGGAGAGGCATTTCCCCAGCTCCCAACTGCTGCTGTAGGAGAGGAATTGTGTCTGTGGCATTGCTGAGAGCAGGCAGACGGGTCAGCCTGGCCAAGGAGCCCCATTCCCAGTGGGAACACAAGGGAGTGCTGTTCCACCACTCAGTGCTGCTGGCCCACAGCCACATCCCTGCTCCCAGCCCAAGGACACGTGCTCAGTGCAAGGCAGTTTGTTCTAATGAGGTGTGGTATTAAGTTTAATTTACCATAAAATGCTCACATGGAATAGCACACTCTAGGTTAACTTGTCGCAATAAGGGTTTCATTGAGTAAGATGTAATCATTTATAGACCTGGTAATTTTTTTTGTAGGGACTGTGTTGTTCCAGGCTCAGAGCAGCTGAAAGTGGGGCTCACTGTGCCTGCCCTCTCTTCCGTTATTTTAAGCCTGGAATTGTGAATATGCTTGTGAAAAAGTTCTTCCCTGTGAGGGTGATGAGGCCCTGGCACAGGGTGCCCAGAGAAGCTGTGGCTGCCCCTGGATCCCTGGAAGTGTCCAAGGCCAGGTTGGGCAGGGCTTGGAGCACCCTGGGCTAGTGAAAGGTGTCCTTGCCCATGGCAGGGTTGGAATGGATGATTTTTAAGATCCCTTCCAACTCAAACCATTCTGTGACACAAGGCTAAAGAGGATTGTTAAACCTCATTTATACACGCAAAGCAAAGGTAACTTCACTGCCTCCCTCCTAATATTTTGATCTAAAGTTGTTTTGACTCAGTTCCTGCTTTCCCAAGCTGTTGTCAGTGTTGCTGATGCTGGGAGACAGCCAAGTTCCCACTATTGTTCCTGTGCTTTCAGCAGTGGTGAGTTGTTCATGCAGCCAGCGTGTGTTTACTGTGCTGAAAGGAAACAGCATTTTTAGGGAGCTACTTGAGCACAGGGAAAGTAGCTCTTTGTAAAGGGCTTTCCTCAGGATACCACAGCACTTGTACTGCAGGGCACAGGTGCTCTTAAAATGTAACTTCAGGTAAATCTGGAGTCTGAATGAAACTTGGAAAAATTTAGTGTTTGGTTCAGTGATTTGTGGTGGAGACTAATAAATTCCTGGCACCTAAGGGGAGGTGGGATGTGTTATGTGCTGTCCATGTCCTGAGGCTGTTGTGTCTAGGAGGAGGAGGCAGTAAGAGCAGAGAGACCTGGAAGTAAAGGAAGGTGTGTGCAATCAGGGTTATACAGCCATTGCAAATAAATCCTCTGCTCTCATCATCAAATGGGTTAAAAAGGGTGAAGGAATTATTGTATTTACTTAACAGCTGGTGTTTGGTCAATTTAATGCCATCAAGCAGTGCCTGTTGTGAGTGGAAGACACATGGAGTGGTGTTTTGTAGGGAGAAGATGGAAGAGCAGTGTTCAGACAGGGCTTGGGCAGTGTGTGATCACACCAGCAACAGCTGGAATGGGTTCAGCATTCCTTGTTACTGATCTCTAAAGAAGGAAATCCTTTACATGAGGAAAAAGCTCTTCCTTCAGAGTGTTCTCTGAATTTTGTGAGTCAGATCTGAGCCCTCAGTAGCTGAAGATTTCCTGAGCACCATCAGTTAGGAGAACAAATGCTCTGCCATGTCCTCAGGCAGGTGGTGTGGAGCAGGAGCAGCGTGTTCTCCTGCTTGTTTCTGTGCACTCCACTCACCCTGAGTGCCCTGGGAGAGAAGTTCAGCAGGTGAAGGTATTTTAGGCCATGTTCTGTGCTTGAGAAGTCTCTTTTGTAGATTTTGTGATTATCTGTGCTAAACATGTCCATTGGGTCAAGTGACGGAGCAGCAACTGTCCCATGTTGGACTTCCCAGGAGAGCCCTGGCTATGGCATTACTTTATTTTCCCTCCCTGGTACAGGGAGATCCTTTGCAGGCATCTTCATCCTGAATTTTTGTTTGTACAAATTAAGAACAATCTGTAACCATCCATCTTTTGCTTGGCTTGATCCCTTGTACATCAACAAATGTAAAGAAAATTGTTTTAGTCCTTTCCAGTGTATTTGTGCTGTAGGAATTTCCTGTTCCTGTTTTTTCAGTTTTTCCTCCTCCATTGAGCTGGAAGGGAAGTGCTGCAGGATTATGGATATGGGCTTGCAAACAACCTTGTATATTTTTAGCTGCTTCCCTCAGCTTTAACATTGATAGCTTTGTTTTACACTGAAACAATTCAAAGCACAAAAGCTGTGTATGTTCAGGATGTTTAACTGGGCCTTGCTCAGGTTCAGGAGAAACAGAATTAGGGGAACAAAAGAATTGGCATTTTCTGAAATACTAGTTGTAGTAGTTATTGCAATTATTGCTGGTAGTTGCATTTAAATTGTTTAAAAACTTAGAGTAAAAATTATATTTCACAGTTATCTTTATTTACCAATTTTAATTAATCTTGATTTAATGATGTGCTACTGCAAAAGTGCCCAGAATCCTGTGCAGAGAAAGGATGGTTGACTTTTTAATTACAAATAAAATGGGAAAGCTCAGTTTTTCACTGATCCCATCAAGGATCACCATGGCAGTAGAATGGAAAAATTACTCTGGCAGGTATAAACAAGTATGTGGAGCATTCGTTCAGTCATGAAAACTATTAATGTGTTTTCTTTATCACAAGGGTACTTCTGTAAGGAAAACAAGGAATGCAGATTTTAAATTTTTTTACAACTTTTCACCTCTGTTTAAAAAGAAGATTTTTCAAGTAGCCATTGATGGGATCTTTTATGAAATGCTTTTGCATTTTAAAGACCTTTCTTTAAAAGCCTCTCATACCAGTGTGTGCTTGTGTAAACTTTACCAGTATTGATGCAGAGCCTGTTGCTTTCACAGCCTTTCCTTATTCACTGGTTTGTGAGGCCTCTGTGGCCTTTTAAAACTACCTAACAGAAGGAAAAGGTATGGAAATGGAATTTCAGCCCCTCATAGTTGGTGTGTGCAAGGGGAACACCTTTAATACCAAGATCTCTGTACAAGTTGTCTAAGATTGTGAATAACCATTAATTAGAGCTGTGGCCGTGAGTGTAACTTACTTAATTTCAGTAGAAAGTGAAAGTAGGAATCAAAAACAAATATTTGGTGTAAATATTGAGATACCTGGGGTTTCAGGTTACAGAAGAGATTTCTCTGTATGGACACTGTCCAAAGTCCTTGTGTTAGTAAACTCCATCCATTCCACTCTTTTTCCTCTCTCTTGGATTTTTCCCCTTTTTCTTTTGACTGTGGAGTGCCTCTCTACAGGTGAGGCCTGTAGTGAATTGCATTATTGTATTACCAGGAAAATTTAAAAAAACCCCACAAAACAGAACAGATAAAACCACTGTGGTCTTTGGCTGTGTTAAATGTCATGGGAATTCCTGGATTGGAATTGAGCAAGCTGGTTATCTGCCATGGAGCAGATCCTCTGTTCCAGCTGTTGAGTTTTGGTCTCTCTCTGCCAGATGTGCAGCCAAGCATTTCTTTTTTACTTTAAATGAGAATTTGAAGGTGACATGGTGAAATCTTCATGGTGAGATTTTGCATGTGAGAAATTCAGGCTGTAATTAGGAATGTTCACTGCTCCTTGTTGGAATGTGACAATTCCTCTGGCAAACACAGAATACAGAGGCAAAAATAAGGAGCCTATAAAACCATGATTGTTTGTCATGTCTGAGGAGCCCAAGAGTAATTGAGTCTGGAGCCTTGCAACACAGCCCAGCCTAGTGCTGCATCTTTAAATAGTCCATCATGCCAAACACAAGAGGTTAAATTAAGTTCTCTTACTAATGAAGCAGAAGGAGAGTTGGTGTGGAATGCAGGGCTGGGACAGCCTTACAAGGACAGGCTCTGCTCCTGGGGGTGTCACTGGGTGGGACTGGAGCTGCCTGTGCTCCTGCTGTTTGTAGGTGGGATGATGCCTCACAGAAAACCCTTTGGAAATGCCTGAATTAATGCTAATTGCTAATTAGTGGAGTGATGGGGGGGAGCCCATCAGAGAGTGAATTCCTGACTCAGGTTCCCATAAGGGAAGACCAGAAACTGTTGTCACAGTCAGTCCAGACTAAGGTTGTCCATCCTTCTGTCCCATCTGCTTTGCTGGCAAAGGATCCTTCAGGGGGCCCAGTTGAGATGAAAACTAATCCCAGGTGTCTTGTGGGGTCTTCAAGTGGATTTCCTTCCCAGTTCCATGGTGCTGGAACCCCACGGACGGGAAGGAGTCACACTCAGAGAGAAGCAGCAAGTCCCACCTGCCCCTCCTGTGCTGTGTGTTCTGTGCCTCGCTGCTTGCAGGCCTTCTTTGAATTGACCCTGCAATCCCACAGAGTCATTAACATAATTACACGTATTTGAGAGCAGGTGAAGCTCCAAATGAGCTGTAAGAGACTTTTGGAAAATATAATGTAACCATGGAATTTTGTTTTCTGCTGAATGAGGGGAGAAACAAAGGTTGTTAGGTCTTTGTGCAGGGTTGTGTTTTTGAGCTGTAGGTGGACTAAATGTTAATAATGGAAGTATCCAGCGATGTTTGAATAACGAGATCCCATTTATACAGAGGTAATTAGTCATGCAGTTTGGGTAGCTCTGTGTGTGTGCTCTGTTTTCTGGAGCTGCAGATCCCTGACAGACCCAGGGTGAGATAATCACTCAGATTTGTCAAGGGCAGAAGATCATCTTGTGCTGTTCTTGTTCAGGAACAAAGCCTCACTCAGCCAGGACTGCTGGGCTGGGGGCCAGTTTGAGAATTCTTCCCTGGGAGGGTGGTGAGGCCCTGGCACAGAGTGCCCCTGGATCCCTGGAAGTGTCCAAGGCCAGGTTGGATGAGGCTGGGAGCTGGGCTAGTGGAAGGTGCCCATGACCTCCGAGGGGAGGGACTTCAAAGTCATCTTGTTCCACTCCCCTACAAGTTCAGCTGAAGTGCTGGAAAAATCTCCAGCTATCCAGATTTGATGGTGAAGGTGCAACTGGATTGTTCACTAAAGCTTTTTGCCCTGATGTTAATTGAGGTGTAAATCTAAGCACTAATTTGGATGCTTCAGTACCCAGCAGTGTGTTCACATGGTGCCAGAAGATCCTAAATTTAGTATTGAAGAAAGACTCAAATCAGCAGTTTTCCAATCTTCTGGGGACCAAAATGGTATATTTGGTATAACATTTTTTTTCAGGGGAGGTATAATAAAAAAGGGAATATATTCTGTAGAGCATTCTCAGATCCTTCAACTTCCATGGTCATGGGAGGAGTCCTTGCAGCGAGCTGTAGGAACACCTTGCACTTTGCATCCTGGGTGAAATCTGGCTGTGCCTCTCCCCCTGTTTCCCCCAGGTGATATTCCAGAAGGGTTCTGCTCTGCCTGTCCTGGGTGAGGTGAAGGAACTGCTGACTAACTCACATGGCAGCTCCAGGCAGAGCTCTCAGGCTGCTATTTCAGGGGCTCCAGCATCAGATGGAGCCTGAAACCCTCTGGGATGGCAGAGTGCCCCGTGCAGAATCCCTGCACTGCAGCAGGCACAGAGCTGCACTTGCAAAGGCACAGATGTTTGAAATATCACACTTAAATTTAACAGCATAAAAATGTGCAGTAAGTCTTTGATTCCAGCCTTGGATGCAGAATCTCTGTCATTTGTGAAGCATTATCCATAACTCTGGTAGATAAATTAATTTTTTTTTCCTATTTCTTTACAAATCTAAGGAACACCCTGCTCTTGGGGAATCTGGTCAAAACTATCCATTTCCATACAAAAATAACCCTGCAGCTCTTTAAGAGAAGAGCTGAGGGGGGTGGGGAAACGATTTTCTCTGTTGGCTGGATTTTCTTTGATTACTGTGGGGTTTTATAAGGCTGCTAATTTGCAAATATTCAAAACAAATGCATTCAGAAATGAGAATAAATTAGGGAATGCTACATAGTTGTCTCTGACGTTTTTCCTGGAGATAAGTTACAGGTTGGTGGAACTGAGCTCCTGAAAACAGGGATTAAAAGGGAAGGCACCCCATTTCCTCAGGGCATCTTGTGTTCGTGTGTGCCTGCAAGGCACACTTCTGATACAACAAACCTTACGCAAGAACCATTGCATCAAATGTTATCTAGAAATTCTTTGTTCCATTGAATCTCTTCCTGGATAGTTCAGAGGAGTAGAGGGTGATGCAAGTTCATGGTACTTTGTATGGTAAATTAAGCAACAGCCACAAACCCCCTTGAACAAACAAGAGAGTGAGCAGCTTCCAACATGCCTGTCTTGCCTCTTCCCCTTGGTCCTGGGCTAGTCGTGGCTTGACTTTGGACTTTTAAGTCCAGACTTACGTAATGAACTTAGATTTATTGATTTAAACCCATGGCTTTTATTCCTGCTGTCATCCCAGGTGGGCTGTTCCCAGAAATTCCATGGCTGGTGGCACCTGGGGTCCTCTGTTACCCTCAATCATTTTGGTTTGTGGGACCAACCCCGTGGTGTCCCAGCAGCTGAGGAGGGAGCAGGGCTGGGGAAGGGCACGGAGCCTTTCCTCACAAGAGGGAATAGTGTTGAAAAGTGGAAAAAACCAGCTTCCAATGGTCAGACCTGTTCAGCTTTGGTTTGAGCCTCCGGCTTAATCATTATCCTGTGCTGATAGCACAGTCCCTGACTGGGACGTGTCCTGTTCGAGGCCATGAGTGGCACAGTGAACCAGGTACAGGCGCTGGCACTGCCCAATGCCCGCTGAGCAGCAGGAGGAGGGTGGAGCTGTGACCCCATCCTGGTGGGAATCCTGCTGGGGGTGGGAGACATTCCCTGGCAGAGCTGTGTTCCCCAGGAAGGGTTAAAATCACGAAGTCCACGTGACGTACGCAAACTATGAATCATTCCAATAGATCTGTGCAACTCCTGCCTTGCTCCCGAGCCAGCAGATGCTGTTCCCTGCGTTGCCATGGGAACCCTGCCTGTACTATAATAAAGCCCAGCCCAGATCCTTCCTTGGGCAGACCTCTGCAGCTCTGGTCACCTCCTCATTGTTTCCTCCCCGGAGCACAGGCGAGGTAGGGAAGGGAGAGGAGGGATCGGCATTCCAGAGGCAGCAGCGTTCTCCTGTTTGTCAGAACCTCGTGTGCCTTAGCCGGGAGCGTGGTGGATCCTGCCTGGGAGCCTCCAAGCAGCTGTGCACATCCAGAGGTGCTCCGGGGCTGTGTGAGGAGAGCAGGCTTGGGGACAGTCCCTGGGCTCAGAGCCCCCCTGCGAGCACAGGAGCTGATGTCATCCAGCAGCTTTTTTGGCAGGCTCTGAGTCCCGTGGGGAAGGCTGGACACGCTTCCCCTTCAGCCTCCCCCCGGCTTCGCTCCGCACTTGTGCCAGGGGAGAGCTCCAGGATGGCAGCAAGGCTGGTGAGGAGGGGATTCTGCCGCTGACACCTTTCTGCAGAGTGCTTTGAGAAGAATCGGGATTTATTGTTCAGAAGATCGAATCGATTTGCTGCTAAATGGATTGTACAGGAGCACCAGAACTTTGGTCAATGTACTCTCACCTGCTGAGTGGCCGAGCCAGGAGAATAAGATTTGTTTTATCCTTTTGATATTTACAGCAAAACAAAAACTTGGCTTAAAAAGGGAGTTTGCTTTTCCTGCTCTGGAATGAGAGAATAAGAGCTTAATTCTCTGCTTGCAAATGGACTCGTTTCAAGTGACTATGTCAGGATTTAAACACTGATTTATCTCTTTAACATGGCTGAATGAAACATATTTTGATGGAACTCTGCAAAGCCGATTGTAAGTAGGAAAAGTCTTTTATTTTTTCCTACTTGACAGATACCAATCTCCCACCTCACATCTTTGGTTCTTTAATTTTAGGAATATGCTGAGGGTGATAGTGCAATGCTGTTTACCTTAGCCGGAAATATTTTATACACGGAACCACTTTTCACAAAACAAATCAGGGTTGTTAAGGAGAATATATTTTAATTGCTACTGAATATTGATATTTCATCTCTGCTGGAAAAAGAAATAAAAATGGATTACCTTGGAGACAAACTGACAGTGGCACAAACTCACATGACCCAGTGGATGGGCACAGTGCGGAGATCCTTGCAGGAAGCACTAAATTTAGTCACTACTGCGGTGGCTCATGAGCGGAGTGGAGGGGAAGGTGGCACCAGGACTCCCTTCAAGAGAACCTCTTCCTTCAGGCACTTTGCATCCCGGAGCAGAGAGTCCTTCCGAAGGTTTTCAGTGCGGAGTCAGCAGAGATTTTCCTCTTTGAGGAAGAGGCAGCCGAGCTCAGAGCCACCCGAGCTTGTAAGCAATGCACCTTTCTGAGACCCCCAAGGGAGACAATTCACAATGCAAACCCTCGGGTTTGTTGCAGCATCTATCAAAACCTCCCTCCTGTCACAAAACCTCCTTCCTGTCTGCTTTTCCATCTAAAAACAGCCCCCAAAACACCTCCAGATACTGCTCTCTGTCTGTCTGTCTGCTCCCAGCTGCTTTCTTCCTGCAGCGCAGGTGGACGTTTTCATTTGCCAGGGAAAATCAGGGTTTCGGGAATGGGAAAAATGTGGTTGATTTTGAAGCTAGACAGTGAGGTAGGACATGTGTTGATCTGAAATTAGAAAGTTAAACTGAAACTGGGCTGGTGTTAGTCGGTTCCCCAGCACAGCTTTGGGTGTGCTTCAGTATTTGTGATTTTCCAGTAAAAAAAAGCCTGAAGCTAAATTTGTAAGAAGAAGAGTGAAGTGCTGTCACTGTGCAGGCAGTGTAAATGATCATTATTTCCTTCTTTTACTGACAAATAAGCGTTTTTTTCTCAGAATGCTCCCTACTTTGTCATGCCATAGAAGCAATGAGGTCAATGTGACTTGTGAAGGCTGTGGTGTGGCAGAGACAGGGTGAACTCCAGGAGCTAAGGAAAGGTGAAGAGCTCTTGGTTCTCCACAGCTCTGTGCCAGACAGAGCTCTTTCCCCTCTATTTTCCATTAGTCTCCAGGTTGTTTTCAGGAAGGACATGGCATGGTAAAGAGGTAGAGGAGAGGCTGGTTTCCTGAAGGCTGCAGCTGCCATGATCCTCCCGGCCATTATTGACATCCCCAATTTAGTTCTGGCACATCCTGAAAAGCAGCAAAGGTTTGGGGTGATAGGGAGTGAAAGGGAAGCAAATCTGGTTTAGTCTGTTTTATTTCATGGAGAGGAGCTGAAACCAGTGGTTTGAGTTGTACCTGAAACTGGTGAATTAAGCTCAATGTTTGACCAGTGACTGTGGTTGAGTTGTGTGGAAAGGGGCCCCAAGCCTTGGTGCCAACATGTGGGTAAATCCAAACTCTCTGAAGTGGCTAAAATGTTTTAGTTTCTTTTTTTTATTATTAAACAAAAGAGTTACTCATTGTGAAGTGTAAACACAGGCAGCTCTGCTATGGCCTGGCGGGGTTTGCTCAGGGAATGAGCACAGGTGACGCCACATTCCTTGGGCAGGTGTGGTGTTTGAATTCAGCTCCTTCCAGTGCTCTCTATCAGCACTGGGTAGAGCATTTCTGTCCCAGCTTGCTATCCATGTCCTGTTTGAACAGACTGGGAAAGAAAATAGTGTCAAGTAAGCACAAAAGAATGAAGAAGAAAATATTTGGTAACCACTGTTACAGTGTTAGCATGATGAAGTTTTCTTGGCTTCTTTTTTGAAGCTGGGGTTTTAGATTTATTGGAGTCATCTGAATGAGCACCTCATGTAAAAGAAGGCTGAAAAATGGGAATGTGAAACCTGCAGAGGACAAGTGTTCTGCTGTCCTACACAGCACTGCTTACAGAGCAGAAATCAGGAGACATGGGGTGACCTTTTCTCTTAAGTCACTGGTGACAGTGCTGGAGCTGCTGTTCCTCTGTTTCAGCAGGAATTTTGCTTGTGCTTGGCTTTATGTGTGAATTTGGTTTCACTCGGGCTCCAGCTTAAAGATTGAGCACTCCATCTGTGGCAAATGACTGGTGAGTACAGACTTGGAGCTGGTACTTTTTTACCTGATTGCAGCAGGGTCCTGTCTTAGTCCTTGGAGCTACTGAAGTAGTGCTTCAAAAAATTATGGAATGAGTAAAAAGTGTATAATTCATGTAAACTGACTTCTGTGCTGCTTTAGGACTGTAGTGTAGAGCAGTTACTTAGGGCTGATGGAGTTTTCAAACAAGGAGCAGCTATGCTCATGAACACAGCCAGGGATTTCCAGCTTCCAGCTCCCTTCCCTGCTGCCACTGGTGGCTACTGGTGGAGAATTTGGCATCATGCAAAGCACAGAAAGTTGTCCAAATTCAACTCAGGCAGCACAATTTAAGTCAGTGTGAGTAAACTTCTTTACCCTCACATCTGCAAATCCATAGCTGAGCTTGCAGAAGTTTTTACTTTGCAGTGAGACCTTTTAAATAGAAGCTGATTTTTCTTTCAGGTATTTTGATGGAGTTAATTGTCCATTTTCATCTCATGTCATCAGCTTGGTGTCTTTGTAAGAGGAGCAGAGAGACATGCATTAAACATGGCCTCTGATTTAATCAGGGTCTATGGGTCATGGTTCTATTATAGGTGTGAGATCTGGTTTCACAGCCAGCACTGTTCTAGGTCTCGAGGTTTGTTGCCATACAATAAAACCAGGGCAAGCTGTTTGATTCCCTTGGCTTCACTTACACTGCTAAAAAAAGCCATGGAAAACCTCAGAGGTGTTTCACACAGAACAGGAAAGATGAATTCTGGGGCTGAGTGTGGTCGATGTGTTTTGCCTAAATTGCTCTGATGCTAAAAATAACACCAAAGTGCATTCAGAAGTGGTTTGCTTCTGGTGTATCAGGCAGACAAAGAAAATGTTGTTTTAATTCAAAATTCATCTGGCAGCATCACTGTTACTTAGTTTGGATTCAGTCTTTAATTCCAAAATAAAGATGGAAGTGGAGTGATTTGTTTGATGCACGTGTCCCAGATGTGCTGGGAGGGCACTTTGAGGGTTTTTGTTGCATCCTACAGCCCTTTCCCTGCTAGAGGCTGAAATTCCCATCCTAGTTTTTATGAATCTCCCCAGATATTTAATTCTAACCTTGTACAGCTTGTTGCTGGGGAAAGCTGGTGGACTCTGCCTTTTCCCCTTGGACAGGATCCCTTTTTGAAGCAGGTGAGGGTCCTGGTTTGAGTTCCACACCTGCATTCACCTGGGACTGTGTCTCTGCTTATAGAAAAGCTTTGATCTGCAGTGCCTGTTATGTTGTACCCAAGTCTGTCTGTAAAAAGTTTGTCCTTTGTGGTGAAAATCCTTCAACAAACGATTTGTAAAGAGAAATTACTACAAGTTGGCACTTTGATTCTGAACTTGGAATAGGTACAGGCCCTACGGTGAATAGTTGCTGAATTGTTCTGCCCTAATGTTCACCGAGAACACAATGAGTTGTTCTCAAAAATAATATTTTGGTACTATCAGTAAATGGAATTTTAATCTTTAAATTTTATCTTTAAATTCCCAGGGAGCTGTTAGGGTAGGGGGAAGCAAGTTTGCAGCAAGCAGGCTTTAAAAATGAGTTGTTTGTCTTGTTTGGGGCTGGGGGGAGGAGTGAAGCTGTTCAGTTTAATTAATGAAGATACAAGGGCCAGTGCTGAAACAGTTCCTGCTTTTTCATTCTTAATAATTTCTCTTTGGTTTAACAGGCCATGAACGTAGCTGGCAGATAAATCTGGGCCAGAAACCCATAGTGATGGGCATTTGGTGGCTGCCTTTGTTTTTCTCTCGTTATTTTGACAGGAATAATTATTTAAACTACTTTACTCTGTGGTTTCACTTAGACTGCCTGCAAAGAGTTGATTTTTACCATGCTCTTAAACAAGAAGAAAATAGCCTAAATAAATTTAGAGCTGATAATTTGTGCTCATCTACCTTGCTGCCTTTTTTTTAATGCTCTCAGTGATAGCTTTCAGGGAAAATAAATTGTATTATACAAAAACTTCTCTGAACACAAGCCTTAGAATCATAGAATCCCAGAAGAATTTGGGTTGAAAGGGGGCTTAAAATTATCCAGTCCTACCCCTGCCATGGGCTGGGACACCTTGCACTATCCCATGTTGCTCCAACCTGGCCTTGGACACTTCCAGGGATGGAGCAGCCTCGGCTTCTCTGGGCACTCTTTGCCAGGGTCTCACAGCCTCCTTATCCTGACAATCCATTTTTATTGAACTTGGTAATATTGTGAAAGTTTTGGGAAACACTGCTGGCATTCACTGAGGGGTGACTGTATGTGTGTTTTGACTGCTGTCTCCTAAAACATCTCCTGAGCTGTGTGTTGAAACGAGCATGTTTGTTATTCACTTGTTGTCAGGAAATCCTATCACTTTCTGTACATCTTTCATTCCAGGCTTTAAGCTAACGAGCACTTTTTTCCCAGGAATGTTTGTTTGAAGTTTAACTTGTGTCTCATGTGGAGAGACGTTAACTGTGCAGAAGAGCTGTGAAATGCAGCATTTCGAGTAGGAAGTGTTGATTTCAACTATGCAGCTTTTCAAAAAAAGCAAATCTATTCCCTCCTTGGCATCCCAGTATGAAATTGCCTTGTTCTGGCTTGTGCCTCCTGCAGTGTTGAAGTCGAGGGATCCTGTTCCACGCTTGGTGCCAGGTTTTATTAACACTGATGGGAGTTACACGTGCCCTGGGGAGAGCCTGGATTCCCTCTCACTGCTCAGGATCTTCCTGATGGAGCCTCTGGCTCCTTCCTGCTACCTTGCCTTTCTTAGGGGTTCATTCTTTATCAGCTTGGCTGCCTGAGGCTGAAAAGGAAATTTAATCTGATGATATAGGAGAGGTTTTAAAGATATTCCCAGCTAGCTCCTCTGCTGTGCTGTGGTGTTGTATGTTCCCACCTCTCAGAGGAAGTGCTCTTGTGGCTCACTCAGCCCTAGCAGGGCTTATATTTAGAACTAGATTCTCCTCTGCTTTTTGCACATCGAGTCAACTTCTGCTCCATCCTCAGCCTTGCCCTGAACCACCTGACATGTGTGGTAAGTGTTCACAG
Organism: Toxostoma redivivum; assembly: GCA_013397375.1. Classification (NCBI taxonomy): domain Eukaryota; kingdom Metazoa; phylum Chordata; class Aves; order Passeriformes; family Mimidae; genus Toxostoma; species Toxostoma redivivum. Next base: position 145,472 of record VXBI01009588.1, read on the forward strand.
CAGGGCAGAGCAGCTTGATTTGCAGGGCAGAAAAAATGACAAACTCTCAAATGTCTTAGAAATCCTCTGTGGAATGAGGAGGATAAGGGCACCAGGAGTCACTGCAGGGACAGGGAGCTGATGCCACTGCATGATGGTAACCAGATCCCTGGCAAAACCAACTTCATCTGCATTAATTTGACCACATTCTCTGCTGTAGCCAGAATCGATGCAGGGTAGACTTCGGGTCTCTCTTTGGTGCTGCAGCTCGTGCCAGGGCTTCACCACCCTCACAGGCAAGAATTTCTTCCTCATATCTGATCTAAACCTGCCCTTTGCAGTTTAAAAACATTCCTCTCCACGTCCTTGTCCAAAATCCCTCCCCAGCTCTCTTGGAGCTCCTTTAGTACATCAGTTTTGCTGCAATTTTTGCTGTGCCTTTTCAGGGAGAAAGGGTTGGGATTCAACCCTGTGCATTAATGGGGAAGCAATGGAAAAGTGAAGAATTAGACCAGTCACCCTCTAAAAACAACTCCTGTTTCGTAAGGGAAATGCTGTCAGGCTTTAGCATCAGGGATGTAATTGGTGGTTGGATATGTATCCCTGTGGAAGAGGCAGGGAAAACTCACATGGAGAGGCAGCCCAGGGTTGCATAGCAACAGGGAGGCTGTCAGGGCTGATGGTATGTATGAGATGCTTGGTACTGTGGGACTGGAACGTACTCCACTGCCCCTGGGAGAGGGAAACATCCATTATTTAAAGGATTTTTGAGCAGAGCAGTGGAGCTCCTTAGGATCTAAGAGAGCTAAATGTGGTGTGTGAGTGCTCACAGTCACATGGGGCACACGTGTGTTTCTCCAGGCATTGCTTGTGCATTCAGCAGCAGCTCCAGTTTTTCACATCAAACCAGCTTGTCCTGCGCAGCTCAGGATGTGCCAGGGCCAGCAGGATCATGGAATGGTCTGGGTTGGGAGGGACCTTAAAGCTCTTCCCATTCCAGCCCCTGCCATGGGTCCACTAGCCCAGGTTGCTCCAAGCCCTGTCCAAACTGACCTGGGACATCCAGAGATGGGGCAGCCACAGCTTCTCTGGGCACCCTCTGCCAGGGCCTCCCCACCCTCACAGGGAAGCATTTCTTCCTAACATCGTCTGAACCTCCTCTCTGTGAGTGAGAAGCCATTCCCCCTTGTGCAAAGTCTCTCCCCAGCTCTCGTGGAGCCCCTGTAGGTACTGAAAGGCCATAGTAAGGTCTCCCTGAAGTCTCTTGTCCAGGCTGAACAACCCCAGTTGTCACCCTTTGCTTATGGGAGAGCTGCTCCGTCCCTCTGATCACCTTCACTGCCTCCTCTGGACTCGCTCCAGCATCTCCATGTCCTCCCTGTGCTGAGACCCCACTGAGGGATGCTCCAGTTGAGCAGCCACCATGGCCACTCTGCCATCTCCTTGCCTGCTGACTCCCCTGGAGGTTCTGAGATGGATTAATTCCATTAATTCTGTCCCTGCTCTTGGGGCTGGTCGCCAGGGATGGGCAGTGCTGTCCTGTCTGAGGCTGTTGTGCTGACTGGGAGCCTTCCCTCATGCTGGAGGTCTGTAACTCATCCCTGAGCTCAGCTGGGCAGTTCCTGGAACTCTTTATCTAGGGCTGCAGCAGGGAGGGTGGGGGCAGAAGGTGCTGCCTCAGCCTGGAACGTTCCTCAAGGCTCTGAGTCCATTCAGCAATTAATGCAAGCATTGAGTTGGCCGATCTCACCAGCCTGAATCCCACCTGATTGCTGGGAATTAAGAGGAGCTGGAGCCATGACTTATTCCTTATGGGCAGCGTTCATTGGATGGATAGTAAGTACAGATGGAAACCCTGGGATCCTCTTCCCACTTGCTGGCTTGGCATTTGGGTGTTTCCAAATTAAAATCTGTGGGCTGTGACCCACAGACCCTCTCATTGTGGTGGGGTTTTCAGTGTTGGTTGCTTTCAATCTGGTGTTGTGTTCTGGTAATTCTGTTAGTGCTCCAAAATATATAGTTCACCTCTGAGTCCTTAGAATTATTGTAGAATAATTTAACTTATAAAGGACCTCTGGAGCTCATCAAGCCCAGCATCCATTCAAAGCAGAGTCAACTACAAAATTATATAAAATATGAATAGGTGGAGGTCTATGGCTGTCTTCCTGGCATGCTGCACAGGAACAGCTGGAATACTTTTTTGGGATTTATAAGGACTTATGAGCTCTCCTAAAAGGCAGTGTCACACTTAAGGAATAATTTGACCACATTTTTGCTTCTTTAATTAAAGTAAGGAGGGGGGAAAATGGAAAAAAAAAGAAAAAGCAGCCCTTTTCAAGAAATCAGCACCATTTTTTCTCTGAGTTGTGTATTAACAAGGCAGATGGTCAAAACTTCCTTCCATTGTGCAGTTCCTCTTCATACCAACCCATGCCAGTGGAATTCAGCTCTGAACGTTCACACTCAAGCTGTGGGCTGTCACTTTGGCTGGCTGATGTCTCGGGCTCCTTGGCAAACAAAGATATTTTTGAAACTGTCTGTGCAGTTTCTGACTCAGGAGATCTCTCAGAGCTGGTGTTCCTCCTGTGCCAGGTCTTCATTTCCCATCAGTGCAGGAGGGTTTTGCACAGAAATGTCTGCATTGAGCCAGAGTTAGGGGTAATTTTGGGGCTGGTGGGACCAGTGTTGTGTGTGCATTGGTTTCAGGAAGGGGAAATTGCAGGAGTAATCAGCCCTGGAATGTAGCCAAGCTCAGCTTAATTCCAAGGGTGGACTGAAAGAGGCATAATCATAATGGCTCATTTTAGGAGAACCAGAGGCAAAGCAGGACACAGCTCAGCTGCTTTATTTTATTAAAAAAATTAAGTAGATTTCTTTTTTCTTGGCTTCTGATGTAAGAATTGGGAAGTTAAAGATCAAAGCTTGGAGAATTGCAGCATTTGAAACCTGGATCAGGTGTGGGTTTTATTTGATTTGGGAGATTTTTCTGTCATCATAAACCCAAATTAGAACTTTTTGAATTTATCTTGTGTGCTGAAAAGACACCAGACCCCTCTTTACTGCTTTTTCCTTTGGAATGATTAATTTTCCAGTTTTCTGAATATTCTGTTTATGGAGGAAATCTCTGTACCTTGCCTGGCTTCTTGTGTTGTCTGCCTTGAGTCTTTCAGGAGTGTGGTGACAATGATAGAAAAGAGATCTTCAAAAGAAAAGCTAAAATTCTTCCTTCTTGCTAATAATCACCTTCTGGCAAGGAAAATCTTCCTGGTTTCTTGTGACTTCCTTCCTCAGCACCCCCTCTCCTCTGAGCTGCTGCACAGGCTATAAATTGCTTTTCTGCACCACCCTCAGTGCCCCCAGCCAACACCTCCTCCACCAGCCAAGGAGAGGATCAGCTCCTCTTCCCACTCCTTTTTTTTTTTGTGCTTTGTACCTAGAGAACGTTTGTTTTTTTTTTTCCAATTAATTATTTGGCACCTTAAAAAGTACATGTTGAAAGGGCTTGTCAGGGAAGGGCACAATCATTTTGAAATAAGCAGCTTCCTCTAGAAGCACAACGAAATAATGATTCTGAATATAACAAAGTCTTTAGAATGTAGAGAACTCTAGGTTTTCTAGAGTCTGGAGTGTTTTATTCCTGATATTTTGACTTTATTTGTTGTATTGAACTTCACAATGTCTTCAGAAGCAGTAATTTCATTTCTTTTTCAGGAACTGAGTTTTTCTATTTTTTTTGTTTTGGGTTTAGCACACAAATAACTCTGCTAATGGTGTTGTTCTGGCCAGCAGTGTATAAATGTTGTTAGGTATTACTGAACCTACACTGGAGTGGTGTCTTTACATCTAAACTTGACCCCTGTGGCTGCTGAGCTGTTGTTATCTGTGCTGTCCACACCCCTCCTGTACAGCCCCCGTGGCCCTGATAACAGCACTGTGTAAACAAGGGCTCCCCACTGCAGCACGACAAAAGCTGCTCCTCTGCTGCTCCTGTTGCTGTTCCTAAGCTTTTTAGTCTGATTTCTGCTAGAAACAGTGTGAGTGATTGCAAATAAAATGGTGCTGTGTATAGAGGTAATGGGTTTTAGTCATAACCAGTGGAAAATACTGTACAAATTGATTATAAGAGTGGGGTAACTCATGATGTGGGATTGGCATTGAAAAAAATTCATAGTAAGCATCAAGGTGGAAAAAAACCAAAACTGAATGAGCATGGACAGTTGGGAGGGAAGTGAAAAGAGCCACTCCTTGCCACAGAGAGACGCAAGAGAGAAGAGAAGGTATTTGTTAGTGCCTTTCCGAGAAGGGCAGCCACTGAGCCCAGGAGTCCCTGGAGCAAATCATGGCATTGGGAAGCTGCAGAGGGAATTTGTGGAAGGCAAAACACAACAGCCAAGCCAGGCAGGAGGAAATGCCCTGTGGTTTCTAGGAAATACCAGACTGTCTCCTGTGCTGGAAGCAGCATGTGCCTGGCTTGCATTTGGAATCTTGTACCTGGCAAGGACTGGGAAATGTAAGAGTTTAACTTGCCTCCAGGCATTCATGTACATATCTCTATTTAGACATCTATATAGGATGGGTTGGACTCCATCTTTCTGAGGTTTTTTTTCCAACCTTAAAGATGCTATGATTATAGAAAGTGTAAGAATCAGTGAATTCTGGGGCTGGAGGAACATCTGGAGTATGAAAAGCAGGAAATGTCTGTTCCATGTAACTCACAAACCAAGCCAGTTTTATTTGAGTATTGCAAAGAGAATTTAACTTGGTCTTTAACTTTGAGGTGCATGGTGATGGATGGAGTAAATGGTGGAGCCTTTTGTATTTTCTTTGCATTAAAACACACTTTGTCAGCAGCAAAAAGCACGGCAGGGGTGGAGAGTGGCTGTGGCCACTGGCCCCCCAGAACTGGTTATGAGAGCTGGAAGTGTTGTGGGACTTCTTCAGTAGCCAGGTGTCAGCACTGCTGACTTATCCTTAATGGTTTTATAGTCTTAAGGCAGCATTTTTTAGGTGTACAAAATTAAGGAAACAAGTAAACATGCAATCTCTCTTCCCCCCCCCCCAATAAAATAAGGAATTTTACATAATAAATATGAGGTTTTTTAAATTATTGTTACTTTGTGTGTGCTGCCTAAAGAGAAAGAGATGTGCTCTAGTCCCAACAATGTGTTCTGCTCGGGGAGTACTTACAAAGAGAGAAAAATCTTTGGATTTTTCCAAGGGCAGGTGGAAAACCATGTAATTTGCTGTCAGATAAAATCTTGATAAGCAAAACTGATCTGGAGCTGAAAGCCATGTTTGTATTTGTTCAGGGTAATGAAGGTGAAAGGGACCAACAGTTAATTATCTGCTCCCAGTGTAGGATTTCAGGAATTCTTGAAGCTCCCTGAATAACTCAGCACAACTGCAGGGCTGGGTTGACATTGGTGTGCTGCAATCTGGGGTGCCAGCACTGACCCACTTCTCTCCCTGGAAAGATGAAGGCCTGGGATCCACTCATTCCTTCCTAGGAAAGCAGCAGATCCATGGAATAAAAACAATAAAAAAAGGAGAGGTCAAAGTAAAACAAAGGAAACCCACCATGGTCTGTCCTGCATTGGGTTTGAATGTTACATCAGTTTGTAGAAGGCTTTTTTGTGTCTGGCCTGGTGTTTATTTACTTATTTGTTTTGAATGTGTTCCAAAGAGGGCTTGAAAAAAAAAAAAGGATCATTTTATTAAACTCAGGAAAAGAGCAGTGGAGTTGATGTTTGCCTGCTGTGCTTGAGGAGATGAAACGTCATTCCCAGCAGAATTTCTTGTGCTTGCATAGGTGCTTTGAGAAGTTCTGTGCAACCTGAGATAAAAGCAATATTAAAGCAGCATGGAGTTCCTGAAGTCAGGGAGTCAGCTCCAACCTCTCGAATCCATTATTTTCCCAGGAAAACAATTATTGTAATTATTGTACAGAGAATTCCTGTATAGAGAATTACCACAGAGAGAATTGTCTCTCCGAGTTCATCACATTTAAATCCATTCCCATTGGGCCAAGTTTAATTGTCAGATTCCAACCCATGATTGCCAACAAAACCTGTTAATCCCTCATGCAGGGGCTGGAGCACTGACTGAAGGTTTCTTTGCAGGACCAGCTGAGGCAATGCTTCTCCAGGCAGCCTCCAGGGGCGAAGGACACGGACACGCTGGTGCAGGAGCCCGACAGCCAGTACGGCACCTGGAGCGAGCAGCGGCACAGCGGAGACAGGTGAGGGATCAGGGGAGGTGCTGCAGTCCTGGAAACACTTCATTAGTGCTTTGTCTCAGTCTCTTCTGCCTTCACTCAGAGCCAAGGTGGAAAAATTCACCAAGGAAATGGATTTTCTCGGGTTCGGGTTTGGTTGTTTATTAAATCTCATCAAAAAGTAGAGAGTGTCCAGCAGCACTTCTAGCCACCTGCTAGAAATGGGTAAAATGGAGGAAATCCAGCTGCTACAAAGTCCCCTAAAGCTAAACAGTCCAGTAGAGAGTTAACACCAATATTATTTATCCTTTTAACCCAATAACTAACTTCCCATAACTCTGTGTGACACTTACTGACCAGCTAGAAACTACAACCTGAAACCCATGAAGAAGAAGGAAGATGAGCACTGAGACACCACCCAAAATCCTCCACCTTGTCCCATACCTATTCCTGTTTATATATTATATACTGTTATTACTATATACTATTATTATGATTTATATTATAAAAACCTCAGATTTAAAGCCCTTCACCATGTGAAAGCATACACTTCTATTTAACTATTGTTAAATATCACTCTTGTGATTTTAACTCCATCACTCAAATTTAGAAGCCTTCTCCAAGGCCTCAGCCCAAAAGCAGTGTTCTCCAGGGGTCAGTGTCAGAAAGCTCAAAAACCCTAGGTCTCTGGGATCCAGCACAATTCCACAATCCCAGAATAGTCCATGCTGTAAAGGCCTTAAAGATCACATCATTCCAACCCTTGGCCATGGGACACCCTCCACTAGAGCTCCAAGCCTTGTTCTTGGACACTTCTATTTGTTTTCTTTCATTTTACATCTGATTTTCTGTCATTGCCTGTTGGGATTGTTATGGGTTTATAAAACTTGTTTTTAAAACTTGCTTTTTGCACTGTATTCTAAAGCTTTTGGTTTTTAAGGCATTTAAAATATACTTTTACTTACTTAAAACTAACATTCATACTTCTACTTTATATCTATGCAACTTAATAACATTTATACTTACTTAAAACTAAAGCTTACACCTCTATTTCATATCTGAATTAATATATTTGAATTTCTTTAAAGATTTTTAGTTCAATTCTTTTTAATTCAATTCTTCTTCAATTCTTACATTCTGTTCTCTCTCTGAGAAACTCAGAAAAGCCTCTGTTTTCACACTCCAACATTTGCCATTCCTTTAACAATATTATCAGGGGGACTGAATGGCAAAATCCCTCTGGAACAGGGACTCTGGGCCTCAGGTGGGGTGACACAGAGTGCATCTCTCCATGCCCACATCTCAAACTCTTAAGTGTTTTATTGGTGGTGAAGTGGAGGATGAAATGGAGTATCAGTTGGGTGAAACTGGTGTTGAATATTGCTGATGCTTTTCTGTTCTTAGAGTGATTTAGTGGAATAAACTCAGAGCAGCAAAGTGTGAGGTTTTTTTATAGTTCACACCTGTTGTGTAAATTACAGCTTGATCTACCCTGAACTCATGTCCTGTGTGCTCAGTGTGGTATGAAAATAGCATTTTAGCTGGTTTGTAATGCTATATTTGTTGGGATCTTACAGCAGACATTAATGTCAGTTACGTTTGGTTTGTTCTGCACTCGAGAACTGTGTGTTATAAATATTTTATTGCTTATGAAATCAGGGTAAGGACCAGCTCGAGGTTCAGCAGCCAAGAGTGACAGCCAGGCTGCTGCAAAATTAACTTGGATTCCAGGATGGTACAGACATTTCTGAGATCAGTTTCTTAACAAAGGTGCTTGTCTCAGCTTCAGAGCAGACAGCACTGGAGTTATTTCAATCCATCCATCCTGATTAGAACAGCTCCACCTAAACATTCCGGTTCACTGAAGGATTGAACTCAATCCCATGTGCTGGAATTTTGTTTGCAGTGCAAGAAATGTTTGGGTTTTGCCTTTTTTATGGTATAATGGTGACAGTGTAGAGACTCTTCAGCATTTTGCCACCTCATTGCTCTGCTTTATTTTGACTTACAGCTCATTGCAGGGGAATTACTGATGTATTAATTCAGGCACTTGAAGAGAAATGAGATTAATGTACTTTTAAATAATGGATGTCTTCCTGGAATATATTGAACGTGCATTTTGTCTGCAGTTGATTTTGGATGAAGTCCCTGCCAGGAGCAGTGTAGATGTTCTCCTGATGTTGCTGTGGGTGCTCTGAGCAGGGCTCTGCCTTTAGTGCCTCCTGCTCACCCCAGCTGGAGGCAGGAACCCACAGGAGATGTTGATGGTTCAGTTTTCCTGTTTGGCCTGGCTCACTTCCCTCGGAGCATTTCCCCTGCCAGCCCCAGATGTCACATCCTGTGGGGACCAAACGGTGTCACAGCCCCCTGCTGTGCTGGGGGAACCTCCAGGCCGGGGCATTTCCCAGTATTGGAGCCATGGAGGGATTATTTTAGGAGTGTTCCATTAGTGCTTCTGTGAGTGACCTCATCTTCATGGAATCACAGAGTCCTTAAGGTTGGAAAAGCCCTCCAGGATCACTGAGTCCAACCTTCACCCAAATCCCATTAAACCAAACAGTGCCACCTCTGCTTGGCATTTGAACCCTTCCAGGAATGGTGACTCCAACACTTCTCTGGGAAAGGAGAGGAGTTTTGAAATCAAAAGCCAGAACTTGATGGCAACAGGATGAACACAATTCTTTTCTAGATGAGCTTTTGGAAGATGAAGGAAGGAGTATTTTTCTCTAGAACTGAGTCACTGCTGGAATTAGTGTAAGGAGCTCTTCTGGGCTGGTTCCAGTGGGCTTTGGCCAGTAACTCCTTGGGATGGACAGAGGTGAAACCCTCTCTTTCAATTTGGAGGCATTAAATGGGTTTTTCTTCGTTTATCTAAAAGATTTTATTTTAATTTTTCTCAAGTACTTTAATAAGCTTTTCCAAGTTGACACTGTAGGGAACTTAGGTTAGAACAGTCTTCATAAGGAAAATTATTGTTTTTAACAGGAAAGGAATTGGTTTTAGGTGGTGGATCCACACAGCTCTGACTCCTCATTTCACAGGTTGAAGTAACACCTTCTTTATGGCCTCTATATACTGTCTTGCTAAAACTAATTAAATTTAATTGCAGTTGAAAGTGAGGGTTGCTGTCAGTTTATTGCCCATTGTGATAACCATCCTGCTGGGTTTGTGTGCTCCATGTGAGGGATGATTTCTCAGAGAAGTGTCTATAAATGCACCTGTGGAACATTGGGGGCAGCTCATGGATGTGCTCACAAACCCTGAAATCTTAATGAAGTAATAGAAAGAGGTGCATGATATATCTCAGTAATGAGAACTGAAAATGCATTTTCAATTTCATTTCTCTGAAGGGAATTTTCCCCCTAATTTGCTGTTCACTGTGAAGAATCCTCTGCACATAACAGGGCTCTGACTCCAGGCATCCTTCCCATGTTTGGGGATGAGCTGTGCCACAGGGGTCAGTGTATGGGGCTGTAATTGTGCAGGAACTCCAAAGGAAAATCCATTGGGAAGGTTTGGGAATGAGGAACCACCAACCAGTGCTAATTCAGCTGGATTTCTGTCACATCTTGTTCTCCAATATTTCAGTTTTAAAAACCTCAGTGAATTGTATCAGCTGCAGCCCTGGGATGTAGCAGGGAAGGGACTTTTTGGAGATGTGCAAATCCAGCAAGATGCTTTCAACACACACTTAAATTTCCATGAAAGGTCCTGTACATTGTCCTTTCTTCCATATTGCAGTGGCTCTAAAGCCTAATGCTGCAGATATACAAAATGTCATTTGAAGCAAAAATCCTAGACAAAAACTTTCCCCCAGAGCTCATTAGTGCCATTCTTAATTATCCTGGGGCCCACTGGTGGAGGAGGGAAGCAGCATTCCCTCTGCTCGTGTGCTGGAAACCCTCTGGGCAGTGTCTGCTCAGCCAGACTGGACACTGCCATGTGCTGGTGCTGATGGAATGCTGTTATCCAGCAGTAAACTCCTGAGTGTTTTTCTCCTGGGATTGCTGTACTAAATACTGAGGTTTATTGCTTAAAAGATGTGCATATATTGATATATACGTGGGTTTTTTAGGTTTAGAACAGTTTTCCTAGATAATGTGCCCAAGAAATGTTGCTTAGTGACAAAAGACTTAAATCAAGAGGAGGAAAAAAAAAAAACAGAGCTAGATCCTTTAAGTTTTGTTTTTTTTTCAAACTGGGAATTAGAAGCAGGACAGCCCAGTTTTTACTGACAGTAGAGTCTTCCTGTTTCAAGGAATACTCCAGCCTTTGTGACAAAGGCACAACAGAGTCCAGCTTTCAGTCCTGACCCTGCAGCTCATTTCTGTCAGTCTGGGCCATGGGAGGAATTGTAGGAATACACTGGGAACATCCCAGCACCGGGGAGCAGGTGCTGCTGCCCTCCTTCCCGAGGCTCACAGAGCTCTGAGCCCATGGAGCCCTGCCTTAGGCTGCCACCTGGTGCCCAGCTCTCTTTAGCTCCAGCATTCCTGCAGGAAAAAATCCTCTGGCTGGCTGAACACACCCCAGTCCCCAACACACCGTGAATCTAGGGGGTGAGAGCTGTGCCACTGGAAGGGATCCACACCCTGCTGCTGGTACTCAAACTTTCTGATCCACTTCTGTTTAACTCCTGCTGACCTGTGTGATCCAGCCTGGCCTTGTATCACTTTTATCTTCTTTTCTTGTTGCACGGGATTGAATGCACCAGAGATGGTATTTCTTGTTCAGACTCAGATGTTCATTAAATCTTATCTATATTACAGTGAGTTCTACAGCACTTCTAGCTAAAAAGACAAAAATTGAGATGTATCTCTCTCTCTCTCTCTCTATAAGGCCTTTTAAGGCCAAATGGTCCAGTTAAGAAAGGACACCTAAATTATTTTTACTTTTAACCCAATAACCAATCACCCATGCCCCACAATGCGGATTTTTCTATCCAATTAAACAAGATCACCCAAACCCATGAAGAAGAAGGACAAAACCTCCACCCTAAAACCTCCATCTTGCTTTCCATATATTACTATATTCTAAGACCTTAAATTCTAAATTTTTCACCCTGTGATATTACACACTTCTATTCAAACTACATATCCATGATCCCAGTTCTATCACTCAATTTTGGAAGCCTTCTCCACGGCCTCAAAAGCAGTGTTTTCCTGTGGGTCCGTGCCTGTCAGCAAAGTCTAAAATTCTCAGTTTCCAGGATTCCAACAGCCTTGCAGGTCTTTTCTTTGCCCCCAAATCTCACAGATTGCTTTTGCTCCAATTGCAGCTTTGTGGGAGAATCTCCTTCCCTGGACAATGAGGTGGTGTCAGGGCGGAAGCAGCCCCCGGGCAGCCACCCGTCCTCGCTGTCCTCGCAGACAGAGCCACCCTCCCTGGCTGAGCATCATGACTTCTCCAAAGACCAAAGGAGCACCAGCCTGGACCGTTCCAGCACAGACATGGACTCCACTGATGGCACTGATTTGCCTCCTGCAGGGGACACACTCCCTGAGGACAAGAGCAGTTATTTCTCCTTCATCGATGTGAGTTGCCGTCGTGTGTTCCCTCAGTTCATCCTTCTGGAAACTTCGCAATCAGTTTTGCCCTGCTTTTCCCACACTGAATTTTCCCAGCTGCTTTCCTGCCTGAAAAGTTTAGGATCAAAACTGCAGAGTTCTTCTAAGTCTCTGTGGTGTTTAGGTGCTGAGAGATTCCATAAAGCTGCTGGCCTTGGATAATCAGTCATGGAATCCCAGACTGGCTTGGATCAGAATGAATCTTAAAGCTCATCCAGTTCCACCCCATGCCATGGGCAGGGACATTTTCCACTAGACCAGATTTCTCCAAGCCCCATCCAACCTGGCCTTGGACACTTCCAGGGGTTAATATTGGAAGCATAATTAAATAACACAAACAGCCAGTGACTGCTGTGCTGTCAGCCATGCAGATTTAAGGCCATAAAGACATCCACTGATATTTTTCCTATTTACCATTAGTTTATTTCCATAGTAGCTCACAGTTGCATTTTAAAGGATTTTTTTATAGTGAAGGATCTTGCAGTTGGTGTAAGACTAGGAGTTTCTGGCCATACACATTTAATGAGGTCTAGTGCTGCAAGAACTTTGTTTAGTTTGGAAAAGCCCTCTAAGATAATCAAGTCCAACTGTTCCCCCAGCACTGCCAAGGCCACCACTTACATGTCCCCAAGTGCCACATCCACACAGTGTTTGAACAGTTCCAGAAGGTTCTGTGTTGCTCCTGGGCCACTAAAGATGTCTCTGTAAAACATCATTAGCTCCAAGTGCAGCTGGCAATTGCTGTGTGATAAGTAGTTTATTCCTGACCTGAAATCTTTTGAAAAAGGGAGCAAACCCACATCTTCTCAGAGATATTTGGTGGTTGCAGGCAAATCTGTAACAGCAAATTGTTTTAAGCAAGTAAATAAATTCCAGCACCTTGGTTTGCTCTGTAAATGTTACTGCTTATAGGATGTGTTGGAAATGACTGATCACAGAAGTTTTCTGAATGCTGTGACACTAAACTTGGAGTGTCCTTGTTGCTGGTGAGTGGCCTCTAGTGTTTGTGGCTGGCAGGGAAGCTGCAGCTCTGCACTCCAAGGGAGTTTTGTGTAGTTGCTCTTTTTAGATCCCAATCTCAGGATTTACCTTCATCTGCTACCAGCTAGCATGGTCTGTATTCATAAAACACTCTAAGAGCCAAACTCCTGATTATTGCAGTTATTTTTAATATTAATTTAGTGCAAATTATTCCTGCAACTCAAGTATCCACAGCCTAGAGAGACCAAAGGATTACACCCAGATAGCCACAAAGACCTCATCATAAACTCTCTTTAGTATGATTTTGACCGCAATAACAATAATTGGGCAAATACATATATTTTAATGAGATGAATGCAGTCAGATGGGTTGGGATTTCACTGTGGAGGAGGTGGGGCTCATTCCCAGGTCTGTGTTTGTGCAGCACACAGCTGTCCTGGACTCCAGTGCTCTGAAAACTCGGGTGCAGCTGAGCAAGAAGCGCCGGTGCCGAGCGCCCGCGTCGCACTCGCTGCGCAGGAGCAGAGGGCTGGACCTGGAGAACAGGTTTTCCTTGACAGAAGAGACAGATAATGGCTGGATGTTCAAAGATTCCACAGGTAACCCGGAATAATTGGTTGTGATCAGCCTGGGTGCAAGGGAGTTTGTAAAAGGCATTTTTTAAATACTGCCCTTCATTCCTGCTGGAGTGCAGGAGGAGATCTTGAACAAGGCAGAGATGAAAAGCTGGCTCATGCTTTCCCCCTCTGCCTTTTTGATTTTTTTTGACAATTAATTAGAAGAGAAGAAAACTATGCAACAGGAAGATTCTGAGGAGGAAGACAAGATCCAGCACACTCCGAGGTCATCTTCTGTGCAAGCCCAGAGACTGCCTGTGTTCCCAGGAATGGATCACTCTGTCCTCAAGGTGAGCTCAGGCAGAGCCCAGGAGGTGGGAGATAAACCAATTCAGTAGCTGCAGGTGTTTTATAAGGAATTCCCTCACTCATTTCAGGGAATTATTTTGTTTTTATAAACTCGGGGTGATCCATTCTGCATTCCAAAGATAAAAGCCTGGATGCTGGCTTAAAAGGATCCCTATCTTTATTTTTATATTCAGGCCCAGCTGCGGAAAAGACAGGAGTCTGAGAGCACTGGTGACATGGGCTCTGCTCAGCTCTTCAAATCCCCCAAAGCACAGCTCGGCACTCCCGGCAGCAGAGTGCTGCCCTCCAGTGTGGAAAAGGAGGACAGGTGAGAGAATGCCAGCGTCAGGAAAAGGCTAATGCTCTTCTTGGTGCAAGGAAAAAATAATGCAACAAGCTGTACATTCTTTTTTTTGTTGTTGTTGTTTCTGTCAGGAGTTTTCATGGTGAAAGGATAAAGAGTATTTTTTTTTTAATATCTTAGGTCAGAAGAAAAGTCTCCTCAGTGGCTGAAGGAGCTGAAATCAAAGAAGAGACAGAGCCATTATGAGAATCAGGTTTGAAAAGGTACTTGGGTAGGAAGGGGGGCTTTGCTGAGTGCAGGTGTGCAGGGACAAACTCACATTTCCTTTGAGGTGTTGGTGTCACCAACCCTGCCCTTACCCTGCCCTGTGCACCAGAATTAATTCTAATTCTAATTCTAATTCTAATTCCACTCCTCCACTGCCAGTCCCAGTTCCACTGATTCTCTGCCCACAATTTGATTTTCATAACCCTCACTCTATTGGGGTTGGGATTTCCCAAAATTTGAAAATTTTGTGGGGTTTCAGCACAATTCTGGGTGGCTCTTAAGCATTTAATGCATTAAATAGACAGGACCAAGGTGACACTACAACATAAAACACATTTTAAGGGGTTCCTGTTGCAGCTGCCTGACCATATCACCCCCTTCCTTCTGTTTTCCTTTGCAGACAGTGATTCTAACTAGGAGAAGATAAAGAAGTTTAACAGAAGCCTTAACTCATCTGAACCTAAACCCCCATGTCATGTTGCTGCTGTTTGCTTCCTGCCTCAACTGCTCTGTGCATGGTGCCTTCCTGTTTTGTGGAGAAAAGCTGCTTCAATTCATAGTCAAATACAAAGCTGTGTCTGTCAGGGCAGGGGGACAGTGGCACTTCAGACCTGCCTGCCAGGAGAACCCCCTGGGTCACAGCTGGCACTTCAGAAAGTCTTGGAAAACAGAAATATTTGGGAGTGCTGTGGTCCAGGGAACTCCTCTTGCTGTGGAACAGACTCTATGTGTTCACCTCTGGGAGATGTGTCTGGCTGGGCTTTGTGTTTGTTTATGAAAATAATAATTTTAATCAAATTTATCTTTTTTTTTCTTTTTTTTTTTTTGTGAACAAATAGTAAGCTCCTATTTAGAATGAAATTTGTGGAAGGTGAGAGTGGAAGAACAAATCATGTTTACTGCCATATTGAAAAAGGAAACTTGATTATTTTTTGTAAAATGTATTTTTGATTGGCTTGTATTTACATGTGATCTGCTGACCTGGCAGATGGAGATAATTTTTAGATGAACAAAATGTTAACTTTTGTCACTCTTGAAGTGGTATATTCTGTGTTTTGTCAGCATGTGGAATAATTGCTTCATTGGAATGTCTTTCCTAAAAAGGATCAAGCAATAACGTCAACCAGTTCTCTTTAAAAAAAAAAAAAAAGGTAAAAATATGTAAATACTGTTTTTATAACAAAAAAGGAAGGGAAGAGGGAGGATGTTACACTCATATCAGGGTTCCAGTTAATTGTTGAATGTCACTTTAATAGCAGTTCAGATAATCCCACTTCATATTTTTATTTGTTAATCTGTAAATACCAGGTTTAAGTTTTTATTTTTATGCTGATTTTGTGGGATAACCTAAATGTGATCTTCAGTTTCTCAGACGATTTCCTGTCTTTCCTTTGGCGAGATGTGCTGATAGAGGAGTAGAGATCTCCTGGACCACACGGGTGTTTGGGTATCCCTAATTCTCAGATATTCCCTGTCTCTGGGCACTCATTCTGAACCAACCACCATGGCCATGGAAGCCAGTCTCAATTCTTGCCCCAGATAAGTGCTCTTTCAGTAACCTTCAAAAACACAGCCCAGGGAGGGAGGTGATTCCAGTGTTCCTCAGTCTCAACCAGGGAAACGTGGAAGAGGGAAAAGGAGAGTGGAGAGCTCTCCTCCCCTGGCAGAGCTCCTTGGGCTGCACTCCCCACATCCTGCTGAGGGCTCCTCTGCCTCCAAACCATAAAGCACCAGCACTTCAGCTCCTTTTCCTTTTGTCTTTTTTCCCAATCAGCGTTTTGGGAGCGCAGCTCCCATGGGGCCTGCCCTGGCTGCTCTCTGTCAGGCTTGGAGCTGCCAAAACCATGTGCCAATTCACCTCATGGAGAAGTCACAGGAGGGGGATTTGCAGTCCCAGTCTGCAGGAAATAGCAGCAGGATGGCAGGAGACAAATCCCATCTGCACATCTCTAGCTGCCGGGTTTGATTCCGGTGGCAGCTCCCTGTGCTCCCTGGAGATGAGATGGAGAAATCTGTCTGATGTAAAAGTCTTTTCCCTGTTGCTTTGCCCTGTTTCTCATGGGAGCTGTTGCCACTGTTAGTTTGGCAGCCCCTCTGCTCCCCACAGAGCAGTGATCCCCAGGATTCTGATGGAATTTGGGGATGGGCCCTGTCAGCACCGCCACCACCACTCACCAGCTCCTTTCAAAACCTTGCACAGATTTCCTTCCCTCTCCTTTAGATGATGGTGGAAAAGGTGATTCCTGGTGTGTTTTTTGGTTGTATATTCCTGTGGCAGCACCCCAGGGTCTCATGGGTGTGTCCCATGTGTGACACTCACCTGGGCCAGCCTGAGCAGCACGTGCAGGTGAGGAGGATGATGGTGGCACGTCCAGAAACCAGGCAAGTCCCTGCTCACAGGCTGGATTTCCCACTTCCACAGGTGACAGTGTTGCATTCCCAACAGTTGGAGGATTTGCTGGTTCTTGGTCTAGTCCAAAAATTCTGTTAACTGTTTGTGTTGAGGAAACTGAGGGGATTGACACAAGGTTTCCACAAAGCCCTTGAATGTGTTTGCATTTCCACGTCTGCTTGGACAATGCACTGAAATTACTGTATTGAGTAGTTTAACCTACTACTGAGAAATGTTTAATGCTTAAATGTCTAATTAAAGAGCATCTTTAGAATGTTGTTGAATGGGGAAGTGTTTTTTCTGCTCTGTTATTTCTTTATATTGTACATGGATTAAATATCAACTTCCTTCTCTTCGGGTTATCACTCTGTAATAAAAGATATATAAATATGTTATTACTTCTTAATTGATAGAACAGACTGTAATACACTTTATATAATTCTATTTTAATTCCAAATAATGCTTCTTGGAATTTTTTATGCTTTCACTTTTGTTGCCATGTGCTTTTTCCTGCTGTTTATTGGAGATGGAAGTGAGCACTAAGGTTCCTTCACTCCTGGATCCCTGGAGCAGGTTCAGCTCTTGTCTAAAAAGTGATGCTGAAGGTGATGGAGGCCCTGGCAGTTCCTTTGTCTCTCCCCTCAGAGCTCCTCAGTTCCTCCTTGCTTTAGAAGCCACATCATGTTGGGTTTTAAAGGTGGGATGATGTGTTTTGTGAAATCCAGGAACACTTTCTGACTGCTGCCCTCACAATCCCCAGTGATCCCTGGGGATCTTTCATCCTCTTTATTTTTTCTGTTTGCAAATTCACCTTTTTAACATCTGTGAATCTTCAATTTGGTCGTCATCCACCAGAGCCTTTCACTTCTTGCAATGTTTGGTTCTCCAACCTTTGACATTCCAAGACTTTCCATAGGATTTACCCCCCACACCATCCCCTTTTCACTCCCACCAAAGTTTTTCACCCTGTTCCTTGATTGCAGACAAATTATTTGCAAACTGACGTGCACGTGGGGCAGATTTGGGAATACAAAGTGTGACCTGTAAAAGGTTTGGAACAGCAGATGCCTGATTTCTGCAGGGATGGTGTGTTTCAGAGGGACATGGGCAGTTCTGGGGTGCTGCCACAGGGTGTGGCTCTGCCTCACGAGCTGTATCCAGGTACAGAACCTCTGAGGTGAGTTCCCAGGGCTGTCACTGCTGTCCCCAAGCCAGCTCTGGGGGTAAAACAAACTGCTCCAGGGAAAAACAGAGCTGTCACCATAACTGTGCTCCCTCACTGTCTGCACCTCCCTGAAGGACACTGGTGCAAGAGCAGCTGCAGCCAGGTGAGGAATGTGTTGGATCCATCCCTTCAGCCCAATGCTGAGAAGAAAAAACAGGTATTTGCTTTAATTCCTTTTAAAGATGCATTTTTTTGGAGGTGAAGGCTTTTGGGACCAGGTTGAACAGGAGCAAGTGGAAGGTTGGGGGAGCAGGGGCCAGAATGAGATGAGATTTAAGGTCCCTTCCAACCCAAACCATTCTGTATGAAACCTCCTCCATGGAGCTTTAATGGATTTGGGGGTGTTCTGGCAGGGGCTGCAGAGTCCAGGCTTAGTTCTGCTCACCCTGGGAGTGGAGAGGATGGAGGAGGTGAATCCTTCCTGAGCTGGTGGTGACCTCTGTTCCATGGCTGTCCTGTTCACTCAAGTACAAATGTATTGCAAAAATATAATCTGAAATAACTTCTGGTTCTTCTGGTGAGATTGGCAGAGGAGGAGAGCCAAGGTCGAGTGGTTTATGGATTTTTCTCATTCCGTGATAAAAAGAAATGGTTTCAAATCTGATTTTGAAGGAGCTCTTGATCCACGTAGCCTTATAGAATCTGTCAGTCTGGGTCACAATAAATCAATAAATACATTGTGTGATAGAAATCCTATATTTTGCATTACACAGTTTCCTAGGGAATAAAGATATTCTGGCTGCTGTATTTTGTTCTGTACCATTGCAGTTCCAGTTTAACTTTGCCAGGTATTAACAAAAAAATACCTATTTTGTAACAGTCATTTTTCAAAGGGGTTTAAGAGGCTGACAGTGAGAGGAAATTGAGATCTGTTTGGGAGAGGCATCAAGGAGATCCAGTGCCCCTTCTGTCATGTTTTTGGAATTGCCTTGTCAGTGTGGAGACCTGGGAGGGGCAGATGCAGATGAATGAGGATGCTGGGAAGGAAGGGACTGGCACGAGGAATTCTGTGTTTCTATTTTGTTGAGGACAGATGATGTTGTGTTCTGTGAGACAGAAATTAATCCATTCCTCTTCAGTCTGTGCCTGCTGGAGCTGTGGCACCTGTGGGACAGCTCTGATGGGCACAGCAAATCTTCACCAAGAGCCACAGGATGGGCAGAGTCAGCTGGAGACACCTCCTAGGTCATCACCCTGGGACATCATCCAGTGAGGCCAGGGCTGGGATGGGGCTGAAGGGCCCCATATACATATATATATATACACATACATATATATATGTATGTAATACCAGGAGAGGTTTCCATCCCTCTCCCATTCTGTTTTCCAGTCTGGCCCAGAGGATTCACTTTTCTGGCAATTTCAGTGAAAGTTTCATGGGTAGTTCTTGGTTTCAAGATGAGCCACGCTCAAAGCAGGTAGAAAAACCTGCAAGGGCCGTAGTAAATGGGGATTTGTGCAGCTGGATAAAATGTTCAGGAATCAGGATGGTTTGGGTCTAAGGGACTCTCAAAGGTGAAGAGGGAGTCAGGCCTGCTACCAGCAGAGTGAAATGCTCCCAGTTTGCTCCCCCCTTACCGCATCCTGTGCCTGGAAGATGGACAAACCTTTGTGCCAGACTCCAGAAATCCCTTGTCACACACCCCAGGATACGTTCCCAGCCTGTTCCTGGGAAATGCCAGGGAGGGAACCAGAGAAAGAAAAGGGACTCGATGGAGAGAACCTGCTTGGGACCAAAGTTAAAACAAGAGCACCAATCTGGAAATCCAGAGCTGAGCCCAGCCCCGCATCACACCTTGAGCTGGAGCTCACACAATCAGGGATATTTTGCCCGATTTTTGCTTCGTGCTGCGCTCAGTTTCCAGGCTAAACCCTCCCGTGAACTGCTGATGGCAGAGTTTTCCAGAGAACCTGGCAAGAAGCAGCGTGAACGTGCTGATGTGAATTTGGACGTTAATCTTCTGTAAATCGAGTGGCCGGTGTCCGAGGGACAGCCGGGAGAAATCTGAATGACGTTTCCATAGCTCGCTGCGCGCCCGCGCTATTGAGATGAAATCTCATGGATGGAATTCCGTGGACGCAGCTGCTGTATCAGCGCTCGGGGAATTCTGCTGTTCTGTTCAGAAGCAACCCATAAATAGCGGGGCCGCCCGCGCCGCCCGGCACAGCGGAACCACACGGAGAGGTAGCGGGACTGGAGGGGCTTCCATGGGAATTTGTGTGTCTGAGTCGAGCTTGTGGCGAGAAGTGGAGCTGCGGGGTTTGATTCAGGACGTTGATCAAACTCCTTTATTCGCCTCTTAAGCCCCTTAAGCGTGGCGTGGCCGGGGAAGGCGTGTTCCAATGTTTGAGCAGAGTTTTGTGGATGTTCCTGGAGAGTGAGGAGGGGGCTCTCACCACCATCCCCCCCGGGCAAGGCGGTGGCAGCAGCTCCAGCTGCCGGGTTTGGTGTCCCCTGGGATGCTGGAGCAAAGGAGAGGTGTCGGGTTTATGCTGTGGGGACAGATGTCAGCAGCTGGAAGCTGACAAATTCCTGCTGGGAACAAAGGCCGGGCCGTGAGATGGGAATTTAGTGGCAGCTGGGCTCAGTTCAGTCCTGAGGGTCTCTGGGTGAGGATCTGGGGCCCGTGTGCAGGAGGGAGAGGAGGATGGATAACAGAGCCTGGACTTAGAGCTGCAGCATCGGGGTCTGTGCTATCCCGTGCTGCCTGTCCCCGTGCCAGCTTCATCCTCTGTGTTTCATTACCAGCTGTAGATCCCGGTGCCTCCCTCCTTAACCTCCTACAATTTGGGTTTTCTAGGCACAATGACCGAGCAGCAAAGTCCCCCCGAGCAGATGGCGACTGGGGAGGGTGCTGGCGAGCGAGGTGGCAACTACAAGGTATATTGGGGTGTACTGGGGTATATTGGGGTGTTCTGGGGTGTACTGGGGACAACTGGGCACGGATGGATGCTGGGTGGAGCCGTGGGATGCGGTGTGCATGCACGAGTGCTGGGGACAGGAGTGGCCTCCAGCTCTCCCACAGCAGCAGAGGGTGGTGGCCCCGCTCTGCTGCTAAACCCAGGGGGGCTGCAGGTTGGGAAGCAGCTGGGGCTGGGGCTCTGCTGCTGCTGCTGCTGCCTGGCAGGAGGGACACTGCTCCTTGGCTGGCCAGGCTGGTGTGCAGCTGCCCAGGGATTTAATCCAGGAGATGGAGCTTCCTGGCACAGCAGGATCAGCTGTGGGCCCAGGCACTGAAATTCCCCAGGTGTGTTTGCAGGTTTGGATTCAGCTCATGGGTTGGTTGAAGGTAAATCAGCTGGAGAGGATGCAGTGGGTGCAGAGCTTCCCACAAAGCTGTTCCTGGACAGGGAAGGCTGGAGGTGGAAGCAGATCCTGCCAGCGGGAGAGGGGTGTGCCAGGAGCTGGGGCTGTTTATTGCTTTGAGGTGCACAGAGGAACGTGGGTGTCACCTCTGTCCCTTGAGCCCCCCATTATGTGGTGCGTGTAGGAGGCTCTGCCCTTCTCCCAGGCTCAGGTGTTGCAGCTGGAACCCCTTTGGGACAGTGCCAGGGGGTCCCTGGTCACCCCACTGACCCTCCTGGTCCCTGAATGGTGCTGGACACCCTGGGCCCAGCTCTGTGCCATGCTCTGGCCACTGGGACTGGCTCCAACCCATCCTGCAGCTCAGCCTCAAGGCTCTGCTGAGAGCAGGGCAGCCTGGGGAGGAACTGGGGTCTCTGCACCTGGCAGGGCTTAGAAAGAAACACTGAATAAAGAGCTTGTGCCAGGCCAAGGGGATGGTTGGATCTGGAGGGAGCAGTGATGGGCAATGACCAGGCTGGGGGTAGGAGAGGCAACCCATGGCTCAGGAATTCCTTAGCCCAAACCTTCTGTGTTTCCAGTGCTGTGTTTGAGCTGGGCTTCAGCCTGTCATGGACAAAATTCCAGCTTGTGCTCTACCAAACAAATACCCTTGGCCAGAGCTTGGCCCAAAGCTCTGGCAGGGCAGAGGCACCAGCAGGACCTGGCTCTGCCAGGCAAGGAGTGACATTGGATGGAGGGACGCGGCCAGAGCCCTTTGATCCACTGCTGCCCTCATTTCCTGGGGTATTCCCCTGCTGGGGTGGCTGACAGCATCTCTCCCCACCTTAGATCACGATCTACGAGCTGGAGAATTTCCAGGGCAAAAGGTGTGAGCTGACAGAGGAGCTCCCCAACATCACCGAGAAGGAGATGGAGAAGGTGGGCTCCATCCAGGTGGAGTCTGGCCCGTAAGTCTGGGGTGGGGAAGATGGAGCAGCCCAGGGGTGGCAGGTAGAGCATCCCCCTGACCCTGGGGTCCTGCAGGTGGCTGGGCTTCCAGCGCCAGGCCTATGCTGGGGAGCAGTTTGTGCTGGAGAAGGGCGACTACCCCCGCTGGGACTCCTGGTCCAACAGCCACAGCAGCGACAGCCTGATGTCCCTCCGGCCCATCCAGATTGTGAGTAGGGCTGTGCTGGGGTGGCCACAGCGCTGGGAGGGGGTAGCTGGGGGCAGCCCCTGACCCATCCTTTCCCCCAGGACAGCGCTGACCACAAGATCCACCTGTTTGAGAACGTGGGGTACACCGGGCGGAAGATGGAGATCGTGGATGATGATGTCCCCAGCCTCTGGGCCCATGGCTTCCAGGACCGTGTGGCCAGTGTCAAGGCCCTGAATGGAACGTAAGGATGGGGACACAGGGGACACCCCACCAGGTTCCTGTCCGTGGCACTGTGGTTGGTCTCCCCAGGGTGGTTGGTGGCAGGGGCACCTGGCACAGCCGCTGTAGCTGCTCCCATTGTGCTGCCTCATGCCCTTGTGTCCCTTGTTCCCTCCCTGCTGCCACTTTTTCCCTACCCCACAGGGAGTAACAGGGACCATGGCAGTGTCCCCGGGGCTGGATGATGGCTCCTTGCCCTAACTCACCACCTGAGCAGTGGAGCTGTGGTCCCTTTTCCATGGACTCTCCATCCCCTCCTGGCACACAGCATTTCCCACCTGGGCACTGCAGCTGCAGCCTGTGCAGTGACACAGGAATAGCCCTGGCTGTGGCAGGCAGAGACAGGGATGGGGATGGGGATGGGGACACTGCCCCTGCTCCAGGGGATATGGGGTGGGCACTGCTGAGCATTGCCCCGCTCCCCACAGGTGGGTGGGCTACGAGTACCCCGGCTACCGGGGCCGCCAGCACGTCTTTGAGAAGGGCGAGTACCGGCACTGGAACGAGTGGGACGCCAACCAGCCCCTGATCCAGTCCGTGCGTCGCGTGCGGGACCAGCAGTGGCACCAGCGGGGCTGCTTCGAGAACAGCTGAGGGACCCCCAGCCCCCGCCGGGGCCGCTCGCGGGGTCCCCCGGGCCATGCCGTGACCGTGGTGTTTTTTGTGCAAAAACCTCAATAAAGCTCTGAGCTAGAGGCTGCCGGGGCCCGCCTGGTCCTGGGCTGGGGGAGGTCGGGGAGGGGGGCAGGAGGATGGGGATGGGGATGAGGGCAATGGCCGTGCCCAGCAAACCCCGCACAGGGCAGAGGGGACGTGCCAGTGTTTGCAGTGTTACATAAAGGCTGCAGCTTTCCAAAAATAACCCCCGGTGCTGCCGCGTCAGGGTTTTTCCAGAGCCTCTGTCCCTTTGCACAGCATCTCCTGCCCGCTCCCAGGGCTGGTGGCCAGCCCAGGGCAGGGAGGGGGCCGGGGGGGATGTGTGGAGTGACCAGCCTGGGTTGTGCCAGGCTCTGTGCGCTCCAAGGGGGGCTCATCCCGTGGTGGGATGGCTGTGCCCAGCCTCAGTGTCCTGCAGCGTCTCCAGCCTGTCCCCAAGGAAGGTTCCCACAGTCCTGGGGTGGTTTCTGCTGGGGGATGAGCTCTGACATGGGGGGGCTGTGCTGGGGGTGGAGGGGTACCACACTGGTGGGACACTGAGCTACCCTGGCACTGCCCTTCCCCAGGGACACTCTGGCCATGCTTGGGGACCCACAGGGCTGGGACAGAGGTGGGAGATGGGCTTGAGCCCACCTGAGGACTTCGTGCAGCTCCCTGAGCAGCCCCTGCAGAGCTTTTCCCTTTGGGAGGGAGGGTTGGCAGCTGTGAAAGACGAGTTCCTGGCCTGAGTGGTAAAAGCTGCTTCCAGAACAATCCATGGGGCTGCCATGGCCAGAGGGCTGCAGCACCCCCACTGCCTGGGGCTGGGATGAGCTAAATCCAGGAGGGAACCACAGGAGCCATGCTGAGCACTGCAGGAGCTGCTTGCTGGGGTGATGAGGGGATGGGGTGTGGCTGCAGGGCTGCAGTGCCCTGCACTGGGACCTGGCACAGGTCCATGAGGGTCCAGGACTCCAGAATGGATTGACCCAGGAGATGGGGAGGGCAATACTGTGTCCATCTGTGGGGCTGCAGCAGGAGACAGGAAAGAAAGGCGGACTCCTGGAAATTCCTGGGAATGCTGGAAACCCTTGATCACACCCTGGCCTGTCCATGGCCTAGTGGCTTCCTTGCAGAGCTGCATGGTCACCTTGGCCCTGGAATCCACATCACCTGGAGCCTGGGCAGCTGCAGACCCCAGGGACTGACCCCCCCACATGTCACTGCCAGGGTAGGCTCTGGTGACAACAGCCTGTGGTTGACCCTGTGTGCGGCCATCCTGGGGTAGGGGATGGGGCAGAGGTGACCCTGGGGGTCATCACCTGCTGTGGGGCCCTCGGGAGGTGCTGCAAGCAGGAAGGAGCAGTTCTGGGGTCTGTTCATGCTGGGTGACACTTGCTGGGGTGACAGAGGGAATCCAGATCCTCTGTGGGGTGAAGGGGGCTGTGGGTGCTGTACAGGGACTCTGACAGAGTCCCCCCACTCTGTGAAACCTCCTTTGCTGCAGCCCCCAGCCCTGTGCAGCCGCCTGGCTCCGCTGGTGGGACAATGCCAGCAAAGGGACTCTGCTGCTGCCCTCGGCCCCCATCCAGCACATCCCAGCCATGGGGACGTGTCCCAGGCTGAGCCCCTCGTCATCTCATCTTTGTCCTGGTGTCACAGAGCTCCCACTGCCCGTGGGGCTGGGGCGCATCTCAGACACCCCAAAACGAAGGGGGTAAGGCGGGAGGAGCCCACACCCAACACTGGAGCGCCCCATGCTCAGACCCAGGCTGCTGCCCCAGCCCCTGCCCACCCCTGAAACCCCGGGCCGGGCAGGGGCTCCCGCGGTGCCCCCGGCGCTGGCGCTCCCTCCCCGGGCTGCAGACGGGCAAAGCCAGAAGTTCACCAGCGCTTTGGGGCGTTTTATCGCGCTTGGAAAGAGCCGAGCTCAGCAGGTCCGGCGGCGGCTGCCGGGCTGTCGGGGGGATCAAGTCTCTGGCCCCGAAACGCCTGAAGCGGGGCTGGCGGGGCTTTGTTGGCCGGGCAGCCCCGGCTCTTGGCACGCGTTCGGCTGATGCTTGCAAACTCCAAATCTCCTCGCCACCAACCCGACAAAGCGGGTGACTCGAATGTGACAGGTAATGAAATAACTCGGGCTTGGTGCTCGGGCAGACAAAGGCTGCGGCGGATCAGCTGACCCTGGTTTTCATTGGGGTTTAATCCAGCATTCTCGCTTTGAATCAGGCTTTAACTATTTTGTAAATAGTTTTGGCACCTCTCTGCTGCAGCTCGGTATAAATTCCACCTCCCGGCCCCAGCCCGTCACTGGCTCAAGCGGGTACTGGTATAACTGGTAAGACTTTGCTATTTATTGTCCTCTCTTTTGCCGTAGCCTTCTCCCGATCCCCGGGGCCGGGGTCCCTTCCCGGTGTGGGCACGCAGCGGCTGAGCCGGGGACAGTCCTGTCCCCGCAGCCCAAAGCAGGACATCGCCACCGGGCCATGGCTCCGCTTCCTTTTGTCAGGAATGAATTTTCACCTGTTTTGGAGCTGCTCAGATTCTGAGGGTCCCTCTGGGCTTGAGGACGGGGCTCGTTCCAAGGAGTGGCAGTGCCAGGCTGAGCCGGGAGGGCTCGGCACAGGTTCCCGGGGCTGGGGCTGGCGGGGAGAGCCCCAGGGCTTCTCCCCATCTCCCCTTCGAGCACCCGCGTGGGACTGGGACGCTCAGCTGTTACTTGCTGGACAGGGACAGCAGGAAATCCTCGACCACAGGGCCTGGGCTCCACTGGGAATGATTTAGGAATTCCCTGGGTTCACAGTTCCCTGTGCTGGAGACCCCGGGCAGGTCCCAAGGACCATTGCCTGTGCTCTGAGCCTGGAGAGGTTTGGGGAGCTGAGCAGACCTCAGCAGAGTTTGCCCAGCCTGAGCCCGTCCTGCTGCAAGCCCTGGACCCACCACGCTGTTCCCTGGGCAAGCTGCAGGGCACGGATGGGGGCATGGACACAGGGAATGGGCACGGGGCTCTGAGCACGGTCCCCAGTGTGTCCTCCCTCGGTGACAGATTTTAACGTGCTGAGTTTCCCTCCCAAGGCAGCAGACGACCCAGCTGATGATGGCTTCCGAGCACCAAATGCCAGCCTCCAAGCAGCAGCAAGCCAGCTCCAAGGTCAGTAGGAGACTGCCCAGCCCTGCAGCCGGGCCAGGGCACCCTCAGCCTTTCTGGGTGCCCAAATCATACCCGGAGACTCTGCTGGGAGCAGCTGAGCTCCCCTTGCCAGCACCCCCAGCACTCCCGGCTGGTGCCAAGCACGCTGCTGAGCTGTTTGCAGCAAGACGAGGGGATGGGGAATGGGAATTTTTTTGGCATCCCGCAGCCCCGGTGCAGGCGGAGCGGTTGGGAACAGATCAAGCGCTGATGTCCCACCGCCGCTGCAGACACAGCAGATCTGTCCCCACCGCCCGCTGAGCCCTGAGATCTGTGCTGAGCTGGTGGCCCCAGGGCTGTCCCGGGGTGTCTGGGTCACCGTGTCCCTCTGCGGTGCTCCAGCCACACCCCGAGTCCCTCAGCTGTTCAATACCCGCTGTGAGCGTGGGCATCCCTCTGCCAGGAGCACCGGGGCACTGGGACAGGGCCTCGTGGGCACCCGTGAGTGAGACCTGCATCCTCAGAGGGGTGGCAGGGGTGCCTTGCACTTGCAGGCTTCCTTAAAAGCCTCTGGAGTGCAGTTTTGGGAGAGTGAGAGGTCTGGAGTGCTGCAGATGTGCTGTCCCTGTGGCCAGGGACAGCGTGTGCCCCGGGGTGACAGCCACGCTGAGGTCCCGCTCTCTGTTCCAGATTGCCATCTTCGAGCAGGAGAACTTCCAGGGCCGCTGCCATGAGCTCAGCGGGGCCTGCCCCAACCTGAAGGAAGCCGGCGTGGACAAAGTGGGCTCCATCCTGGTGCACTCCGGACCGTACGTGAGGGGAGCTGGGGGCCAGGCGGGGCNCGGATTTCGTGTGGCCAACACTGCTGAGCTGCTCGCCCACCTCACCCCAGTGAGTGCCCGGTGCCAGGGGTTGGCAGGAGGTGAGCAGGGGGACACAGTGGGTGAACGGGGGGTGACATTGTCACCTGGACAGGTTGATAACTCCGCTCAGCGGCAGGGAGAGTGGAGGAGTGTGGCCAAGGGCACAGAGCACAGCGTTACCCCCAGTTTGGTTTCCTTCCCTTTGGGTGCAGGCACAGGTGAGACTTGGTGCCCTCTCCCCACCTGCTGGCCCTGTGCGTGCTCTCCAAGCCACACAAGCTCCGGGTGAGGGAGAGCCCCTGAAAAACCCCTGGAGGGTTCCCAGCCTGCACCCAGCAGTGCTGCTCCCAATAACGGGGCAGCTGCCGAGTGCCCCGGTAGGAGCACAACCCCAGTGGGAGATTTGGGTCATCCTGTGAGTCCCCAGGGACCAAAGATTGGTAGCCACCATATCGGAGCATCCCCAGTGGGAAGCCTTGCGGTGCCACTGCTGGCCAAAGGCACCGCAGCCCCGCCTGCTCCTCGCTGGCACCCCCTGGCACCTCTCCCTTCCCGCAGGTAGCAGGGGACGCGGCTGGGGCTCAGCCCGGGCGCTCGCCGGGGGCGGTGCCAGGGGCCGATCCCCGCGCCGCTGCCCCCTCTGAAGCGCGTCCCCTGCTCTCTTCCAGCTGGGTGGGCTACGAGCAGGCAAGCTGCAAAGGGGAGCAGTTTGTGTTTGAGAAGGGGGAGTACCCCCGCTGGGACTCCTGGACCAACAGCCGGAGAAGCGACAGCATC
This sequence comes from Toxostoma redivivum, assembly GCA_013397375.1. Taxonomy (NCBI): domain Eukaryota; kingdom Metazoa; phylum Chordata; class Aves; order Passeriformes; family Mimidae; genus Toxostoma; species Toxostoma redivivum. The sequence continues at coordinate 173,433 of VXBI01009588.1, forward strand.
ACTTCCCTGAGACCCATCAAAGTGGTGAGAGCACCCAGACAGCCACTACCCACCCGCCAGACCAAGGTCTGCAGCCAGAAGTCTTCCCCAGCCTTCCCCCGCCCTCCCCAGCCCCGCGGGCCGAGGGGCACCCCCTCCTGCGCACCCTCGCCCCAGCCCTCGGGGCCCGGGGAGCCGTGGGGGGGTCGGAGGGGGCGCGGGGACGGGGGCAGTGGCAGGTGACCCCAGAGCGGAGGAGGTCTGCTGGTAAGTCTGGCAGTGCCCGCGCAGGCAGCGGCTCTCTGAGCTGGATGGAGGGATGCGGAGCAGCCCCGGCATCGGTGGGAGCGGCGGCACGCGGTGCCGGCCCTGGCCTCGGTTTCCCCATAGCCCTGGGCTCTGCCCCCCCTGCCCAGCCCCGCGGGGCCGGCAGCCGCTGAGCCCCGTCTCTGCTCTCCCGGCTGCAGGACAGCCAGGAGCACAAGATCGTGCTGTACGAAAACCCCAGCTTCACCGGCAAGAAGATCGAAATCATAGACGACGATGTGCCCAGCTTCCACGCACACGGCTACCAGGAGAAGGTCTCATCCGTGCGGGTGCAGAGCGGCACGTGAGTCCCGGGGGCGGCGGGAGGGTCCCGGGCGGTGCCGGAGCATCCCCGCGGGGCTGGGTGATGGCTGAGCTCTGTGTATGTTGTATGACCCCTCCGCTTGCCTTGGCAGGTGGGTGGGATACCAGTACCCTGGCTACCGGGGCTACCAGTACCTGTTTGAAAAGGGGGACTACAAGGACAGCTCAGACTTCGGCGCTCAGCACCCCCAGATCCAGTCGGTCAGGCGCATCCGGGACATGCAGTGGCACCAGCGCGGTGCCTACCACCCCACCAACTAAAGCCCCCGGCCCGTGCCGGGGCGCGGGGAGCGGAGCAAGCGTTCCCCCGGCCGCCGCTGTGCCCCCGCGGCCTCGCCTCCCGCCTCCCCCCGTGTGATGCACGCGCTGCCGAAGCAACTCAATAAAGCTTGGAGTTTCAAAGTCCCAGCTCTGCCCTTTCCTTGAGACCCCGCGGTCGGGATGCCCGCCCTGCCCTCCGTGCTCCCGGCTGGGGAAGGCGATGCTCTCAGTGCCACCCATCGCCGGTGCCATCGGTGCTGGCAGGCCACCGAAGTGTCCGGGGTGAGGGAGGTGACCTGGGGCTCGGCGGGAGGATCGGGGGCTGCTCACCCTGTCCGGCCCCAGCGCGGTGGCTCTGGGGATCAGCCCTGCCCTGGGGTGCACGGCCAGGGCCGTGGGTCACATCCTGCTGCGGGGACAAAGGTGTCCCCTGAGCACCGGGGCAGATGCCACAGATTTTGAGGCGTGGGGGGAGGATATTTTATTGTCCTCTCTGTCGGGGCACCTCCAAGCCGAATAATGGCATTAGTTATTAGGCTCTGAAAGATTTAATTAGTAATAATGCTTTTATTTAGCCGTCACAGTGCTAGAGGATGCTTTTATGATCTATCGGGAAAAAGAAGTGGAGGAACGCAGCCGCACCTGCTCGGCTGGGGGCTCCGGGTGGTGGCAGAGACGGTGACAGTGACGGAGGTGGCGGCGGGGGCGGCTGGGCTGGGTCCCCTCCGGCAGCAGGATGTGGCCGTGGCGGCCGCTCTGTGTCACTGCGGCTGTGTGGGCACGGGGGGCCGGTAATGGGAACAGGTGAGGGGCACCTGTCGCGGCACTCCGGGCACCCCGCGGCTCCTGCCGCTCTCCTCTCCCGTGCAGGGACCTGCCTGGCTGCGGTGTTTTGGTGAATCCCGGCAACCCCGGGAATCTCAGGGAGTCGGGGATGCTCAGCATCCTCCTCGTCAGCTCCCGCGCTCCACCGCGGCGGAGTGGGGTTTGTCCCCGAATTCTCCGTGTGCCAGAGGTTTTTCCCTGTGCTCCGGAGGAGCGAGCCCGGTGGAGCCCTGCACAGGGAAGCACAGCCCAGCCCACGGGCGACCAGCCCGCTTCATCACTCGCCACACGCTGCTGTGAAATGCCAGCTCCTCAACGAGGCGTGCTTTGGCAGCCACCGCGCTGCTTCCCTGCGGAGGATTCAGGATCATCCCAGATCTGAACGTTTTGGTGAAAAATGGGATTTTAGCGGTAGCAGCGGCGGTGCCCGCGGTGCTCTGTGCGTGCCGGGAGAGTCGCCGGGAAACGGCGCCTTCTGGGGGGCAAACTGCTGAAAGCAGGGTGGGGAGCAGAGACCCCAAATCACAGAATCAGAGATTCCCAGCCATGGAACCCTGGAACGGTTTGAGTGGGAAGGGACTTTAAAGCTCATCTCGTGCCATGGGCGGGGCCATCTTCCACTAGCCCAGGTTGCCCCAAGTCCAACCCGACAGTCGGGGGCCAGGACAGCTCCAGCGGGGACGCCAGAGCAGGGCTCTGGGTGGGCTGGGAGGGTTCGGGCGGAAAAAGCACAGAAAGCAGAAGTGGAAAATGTGAACAACCCCAGAGCAGCTCCTGTGGGACCCGTTGGGGGAAATTTCTCATCTGGTGGCTGGGTGCACCCAGGTGGGCGCCCTCGGGTCACCTGGAAGTAGCTTCAGCTCTGCCGAGGCGGGTTTTTCCCCTCGCTGGCTCTGGGGAAATGTGCAGAGAGAATAATTTGTGGTTTTTTTATTTTATTCAAAAGCACAAGATCGCCTCCGTCCCACGCCCGTTGCGGAGCTGCCATCTGGCTCGCTGTTACCGCGCTCGTCACCTCAGCAGCCCGGAGCCCCCGGCCACCCCAGCCGTGTCCCTGTCCCCTCCCTCCCGCTGGCCACCGTCCCCCGCTGCCGGCGCCGGTGCTGGGGAGATGTCAGCGGTCCCTCAGCGCTGGCTGGGTGGGTGTTTTTGCCGTCGTGCCAACAGCCGGCAGAGCTAAAGCTGTTCTCCAGGCTAGGGAAGGGATTTTTTTTCACCCAGCAGAAAGGATGGGGGGATCGGACCCCATCGCCGCCAGCAGTGCTGGTTCCAGCCCCGCGGTTTCTGCCGCTGGAGCGTGGTGGGATGGGCGGGGGGATCCCCACTACCCTCGGCAGGTGAACCCCACAGGAGAGGGGCTGTCTGCAGGGCAACAGCAGCAATTTGCCATAGAGTAATTAATGAAAGAGTAGGAACAATGCAAACCCTGGCTAAATCACACGCGACACTGAGATGTCTTTTCCTTCCTGTTTTCTCTTCCAACTGGAGCAGCAGCCGCTGTCTGTCCTCGGGAGGTGGCTCTGTGAGGACCGGGGGTGATGCGGGATGGGCTGGTGAGGAGGAGGCAGAAGCGGCGAAGAGATGAAGATGTGCCCGTCGGCTCCCACTGGCTTTGCTTTGCCTTTGCCAGCGGCAGCTGGGTGAATCCCCCCTCGGGACACCCCAGCTTGGAGAATCACGGGCTAAAAGACAACAGTCTTGAAAAATAGGAGTTGTTTATGCAAGACTACAGTGGGCTGAGCTCAATCGCACCTGCAGCCTGGGTGCTTTGGGCGCTTAATGTGCCTTGCCAGCTGTGAGGGCTTTACTGTGGATTTCACGGATTTTTATTCTCTGAAAATTATTGTTATGTTTAATTCTTCAGCTTCAGGAGCCACGTGATTACATGAGATTCCTAGCTTCAATTTTTTCTTCTTCTTTGCATTAAATTGAGCCTCCAGCCTCATATTATAATCTCCACGCAGCCACAAACATTCGAAGGTTTAAGGAAGGAAGGAAAACCAAGCAGGAACCCAGCATGTATTATTAAAGCCTTGTGGTTTTCAGGGCAGATTTGTGATTTATCAATGTTCAGCTTTGGCATGTGGAAAAGTAATCTCTGCTCTGATTAATGCGAGGGCTGATGCAGGAGTGAAATATCCCGGAGAGAGAGAGGAGCTTAGGCGGGGGACGCCGGGCTCTGGCTGGCCCCGAGAATGGGCATTCCTGTCCTCAATGCCAGGCTCCCATTTGCTTTCTTCTCCTTGATTTTATTCCTGACATCAGTGTGGTGAGGCAGAGAAAGGAAGCAATGAAACCTCTACAGCTCCTTCCAGCCAGTAAAACCCCTGCCCGGTTGAAAAGCTAATTAAGAAACATCACTTCTTCAGAGGCCAGAATTGGAAGCAGCCTCGTGGAGACATAATGGGATTACCGGGTATCAGGGGATTGCAGGCAGCCAGGACAGCGACGCTGCGGCCCCACGCTCCTGCCCTCGATGTTGAAACACTCAGGACCAAACCCAAAACTCTTCCGTAGCACGGAGAGCCAAGGGGATGTGCTGGGAGTGAGGAGCTGGGCAGTGGCAGCCCCCGGGTGCGGTGAGACGGGGCTCCCCCCGCATCCGACGCCTTTCCCAAACAAATGGAAAAAAAGCAAATGTTGCATTTCCCTCCGGACCAGAGGCCAGGGCAGCCTCGATTGTTGCTGGGTCACCCGCGGGGACGGCCAGCAGTTGCACGGTGACCCCTCCCCGGGGCCACCACGGGCCGGGGAACAGCAGCTCCAGGCGGGGCATTGGCACAGGAGCAGCCAGCGCTGTTACATCCTTTGAGGCTGCAATTCCAGCAGCAGGGACTCCTCCTGTGAGCGCCAGCGGAGGCAAAGGAACGCTGTCCGAGCTGGAAACCCCTGGGCAGCACAAGTGCCAATTAGGAAACATCTGTTCCTCCCAGCCCGGGCGGGCTGCGAGCGAGCGCATGGCAACGTAATGGGATTAAAATATATCACCGGTTTACGGCAGTACTGCACAGATCAGCTGCCGTGGATGGTAGAAATCGGGNCTTCAGCATGGACATAACCTTTATGTTTTCTTTTTTCTTTGTACCTTTTGCACGGCGCAGAGATGGAGTCAGACCTTCTCTCTGCACGGTTCAGCTCATCTCAAAGGAAACTGGGGCTGAGTTTAGGCAATTTTAGATGAAATGGCCATGTGAGCAACCAGTCCCTGGTGCTGTCCCCACGGCCGTGGCCGCAGGCCAGGAGAAGTGGCCTTAGCTGGGTGCCTGGGGTATGACATGGTGCCCTGTCCCCTCTGTCACCTCGGTGGGTGTTGGGAGGTGTGTCATGAGCTGGATTTGGTCCCTTTGGAGAGCATTGGGTGGTGGGAGGGTCATGCAGGAGCAGGGCTGTGTCTGAGCATTCCTGGAGCTCTTCCCCTCCGGGTAAACACCCAGCCTGCAGAAGAACCCTGAGCGAAGCATCAGGAAAGAAGTTTGAGGCAGGGAGAGACGATCGGAGCAAGAGAAGGGCCTGAGTTCATTGCTCCCCATGGCCCCCGTTAGAAAGGCTTGGCCCACTCGCCACGGGGCCACCCCGGGCTCCCCCATGGCTGCCACTCCGGGCACAGCTGGGCCGGTTTGGGGGGTCCCCATCCCTTTGTACCCAACGCCTCAAGTCCGGAGAGCCGTGCCAGGCATGGGCACAGCAGCCCCGCAGACAATGGGGACATTTTTCGGCAAACCAAAGCAACAACGCGGAGAGCCGCCCGCTATTTTGGGAGCTCATATGCTCCAAGGCAAATGTCATTTGTGTGTGTAACATCCATTTAGGGAGCCGCGTAATGAAGTCGTGCATCATGAGGAGGGACCAGCTCACTTAGCAACCTTGCCGCGTGTGACGTCTGGTGCTCCTCTGCAGGACGGGATTGCTCCTTCGGCAGCCGCAGAACAAGAAACACTGCTCGCAGGTGCCGGGAGAGGCGCTTTGGGCTGCGAGCAGCCCCCACCAACACCCAGCTCCTGTGCCCCTGTGCTGCGCAGGGCTTGGGTGCTGCTCCTCGCAGCCTCTTGTAGGGGTGGAAGAAGCTGAGGCAGGGTGGGGTGACAGAGCCCTTTAGGTTTTTGGGCTAAAAGGGAGAGCTGCCGTCTCATTTCCTCCATAGGGAGCTTTCCCCTGGCTGGACACGCGGGTGTCCTGATGTGCTGGTTGTACTGGGCGTACTGGGGGCTCTGGGCACAGCCTGGCAGCAGGGAGGGAGAGGGATGAGGGAGAGGATGGCTGCCTCAAACGGCGGGAATGTCAGCCCCGGCTCTTTCCAGGTTTCCGGATGATGAGCAATTACAGGGGAGATTTACAGCAGATTAAGTCAGAAGGCAAAGTCCATTATCTGCCCAGATGAGCTCCAAAGGCAGAGGCCGTGTGGAACGGGAAGTGGGGCGCTTTTAACACTCATCCCTATGGACACCGCCGCTCTCGGAAGGACTCTGCTCCCCTGGGGACATGCAGGGATGGCAGCATCAGGACCGCAGCAGGTCCCTTCCCACAGGAATGGGATTTTGGTGCCTGAATTTGCCCTAATTCCCGTATGGAACGCATGGCACTGGCGGTTGCCTGTAGGAGACCTGCTACACGCTCCCGTTGGAGCCGCCTCTTCCCAGCCACAGGGTCAAGCTGAGCTGCAGATGCTGAGGCCGTGGGGATGCATTTTAGCAGAAAGATGCTTTTGAGGTCACTGACGGTTTATTCACTGTGCTCTCTGACGTGTAAATCTCTCTGAGAATAGTCCCTGCTCCCCCGGGGAAGGCTGTTGTGGGGGGGCTGCAGCCACCCGTGTGGATGTGCCCACTGACCCACTCCGGAGCGCCCCTGCAGCCACTCCCCTGGGCAGTGGCCTCACTGGAACCACATTCCCTCAGCTGTGAAATGAAGGCAATTTACTGGTCTGCTTTACAAGGGCACAGAGAGGGAAGATTAATTGTTTGGCATATGGGGCTGCAGATAGGATGGGTTATGATCCTGCAAATCCTTCTGTTTTGCTGTTTGCAAGGCTCTGCTGGGATCGTGGACTCCTTTCCCCCCAGCCTCGCTCTGGACCAGGTGGCCACGGATTTGGGTGCTGGTAAAGAGCAGATCCAGCAGCCTGGGGACCGCACAACTGGTGGCTCTGGTGACCTCAGGCCCGACATGTAAAGGGCAGCTCAGTCCCCAGCACCTCTTGTGGGGCTCTGACGCAGCTGCGACACAAACCTTTGGTGTAGGGATTAAACTTGACACTTAGAGCCCGAAAATCTGCTTAAGGGAAAGCTGACACAAACCTCAGCGCTGCCAGGATGTGAGCTGTGGAGCAGGGTCAGAGCTCTCCCTGCACTCTGGCTGATCCAGCGGGTGCTTCCCACAGGGGTGTTTCACACATCCCACAGCCTGCGAGGGAAAAATCCTGCTGTGGGATGATGCCAGGGGCCTGCAGCAGATGTCCCTGCCATGCCAGCCCATCTACAGCTCGCAGCCCTTCCCCACAGCAGGGGTGTCCACAGTGGCTTTGCCTCCTCACTCCCTGGGGATGCAGGACTGGAGCCCCACCACACAATCCTGCTCCCTGCTGGCTCCTTCCCAGTGCAGTGAATTCCCAAACATCCCCTGTGCCCTGTCATCAGCACCAGTCTTTTGGCATCCACTCAGGAAGCTGTGCCCCCCCTTTGCTGGCCCTTCAGCTGGGGTGCTCCTTCCACTTTTTCTGTGCCAGTCCCAGAGATTTTTGCCGAAGCATCAGGAATTTTGTGGAAGAGGCAGCACCCAGCACCCTTGTCCATGCTTTTGGGCACAGCACAGCTCCTCTGGGACCTGAGTGCTACTGATACCGAAGTGAGTTGTCACTGTTATCTCCCACTGAGCTGCAGAAGGCAGTAATGAAGGCTGCTGAGCACGCACTTCTTCCTAAATTACCTCATTTATTCAGGGAATCAGATGCCGCAGTCTTTCATGGCTTCTTGCGAGGCTCAGATCTTGTGGGATGCAAGGCTATTAATAGGACCCAATTTTTCCCCTTCTTCTTCTCCAGGCTAAAGGCAGAAGAATTCAAACAAGGGCCCCTTTGATGTGACAGAAGTACAAATAAACCCCGTGCCATTTCGCTCCCAAGCAGGCAGTGCATTCCCATGTTTTCTGCTGGGTTTGCCTGTATGAGGGCTGGACCAGCAGCTCTTGGGTGCTCCAGGGCCAGGCAGCCAAGCTGGAGGAGCAGCTTGTGGTGCCCTTTTCAGTGTCACTGCCCCTGTCTGCGGTGACATCAGGCACCCAGGGCCAGTGCTGAGACCAGACGGGTGAGATGGGATCCGGGTGAATAATCAGCCAGGGCAGCAAATGCCAATTTGTGTGTGAACACACTCGGAGCACAAAGAGCCAGAGAAGAGAAATAACTAGAAAGCATTTCTCACACAACCAGACTTGTTTCCAAGGAGTAGAGACAGCCTCTTGGGCACTTTGGGGGGATCTCAGCCCTGTACCCTCCTGCCACTGACCCTCTCCCACTGTACCTGGTCTGGCTTTGCTGTGGCTGGAGTGAGCTCTGAGCCCTCCCAGCACTGACTCTGTCCTGATCCACTCCTGTGATGGGCAGCAGAACCTCCCAGGAGAGGAAGGCTCTAGTTTCCAGCACTGCACAATTTACGTTCCATAGATGCCATGACAGAATCTGAATTACCTCCTGCCATTTCAATATCTGCACAGTTGTTGGTTTTCCTCCTTCTGTCCCTCAGAATTTATAGCTAAATTAGGCAATTATTGATTTTTTTTTTCCTCTTTTATCAAGTTACATTCAAGCCAGCCTATGGAACAGCAAATGCTCAATGAGTCCCTCTTGACATCTGTTTGTCTGATCAATCTGTGCAGGGAAAATGGTCCTGCAATGTCTGATTCCACAGTGCTGAACAGGGACACTTCGACTCTTTGTGGGGCTTTTTAGATATTTGCTGTTCCAGTTCTCATTGGATTTATTTGCTTTAGCTTGTAACATCACACTCTATTGTTTTTAAATCAGGGAAGACGGGTCAATTCTGAGCTGGGCATGGGATGTCACAGGCTGGGGGACACAGGGAAGGTGCCCTGTGACTCAGGAGGGGGGTGTCTGTGAGGGTCACTGCCTCACTGCCCCCAGTTCTCAGGCGCCTCTAACCCCCATGGGCAGGGCTGGAACGAGCCTCTCTAGCAAGGACTGAGATGCCACGTCCATGTCGTGACTGAGCTGTAAGAACAACCACAGGTGGAGATTTACGTGTGAAAATGGCTCAAACTTCCCTGCCCCTCCTGCAGAGAAGCCCAGGTGAGTGCACTGGGGATGTACCAGGTGATGCTGCTTAAGGAGCAGAACCAGGGCTGGGTGCTAATGCAGGTCCCTGGCTCTCCCTTCTGCAGTGGCTGTTTCATCTCTCCAATGTCACTCCTGTGCCTCTGTGAGTCACCCAGGATGGTTTTGGTGTGGCAATGCTGGCTCTGTGACCCAGCTTTGTCCTGATGCTGCTCCTGTGCTTTTAAAGCTTCCTCTGCCCAGGTGAGGGGGTGATGCTTCTTTATTTATCTGTGTGCAGGGAGGGAGGGAAGCTGTGACATCAACGATGTCCCCGTGTGTGCTGCCAAGGGGTCACAGCGAGGGCTCTGGGCTGCAGCTGGCAAGGCACAGCCTGGGGTGGGAGGCAGCACCAGGACATTGCTGTGTGCCATGTCAGGGGAAGAAAATGTGCAGAGGAAAATGTCAGTAGGGTATTTTTATTACATGGTGAGAGGGATGGTGTGATGCAATTGCAAATGGGAGGCCCCGGTCTTCTCGTGCCTGTGTTTTCTCATGCAAGACTTTATAGATGTTGCATGACTTTCAACTCTGCTCTTATCTCTGCCCCCAGAGGACATAATTATTGCTAGTCTGACTATGCCAGTACAAATGTTTGATGGTGAATAATGTTTTTGAGAACTGAATTGCCACTTGTTTCCTAATTAAAACCTAACCTCCTCACCATGTCAGCTATTTGCAAAAGGGAACATGATGATGATAAGCTACACTGAGGCTTTACCTGTCTGAGGTGGCTGAAGTGCCTTTGTTGAGAGTATTCAGGAGCAAGCTGAAGGAATCCGGAGATATACAGAGGAGCCACCTTGCTTCTCCAGGAGGGCAGAGCTGTGGAGCTCCCACCACCCTGGGGCTTGGGTTGCCAAATGCAAGGGCACTGTGAGGTCAGAGGCTGCCTTCTGTAAAACTGCTCCTTCTGGCACAGACAGTGAATAAAAGCAGCAGCAGCCGTGGCCATTATTCACTCTATTTGTCTCCCACATTGCCTCTCGCCATTTATTAGTGCAGCACTAAGGAGATGGGATGCAACCCCAGCCTGGGTGCGGATGCTGCAGAGGAATGAATGCCTGTGGGGTTGGCATGGATGTGCCACTGGAGGGGAGAGGGGCCAAAGCCACCCCAGGGCCGGGCACAGTGCAGAATCTGACAGGCAGAGGGGATGGAGTGGGGCTGTTTCTTTGGGATGCTGGAGCAGTGGGGCTGTGGCATGGGGAGTGCTGGCATTGTCCTGCTTTTCCCAGGAATGGTTTGTATTTCTTCCTGTCCCACTGGCCTCCAGGCACTGCAGCATTGCTGCCTGATGAATCCTCACACAACCTCATTAAGCAGGAGCTGCTTCCCCTCCAGGTGACTCTGTACTCGAGAGCTCCTTGGGAACACTGAAGTGAGTGAGGGGAAAGGGGTTCTGCCCTCTCCCCTTCAGTCAGGTACCCCAAAAGTACAGCCAGAACTGCAGCAAAACATAACCTCGCTATAAACAAGCCACAGAGAGTCAGATTCCCATAGGGATCCATCACCAATAGATTATTCTCCACCAGTGCTGCCAAGAAGGAGCAAATAATTTGCCCTCTCCCTAGAGAGCAGCAGCTCATGGAGGGAACTGAGCTAAATGCTCCTTAATGCTCCTAATCTCCACCTATGTGCATTTCTGGCAGTGTATCAGAAATATTAGTAAAAATCGTATTAAAAATAATATTTAATGATCTTTTATGTGAACATTCCCCTCGAGAGATGTTGCTGGCATCAGTACAGAGCAGAGATCTTATTTGATATGGGATTTGGCACAGCTTGGAGGGCAACAGGACGATGTGGTTTTGTCCTGGGTAATGTGTTGCAGAATTATCTTGATGGGATGGTGTCAGAGTGGGACGCACTAATAAATCTACAACAGCCTCGTAGCTCTCTGTAACATCATCTGTCACGCTGTGAAGCAGAGCAGGGCAAAATTAAACATTTAAATCTCACACAGATGGTAGGAGGAACGTGCTCCTTGGAAGGAAGGAGCAGCAGAGGGGAGGTTGGTTTCCTGGCTCCGCAGTGGATGCAGAGCCTGCAGCCCAGCCAGGCCTAAATTGATTGAGCATCCACAGAAATGTCAGGAGATACTTAAATGCATTCAGAGTGTATCGTGTTCTGACCTCTGCTAACCCTGGCATCGATTATCTCTGGGTTTCCTTTACCTGGGGGAATCCCCAGAGCACTGTTTATAAACATTCACAAACACCAAGCCCAACCCAGGAGGCACAAAACAACACAAGAACAACGCAAACACTCAGCCTGGGATACAACACAGGCTAAGGAAAGCTGCAGGCTTGCACTTGGGGGATTGAACTTTCCTGAAAAGGAGGAGGCTGGCACTGCCTGTTCTGCTCGCTTCAGGAAAAAAAATCAGGTTTGATTTCACTCTGTTATTAAAAAATACCCGTCCCAGTGACCTTTAAAATATCTCAATATAACACTGAAAAGTGCATGTGTTTTACACACTGCTAGAGGCAAGCATGAACAGCCTGACGTGGGCTGCCTCCCCAGCCAGGGCCTGGGTGGCTGTGGGGACATGCCACCACCTCTGACCACACTGCAGTCACATTTGGGAAAACAGCACTGCAGAAAACACCTTTGCCTATCACCTACCACCACCCTGATGGCTGCCACTGCTGCCACACCAGCACCAAAAGCAGAAAGAACAAGTTCCTTAACTTGGCCCTCACCAGACCTCACTTCCTAGAGACTGTCACCAGGAATGTCTTTGATGTCCACACAACAATAATATCCAGCTAATAATGGTGGCACGGGAATAAATATGGGAGCATTAGGAATCCTAAGGGGCATCTTGGTGGCCACTTTTGCTGTCACCAGCACTGCAAAGCCATTTGAATATCTGAGCAAACACAGGGCTCTCCTCGCTGGGGTGATGGTTTCTGTTTGCTTGGGGTGTTTAGCAACACCCTCAGGTCAGCACTGAAATCCTCCCCGTGTGCTGCTGCTTCTGCACAGCCACATTTCAGAACCTGAAACTTGGCTTTTTCCGTGGAAATACAGCAAGAGTTGGGCAGAGGGGCTGCAGAAACGAAAACTGGGGAGTCCCTTGGGAAGAGCCAGCACAAGGCACGTGTCCAGCCACATCACCAGGATGAGGGGAGAGGAATTTCTCTGCCATCACACCACTGCAAATGGAGAGCCCTGGAAAAGGCTCTGGAAGAAGCTTTGGGTGGGAGCCCCAGCAACCACAGGAACCAGCCCAGAGGATTTCAGGAGATAAAAATGCCCCTTTCCATGTTGTAGCTTGGATCAGTGAAACCTTTAAGCAGGGCTGGTGGGATATTTTACCCTGAACCTCCAGGAGGGATGTGCCCTACATCTTCCTCTGCTCCCTTCCACACGTGCTTGGACACCTTGAGCCTCAGCTTGGCTCTGGGGTCACTGGTGGAGGAGAAACCTTCTCCAGTGGATCTGTTCCGGTGGAAAGTGTTGGCTTAAATTAACATTTTCAACAAAAAGCAGGTTCTCAGACGGTTCACAATGAGGCACACGGTGAAATCCTCCCAGCTGTATACTCTACCTCGCTTTAATCAGATCATTAACTTTCATAAAGATGTAGGCAGGAGGAGTGGCGGCACTTGAAAAGAGCTCAAAACACGCTGAGTTTCAAACTTCAGACTTGTCATTGACTTAGCCTTTCATTGAGCCAATTATTTATGACATATTTGACGAAATTCAGAAAAGAAAGCACTTGAAATCTGCATATCTGCTTGGCTGCAGTGGAGCTACTACTACTTGAAGGAGGAACACGAGCAGGGAGCTCTGCTCGCAGCCCGAGGACACCTGGGTGCCTTGTTTTGCATCATTATTTGCCAGCAAGCGGCTCAGCGAGCAACGATGGGCTGTGACACAGATGCATTTATTTGTATCCTGTTTTCGTTATGCACGCGCTTTAATAAATGATGAGGAAATTAATTCCGAGTTTATGCGCCCAACTGGGTGCTGAGGCTTGCAGGCAGCCCAGCGCTCCGCGGCTGGAGTTGGCTCTGGCGTTCCCCTATGTGGAACCGTGGAATCCCCACAGTAGTTTGGGCTGAAAAATCCTTAAATTCCCCCATCCCACCCCCTCGCCCCGGGCAGGGACGCCTTCCACTATCCCACAAACCTGGCCTTGGGCACATCCAGGGGCGGCTTTTCGGGACGTTCTGTCCCTCGCGTCAGAACGGGGCCCCCTCAGCGCTGCGCACCNATGGCGGACCTGGAGGCGGTGCTGGCCGATGTCAGCTACCTGATGGCGATGGAGAAGAGCAAGAGCACCCCGGCGGCCAGGGCCAGCAAGAAGATCACCCTGCCCGAGCCCAGGTACCGCCCGCCCCGCCGCGGCCCCGGCCCGGCCCCCGGCGCCCTCCCCGGGCCGGACATAACGGTCCGGCCGTGCCGCGGCCTCCGCCGGCACCGGGTCCGGCCTTGGCGAGCGCGGGGCCGGCTGGGTGTGCTGGATGTGCTGGGTGTGTTGGATTTGCGTGTGTTTATTTGGCACAACTTGTGCGGGGTCCCTCGGCGGGTGAAGGGGGGACGCCGGTCCCCCGCAGCTCGGGGGGTTTTATGGATTCCCAGCCCGGTGCTCCGTCCGCCGGGTGAGGAATTCCCTTTCCGAAGCACCGAACCGAGCCGCTCTGGCCGTGCCGCTCTGCAGGGCGATTTTTTGGTGATGCTTCATGGGGTTTGACAGGGGATGCGGGAGGAGGACGGGGCCGGAGCTCGCCCTTAGCAGGCGGCTCACGGAGCAGAGTTGCTGGTGCAGGTCTGTGCTCCATCGCCCCGACCTTCCCCGGTCCCACCGCGGGAGCAGAAGGGTGCCCTGGCACAGCCCAGGTTGTTTGCTTGGGGCTTGGTGCTAAAAGCAGCTTTTCTTCTGCAAAAACAGCTTTTCCCCGTGGTTATGTGTTTGTTATAAAATCACCTGAGCATCGCTTATTTATTGGTGAAATTAAAACTAAGCTTTTCCTTTTCTTCATGGCTCTGTGTGTGTGTGTATATATATATGTATGTGTATATATATATATATATGATGTAGATTCAGCCAGCAAACAAAATACTGCAACAGGAAAAATCTAAACGAAATTTTACTGCAGAATGTGTAGGCAGTTTGGAAGCCTGCTGGTGGCCTAGCCTAGCTGTCTGCTGTGAGCTGGGGATCGCTGGAGCTCTCTTCCCACTTCTTCCCTCGTTTTCCTGCCTTTCTGCTGGAATGCTGGGAGGCTGCAGAGCAGAGAGAGGTGAAGGGTGCCCAGCCCATGTTTATCCCCCTTGCTGGGGCAGTGAGACATCAGGTGATGAAGTTTGGCTGTTGTGTTTAAAATCTGGTTGAGGATGGTGTTACAGGACAGACAGAGGTTCCTTGGTATATGTTTACACTTCAAGAACAGCACAGTATCCATGAAATTCTTCCTGCCCTGCTAGCCTGAGGTACAGCTTTGCTGGGGTGCTGGTGGCTTCATGTGTCTCAGTGCTCTGGTGATGTCAGTGCTGTCCTCGGTGTGCAGCAGTGCTGCTCCCTGTTCCCAGAAGGTTCACCTGTTTTCCTGTGGGCTGGTGAAAGGTGGGACGTGGAGGCTTGCAGGGCAGGAGGAGTCCTCCCAACACCATGAGAAATATCAACACAGTTAGTGCTTGTGGAGAGGCTCAGAGCTGCTGCCTGCACCAACATCCCTCGTGCCCAAACCTCGTAGCAAGCACAGCACGAGGCCTGAGGAACCTGCTGTGCTTTGCTCTCCTGCTCCAGGATTTACATGGTGCCGGTGTTTGGGTGGTTTCCCTGAGCTGGGAGAGATGGTTCACCTGCTCCACAAGGTGGGAAAGGCCGCCAGGTGCCAGAGGAAGTTCTGCAGAGCAGGAGGGAAAGTGAAAGGATCGGTGGCCAAAGTGCCTTGCTTCAGTGGGAGAACCTGTTGGCATGAGATGTTAAAGCAAAAGCATGGCTTGCCATCCTCCCTGTGGTGCTCTGCAGGAGGTGAGAAGCCTTCAGTGAGGAGAGGTTTGATGCTGTGGGACAGGGACATGCCAGCCCTCGGCACAGCAGCGGAAGGAAGCACGGACATAACCCAGAACAGGGACTTACCTCAGCCCGGAACCACAAACGGCTCTAGGGTGCCCGAAATGACTGAACCTCTGAGCTTCTAACTGAAACCAGGGATTTCCTCATACACTAGGAAATCGTGACCGTTATTCTGGTGTCAGATATCTTTGTGCGGGTTTTTTTGATCCCTCTCATTAGGGCAGACATGGTGTGCTGGGTATACTGAAATATTCTGTATCGCTGGCAAAGTGATTCATTTAAAATGACATAGATCTGCTGGTTAAAGGCAGGTTGATATAGTAACAGTAAAAAAATACAACACACAGAGTCCTCTCTTGTTTGAAATCAAACAATTTTTCCAGATATTCATTATTTCTGTGTGTGTGAGCAGCTCCTTGGAGGAGCAGGAGCTCGGCTCTGTAATGTTGGGTGTGCGGCCATCCCCGCCGTCAGTCCTGGCTGTCACTGGAACAGAGAGCAGGAAGGTCACTAGAATATCACATCCATGCTTGACAATAAATGTCCCTGCATTATTGCAGCACTCTGCTCACAGAGTTGGTTTGTCTCTGATGGGCAACCACAGCCCAGGGACCAGGGATGGGGTCCTGTGCACTGACATTATCTCCTCTCGAAATATTACAAAGGTTTTACCCCTTGTCTCCTTGCTGGAGCCCAGTACACCTGTCGGCACCCTTTTATCTTTCCCAGATAAGGCTGAGGCTAAATGAAGCAAATGAGTTTACTGTAATGCAAATTTGAGGGGGCTTCCTGTTTACAAGGAAATAGCTGTAGTGCCGGCAGGATGAATTCCAAGGCTGCAGGCCAAGGCTTAGCAGCAAATAAACTATGAGGGTGAAGAGTTTATTGGCCGTAGGGCTGATTATTGCTGAGTTTTTGTGAATTATCCTCAGACTGGTTTTGTCCTGAAATTAAGTATCACAGTTTGGGGAGGAAGGACAGAAAACACTAATGAGCCAGGAGTGCCTAAGGAAGAGGATTAGTGTGTTTTTGGTTTTTTTAAGCACCAAAACAAAACAACCCTTCTTCCATCCTCTGTCATCTGCTTTTCCTTCCCTTCTGCATTTCCTCCTTTCGTCCCTAAGAGCCTTGCCAAGAGCTGTGAGAGCTGTGGTATCCTTCTCTTGTACATTGTTTCCTAAAAGCCTGTTTTTCAGGGAGATTCGCATGGGTGGGCAGAAAGGCTGTCAGAGGCAGAATATCCTGCTGAAATCAGGCCTGGAATGGGAAGGAAGTCAGCCCTGTGGAAGTATGAGCAAATATGAAACCTAAATCTTATTCTGCAGCGTTGTTCTCCAATATCTTAAGTTTTGGTAGGAAAGGAGTAAATTAACTGCACTCTGAATTTTTTTGGCTCTTCAGCGGGCTGCTGAGGTTTTTTACTTTTCCATGTAAATTTTACATTTCCCTTATTTTGGTCAAAGGGAGTGGAAGAGCACTAAAGAACAGCTGTTTTTATTTGCCAGCAGCTTGTTCTAGTTTGAGTAAAGGATTTGTGTAATGTGAAGCTGAGAAAAATTGTCCAAGAAATCAGGTAACAAATGGGAGAGGGTTCAGGGCTTGCAGAAGCCTCTTGTGTGCGCCACTGGAAAATTGACATTAAAGCTTTCTTACTATAAACATCACGTAAGCTTTGGGTGCTTTTGGTATACAAATACCAGGGGCATGGTAACAAAACACAGCATCCATCTGTCCAGGCTTCTCTCCCTGAGCCTGTAGATAGTTCTCATCTCATCTCTCCTTTTCTAACCTGCTTTCAGTAATTACCTCTGTTTCAAGTTAATTCTGAGTTTTCTCCAAATCCTTCTCTTTGGTCTCCTGTGTTCCTCTGAATCTTGTTCTGCTGGGGGAAAAAGGAGCATGTTGCAGTCACTTTTTTCTTAAAAATCATGCTTTTAACATGACATTTTTCCTCAGTTATCATCCCATCTTTACTTCTGGGGGTGAATTCTGGCCCCTGGTACCCAGCCGCTTCTTGTAGGGTGGTTGATGTGCCCTTTGCTTTCTTACCCATTATTCAAACTGGCTTGTTAAAACTCTGATTGAGGGCTGTTGAAAACACAGAGGTTGATTTGCCTTCCCAATTCTATGTGATTTCTGTTTGTGATTTCTTTTCCTCCTCTGTTGGTGCTGAATATTGTTGAAATCCAAGCGACATTTCCTGCTCAGGGTTAAGCATCATTACTCTGTTCTCTCTTGCTTTTGATTTTGTAATTCTGTGCTCTTGGCTTTACTTTGCTCTTTCTGTGGATTTCAGTTCTTGCTTTGAGGTTGCCTTCAGGGATTTCTTGCATCTTGTGAAACTTCTGTAAATCTCCAAGTTGCAGGCTCACATTCCCCTGTCTCTGCTGTCAGTCTGGGTGATTTTGGTGGTGTTTTCTCTGGCATTGTTTAACGCCTCCGTGTTGTGTTTATTCATTTACCGTGCTGTCTCTGGGAAAATTTTCCTGACAATTGCTTGTGTAATTTTCATTTTTGTTGCTATTCCGCCCCTGTGTCTCTCTAGGTGCTTCTTTATTGCTGCAAGAAAACTGTTGAGTTTTGGGCACCTTCCTGGGCAGCCCCTTCCAATCAGTGCCTGACAGCCCTTTATATGAAGAAATTCTTCCTGATGTCCAAAATCTGAAGCTTAAATCAGTAAACCAAAGCTTATTTTGCTATGTAGCAGTGCTAGTGTGAAAAGGCACATGTGGGGGTTCCTTGGGAACTGCTTGAGGAAGGGGAAAGACTTGTTTTTTTCTGAACTAACAGTACAAGAAGGGCTGAACACTCGTGTTTTTCGGTGGATTGGCTCAGGGAGAGACAAAGTAGTGAAATTTTGGTTGGAAATTCAGCCTCCCTGCTTTGCCATCAGCAGAAGTGTGTGGTTGTGAAGGCAGTAAGAAATGGCTCTCTCAGAATAATTGGGTGTGCATACAGAATGCTAGGGCTGCTGACAACGTGTACTTGCATTTTATCTCAAGGCAGCTTTGTACTACAGCACTTTCTTGGGAAGAATGCGTGCCTGGGGATGGATTCTGGCCTGTCAGTGTAGGAAGCTGTGTGGGAGGGCTCCTGCTTGCTGTGGGTGCTGCTCTTGGCTTTGTTTGGGTGCTCTCTGTCTCTTTTGGGAATTCAGTTTTTACTCTACCTGCAGTGGCCCATACCCTGATAACGCACAGGCCTCTGTAGGAGAGCAAAGGAAGATGAGAGTCCTTTAAGAGACAAGAAAGGAGAGTCTGGATGAAGGACAGCTTGTTCTTTTCTATATTGTACAGACCAGGAGCCAGTTAGAAATACCTGATGTACCTTTGTTCACATGTAGCACCTTGGGCAGGTGCAGGAGTTGAAGCTGAATTTTCTGAGCCTCAGTGGAGGCCCTCGAGTGTCTCAGCTCCTGAGCATCTGGTGCTTGGAACATCTCTGTGCACACAGCAAGGAGAGATCTGGCCTTCAGAGAGATGCTCCAATTACTTCTCCCTGGGGATGCTGTAGGATTGCAGCGTATGTTTTTCAGCATAGACCTTCCCTCGGGTGTCATTACCTTAAATAAGAAAAAAGGTAAATCACGGTGATCTGGGGGGACATCAGTGTGCAGCCTTCTGTTCCTGGGCTGAAAACAGAGGGATGATTCTAGGTTTTTGGGGAAAGCTTTCGAAATGTGATGTTGTGTAACAGATGTGAAGCACTCGTTTGATCCGGTGCCTGGTGCAGGTGGGCTGCAGGTGCTGTGGGACCTGCCAGATGTTTTTTTCAGTAAAATTGATGAACTTTATAGCTCTTACTCCTTTTATAGCTGATGGCTTTTCAGTGCCCAGACTTTCCTGTGTGAAATGGTTTCAGCCAACACTGGAGCGATAACATCAGGACACGAGCGTGTGCAGCCCTTGGTTTCTGTTCTGGTGAAATCATGTGGAATGGCCTGGTTTAATCTTCTTATCAATAATAGCTTTATTTTGTTGGTAATTAATAAAATTAGTAAAAAGCCTATCAGGAGCCGTCAGGTCCAGGTGCATAAACCAAATAACAGAATTTAATTGAACTAAATTGGTGCAAAAGCAGCAGTTTCTAGCTTAGAAAATACAGCTGTTTTCCCCAGGAGCTTCACCCCATACTTATCCAAAAAAATCATTCCAATACTGACTAAACACCTATATAAATACGCCTTGCAGAAATAAATGACAGTTTTTGAAAGTGTTTGAGAGATCACAGAGTCCCTTCCAGCGTGCCAGGAATTTATCCTGTCAGTTTGTGCCATGTCCTATTGAGGAGGGAGCCAGGGAAAGGGCGGATTTCTCGGGATGTGGTGGAGCTGTGCAGATCAAAGCCATCATTAGGGATCCAGTCTGGGATGTGTGACAGCAGACGGGCACCAGCTGCACTCCCAGCTCCTGCAGCCTCTCTGGGATCTCGGCATGGGAGCTGGGAATTGCTGGGTGCTCAGGGGAGTTCTACCTCTGCTCAAGGTGCACATGAGGAAAGAGCTCCCGGCAGCTTCTGCATCCTCCTGGGAAATTAAAAAGCTCCAGGGAACCCAATGAAACACTCAGTGCTTCAGCCCTTGGAGAAAGACACCCCTGTCCCCAGGGCAGTGCAGAATGAGCCTCTGTGTGACAGATTTGGGGCTTGGCTGCTGTTGTTTGTTGTGTTTCTGCCTCAATTTCAGCAGGGAAAATGAGCTCTGTGGAACTGAGCTTTAGGTGGAGAAGAGGGCTGGTGGGTCCAGGGAACGGGGTGCATGCAGAGGATAGTGGTGAATGGAGTTAGATCCAGTTGACACCCAGAGGAAATGGCCTCAGGTTGCACCAGGAGAGGTTTAGGTGGATATTTAGGAAAATTCCTTCATGGAAGAGACTGTCCAGCTCTGCCCAGGGCAGTGGTGGAGTCTCCATCCCTGCAGGGATTTAAAAGCCATGTGGCACCTGGGGACAGGGGTGAGTGGTGGCCTTGGCACTGCTGTGGGACCAGTTGGTCTTGATGGTCTCTGAAGGCTTTTCCAACCTAAACAATCCCATAACTCAATTAAAGGAAGATAAATCATGTGTGGATATTTTACTCTTGATGTCTCAAGTAGGGATGGCTGGAAAAGAGAATTCCTTTTTGAGCCTTCTCATCATTTACTGTTGTTTTTCAGTCTTCAGTCTGGCTCCTCCATTTCTTTCTATCCTCTTCTGTTCATTTTCATGTTTGAAGCAGTTCTGTGTTGTGCATAAGTCCTCTGATTTTTTTTTTTTATTTATTAAGGGTTTTGATGTTTTGGGTTTTTTTTTACCTGAGATTTTCCTAGTTGTTCAAAAAAACAGGAACATTCTATTACTTTTAACTTGTTGTTTAAAAGAGCTTTAAAAGATCTGATTCTTAGGCCAAATATTTAATCCCAGTTTTCACTTTTGATCAATCTTGCCTTGCTAAACCTTTTAAATGCACTTGTACAAAGAGAAAAAAAACAACCCACTTTCAGCTGTGGTGGCTCTGGGCCATTCTGCCAGTGCTTTGAATTATACTTGTTGACCCTGTCATGCTTTCAGTTCAGAGGCCTTTGGGGCAGGATCTTTGGTCCAATTTTAGCAACTTTATGATGGATTTGGATAGTGGAAATAAACATTTAAAATCTTTGTAAAATTGCATCCTGAGCCTATAAATGAATAAATAAATCAGAGGCGTTCGTCAGTGTTGGCTGTAGTTCTTGGTCTCTCAGTCAAGGTTTATACTTGCTACTTGCAAAGAAACTTCTAAACATTTGAGATTGAGAAAGATTAGAAAAAATTGGCACGTCTTCAGTAATTTTGTGTTTGTTTAAAAAAAATGTAATTTATGATTGGCGAATGCCTTAATTGCAGTCAGAGCGAGGAGATGTGATTTTGCTCTGATTTCCCTTTCTTGTAATTTCTCAGCAGCAGCAATCTGGTGGAAGGGCAAGTCCTTGACACTGCAATTTGGTGTAATTATTCCTGAAAAATTCATGTACTTAGAGGCTTTTATATTAGTTTCAGATTTCAGTGCTGATAATGCCTCAAGGATCTTGGGGCTGCTTTTTTGTGGAGTTGGAGCTGCACAAGTCCCGCTTCTGGCTGCCTCCTTGTAAACTTTCCCCATTAAAATAATTTGCATAAGTGAAGCTGCTGATGCAGGAACGGGAGGGGGGTGTGGGCAGGTGTTGCTGAGCTCTAATCCTTTCCATCCCACAGGGCTCTGGGGTGAAATATGTTGCTAATCACTCACGACATTTTTAAGAGCATTAGTTCAGTGAAATGGCTTGGTGTGAACTTCAGGGGGTGTGAAGGTGCAAAATGGACCAGAAATGGGTGAAGTTGGGCCAGAAAGTGGCAGGGTCCCGTGGAGGTGTGATGTGCTTGTGGTGTGATGTGTTTATGGAGAGAAATCAGAATTTGGGGTCACTTTGTCCTCTGATGAGCATGTGCACTGATTAATAACTGGCTCACAGAAGGATTTGCATTGAGAGAGACCTTCAAGATTGAGTGTGATTCTGTGAGTTTACAAGTAATAGATAAATATATCAGTTTAGATGGTGTGATGATCTTTTCTGACTTAGTGTGCTGGGAATTTGCCCCATGAACTGCTGGACCACAGTGACCACGTGTGAAGCAGCTTTTACAGCATTGAGAGCAGAGTCATTTGGAGAAGCGTTGACTTCTGCTGAACTTTGAGCTGAGTGCAATCGGGGAGGAAGCAGAATGAAATGGGTTCAGTGGTTTTATGAGTGTTCAGTGTTTATTCCCCCTAACACAGGAATAAATGAAGGTGGCTGTGATGTGGAGATGGGATTTTGGGAGTGCAGAGAGGGGACAGGCACTGCTAAACCTCGGCAGTCAAAGCACTGGCCATGGAGCTGATGAATATCTGGCATTTTCTTGAAATAATTATTAATTTGGACATGCCAGGAGCCATCAAGAGCTTAGTGTGCTGTTGGATACAGGAGCCACGTATGGCAGAGTGATGGTACCTCCTCTAATGACAAAGAGAAGGTAAAAATAAATCCAGCTTTATTTTACAGAGATCTGAGCAGATAAAGTTTATGACCTGCTCTTGACAATACAGGAAATGTTGGTAGAGTTAAATCCTGAACTAAGCTCTTCTCAGTCTCTGTGAAGCTGCTGTTTCATTCTTATTTTGTTTTTCTGTTCTCCTATTTCTGTTTCTGCCTATTGGAGAATATATTAGTGACTGGAACTTCTAATTTTTAATGCAGGTGTGGTTCTTTAATGCTGGCCATTGTTTTTCTAAGCTGTGGTGTTCATGTGTGTACCTGTACACCAGATAACATCCCACAAATCTGAACTCTTACTGATTTACAAGAAAAAAATCTTCTGCTCTGATGATAAATAATTCAAAGCTCCTTTTAAGATCCAGTAGTAGGAAGGCCAGTAGTAAGGAGCTTCTTGACCTAGTTCCAATAGTATAGGAGTATTGTGTAGATAGATACACCCCATTGCCTCATTCTGTGCCCTTTCCTTTTCTGAGGTGTGAATTGCTTTCAGAAGAACTTCAGGGACAAAATCTGTATGAAATGAATAGCAGAACTTTCATAGAATCGTGGAATAGTTTGGGTAGAAAGGACCTTAAAGCCCATCCTGTGTCACCCCTTGCCATAGGCAGGGACACCTTCCACTATCCCAAGTTACTCCGAAGCCCCATCCAGCCTGGCCTTGGGCACTTCAGGGATTCAGGGGCAGCCACAGCTTCTCTGGGCAACCTGCGCCAGGGCCTCAGCACTCTCACAGAGAAGAAATATTTCCTAATATCTAATTCAAACCTTCTCTTGGCCGGTTTGAAATCATTCCCCCTTGTCCTGTTGCTACATGCTCTTGGAAAAAGTCCCTCTCCATCTTTCTTGGAAGTATCAGAACGAGTGCTGTGTGTTTTCCTCTCCTTTAAATCCTGGTTTGGGCATATTCCCACATCCATTGGAGCTGAGCTCTGGCTCTATGGACAGTTCCTCAGTTCCAGTGGCCATCCTTGGGCACTCAGACACCCAGCAGAAGTTTCATTTCTCCTGCTTGGCATGCTTCTCCTTGGAGTTGCAGGCTGTCCCTGCTCTGTTCCGGGGGAACAGCAGGAGTGGCTGTTGTTGTCCAGTGCTGCAGCCAAGGACAAGTCCTGGCTTTGGCTGAGCTCCTCTCCGGGGCTCCTCCTGGATTGCTGCTCCTGCTGGAACTCGTCTGAGAGGGAGGATCGTGGATGCTCTTGCCTTACGTGGCCTTTTCTATGTTAGAAAGGACATAATGTGTTTTCTTCTTAGCTTTTCAGACATGTTTTCAAGTAGACATTTTCCACCTGTGCCAATCTTGGCACTGTGGCTGCTGCTGTGCCCTGCCAGGCTGCTCATAGGCAGTGAGAGCTGTTTAATTCCAGAATAGAGTTTAACCTTGAAGGCTGCTTTTCAGCAGGTTTCTTTGATCAAGGCTGGAGTAAGTAGAGCTCCAAGATGCAGCTTGAAGCTCTTTTCAACAGACTGTTCAGCTCATGCTTGAAATAAATCTCTTTTCTGGGCATATGGAGCTGACCAGGTTGGAGCAACCTGTGCTGCTCGCAGAATTTATGGTTTGATGAGGATGCAGATAAGTAATTTTCTGCCTGTATGGGGCAGGCAGTGTGCTCCAACCTGCCCTGCAGGCCTGGGGTGTTTGTTCAGCTCCTCCTTTGAGGGCAGCTTTACCCAGGGGCTCTCAGAAGTGCAAGAGCACCCAGGTACCCATGCCTAGGCACTGCTGGGCATCTCCTGGGGCTGGTGGCAAAGGTCTTCCCTGTGCTCCCAGTTAAACCAGCAATTACAGAATCCCAAATCGCTGAGGTTGGAGAAACCCTCCAGGACCATTGAGTCCAACCTGTGCCTGATCCCCACCTTGTCACCCAGCCCAGAGCACTGAGTGCCATGTCCAGATGTTCCTTGGACACTTCAGAGATGCAGACTCCACCACCTCCCTGGGCAGCCCCTTCCAACCCTTTCAGTGAAGGTAAAAATGCCCAGAAAGAGGTGCCCGGAGTCCAAGCTGCATTTCTCACCAAATTTTAGGCCTGATTTTGACTTCCCCTGAACATACTTCAGTTGACTTGTGGTATGTGGATAGTAAATGGAGTATGTCTGAATTTTTTGTTGTTTGCTGCTTTCTTCCTCTTTGAAGTGAAAAAAATACATGAACAAAAGGTTTTGCTGCAGTCCAGTTGGATGTGCTTTTGTTTCTGAAGTCTCCCTGGATTTTGTTTTTAGCCAACTTTTGTTTCTGCTCCTTGTGAGTGCTGCTATTAAGGTGGATCATGCTGTGAACTGAGATGAACCCGTGCAGAAACGGCCACTTCTTGCATTAGTGCGTGGTTTGTGCTGATGGCATCTCTGGCCAGGGAAAGCTTTTCAGAAATGGCTGCGTTTCTGTGAAATGCAGCTTTTAATCCCAGGTTGTTTACGTGTAGGGCAACTAATGAGTCAATAGACTAAAGCAGAGAGGGAACCTTTCTTCCTGTTTGTGGAATGTGCTAAGCTCCATTTAAAAATTTTCCATCCTTCTGAAGGATACATGGACTCTGCTTCAATTCTTTGAACTCCAGCGGATTTCTACCTGTAACTTCCATGTGAGAATTAGGAGGTGATTATTCTGGATAGTCATAATCCACTCCATGTAATTTATTCCTATTTATTTGTATGGATAAGTAGCAGTGATGTTAGAGGAGTGTAAGTGTTGAGGAGCTGGAATGGAGCGCGGGCTCCCGTAGCCTGTGATCATTTTACAGATTTGTTCAGTTTCTGTGGCTGCAAAAGACATTTTGTTCCTTTGACGTTATCCATCAGAGCAGAAGTACGGGATGTCAGCAGAGGAGGAGGTGCTGGAGAGGTTTGCTCCTTACACAATCCTTGTTTTCCTGGGCGCTTCAGTCACACGTTCAATTTTCATTATCTTCTCCCATTGTCTAGACTGAAGATCTGTTGATGTAATTTCTTGCAGTGCACTCGTTGGAGCAGAGGAAAGCTTTCTTGATGTCATTATTATTATTATGAAGAAGGCTTATTCTGTTACTGCTGGTCTGGTGGTCAGTGGGAACGGGACGGTGCTGGGTGCTCAGGGTGGAGGGAGAGCTGTGGGCTCTGGGCACTCGTGCCAGGCTTGTTCATCTCCACTGGATCCTCTGTAAGCACAGAGGGAAGAGGGGATGGTCTGGTTGGCAAAAAATTTGGGTTGGATTTTAAGAAGAAATTGTTCTTGTGAGGGTAGTGAGGCCCTGGCATAGAGAAGCTGTGGCTGTCCCATCCCTGGAAGTGTCCAAGGCCAGGTTGGATGGGGGCTTGGAGAAACCTGGGATGGTGGAAGGTGTCCCAGCCCACGACAGGGGGTGGAACAAGGTGTTCTTTAATATCCCTTCCAATCCAAACCATTCTGTGATTCCACAATCTCTTATTTACTGCTCCCTCTTAATTTAAAATCAGTATTTTGTTAGGTTGTTAAAATACACAGAGGGCAGACCCAGTTCTTAATGAACAAATAAACAGCAAGTTCGTCACTGAATAATTTATAATCTCAAACCTGATTAACAGTGTTCAGCCCTCCCAGTTCTTGTCTGACTTGATGTTGTGGTTGGCCTCTAGAGCTCTCGCTTTGGATCACACTGTTCAGAGATCTGTGTTCCATATGGGATTTGGAGATACACAGAAAAGTATTTATAGGATATTTTCCTACATGGCAGTTTAGGGCCTTCCAGCAAAGTCCTTGGCTTTATATATATATATAAAAAATATNATAAATAGCATGTATGGAAATTATCGATTTTAAAATTGGAAACAGAGAAAGTCTGATGGAATTTTCACTCGATACTGTGACAATAGAGCTGCTTTACCAAGGCCCAGCACTGCTGGCCTGCATTGATTTTAAGATTTATGTACTTGTATTGTTGCCCATATGAAATTTTTATGGGCATTGTATTACAATGAATATTGAGGTTACTTGACAAATAAAGGAAATCTTTGTTAATGTGCTTTAAGTGAGTGATTGTGACATTATAAATTAGGCAAAGTAGATGTTAAGTGCACTGCAGCCAAGCAGGGCCTAATGGAGCTGCTGTTGGCTCCTTGTGTGGCTGATCCCAGCTCGGGGTGACTTGTGCAGTTCTTTTATGTACAAGCTAAAGCTGAGACAGGAATAACGTGGTGACCAGGGTGTCCCCTGGGAAGTGACCCCAGGGATCAAGTCACCAGCCAGGGCTCCTCCTGACTTTTCTTCAAAGGTTTAAAAAAAGCAGCTTCAAGTAACCCTTCTGTTTCTTTTTTCCCCCCTTTTTTTCTTTCAGTATCCGCAGTGTTATGCAGAAATACCTCGAGGAAAGGGGTGAATTAACCTTCGACAAGATCTTTCATCAGAAAATTGGTAAGTCATGTCTCAATAAAATGCTACTTGGGTAGATATTTTCAAGATCTGTTTGGTTTTTACATTTCTCTGTGCTGCCTGCTGAGAAGTCAGTGCTGTAGATTTTCTGAAGAACTCTGGAGGGTGGACAGGACTTAGTGAAACAAAGGTCTTCGAGAAGATGAAATGTTGTGAAAGGGAAGAAGACCAAGCAAGGCAATCTGTCAACATCAGGTTCTGGAAAACTACAGGGAAAATAATTAAATTATTTGGAAACATCGAGGAGAAAATGATATTACTTGGTATGGGCTTGTCAACGATGTAATGTGTCACATCAGTTAAACTTTTTTTTTCTTTGCAGAGGTAATGAGCCTGTTGATAAGGGAGCAGGAGAAAAGATCCCAGATGTGTTGTCTTGACCCTGTGACGTGCTGTTTTTGATCACAACACAGGGTGAAACTGCTGTTTGCACGGGGTGAAAGTGCTGGGAAAATGGAATTGTGGAGCAGTTAATCAGTATTCCATGGAAAGGTGGATCCAGGAAGTGGGAACATCAGAGATCAGTGTTCATTTAACTGAGTGCTGCAGAGAAGAGCCTNATTTTAATGATGAGGTCCTTGTGAGCACACCAGAGGGGACATCCCTGGGGTCAGCAAGGCTTGGCTGCTCAGTCTTGCTACTGCAGAAATATGAGTGATATTTAATGGCCTTGTTTAGAGCATGAGTACTTTGTTCANACAGGAATAACGTGGTGACCAGGGTGTCCCCTGGGAAGTGACCCCAGGGATCAAGTCACCAGCCAGGGCTCCTCCTGACTTTTCTTCAAAGGTTTAAAAAAAGCAGCTTCAAGTAACCCTTCTGTTTCTTTTTTTCCCCCTTTTTTTCTTTCAGTATCCGCAGTGTTATGCAGAAATACCTCGAGGAAAGGGGTGAATTAACCTTCGACAAGATCTTTCATCAGAAAATTGGTAAGTCATGTCTCAATAAAATGCTACTTGGGTAGATATTTTCAAGATCTGTTTGGTTTTTACATTTCTCTGTGCTGCCTGCTGAGAAGTCAGTGCTGTAGATTTTCTGAAGAACTCTGGAGGGTGGACAGGACTTAGTTAAACAAAGGTCTTCGAGAAGATGAAATGTTGTGAAAGGGAAGAAGACCAAGCAAGGCAATCTGTCAACATCAGGTTCTGGAAAACTACAGGGAAAATAATTAAATTATTTGGAAACATCGAGGAGAAAATGATATTACTTGGTATGGGCTTGTCAACGATGTAATGTGTCACATCAGTTAAACTTTTTTTTTCTTTGCAGAGGTAATGAGCCTGTTGATAAGGGAGCAGGAGAAAAGATCCCAGATGTGTTGTCTTGACCCTGTGACGTGCTGTTTTTGATCACAACACAGGGTGAAACTGCTGTTTGCACGGGGTGAAAGTGCTGGGAAAATGGAATTGTGGAGCAGTTAATCAGTATTCCATGGAAAGGTGGATCCAGGAAGTGGGAACATCAGAGATCAGTGTTCATTTAACTGAGTGCTGCAGAGAAGAGCCTCTGTGTTCTGCTGTGACGCACCGAGGACAAGGACAAAAACCCCATAAAGCAGGGGAGGGGGGAAATGCAGTGCTCCAAGGGAAATCCAGCAGTGTCCTGCCTCTCCACCTGTGCCAGAGCAATCACACAGGCACAGCCTGGGGACCCTCAGGGCAGGGACTTGGCTGTGACAGCCAGCCCTGGGCTGCCTTGGCTCAGCTGGATCACACGACTAAATATAAAATCAGTGTTGTAGGCAGTGAGGCATGTGAAATAATCCTCTTCTGGCAGTATGTTGTGTCCATCCTGGCAGTGGATTAAAAAATATACATGGACCTGCTGGGAAGAGTCCAGGAAAGAGCAGTGGGAATGAGCAGTCTGTTAAATCTGACCTACAGGGAAGTATTGAAATAGGGTGTGATGTGGGCAGTGGAAGGGAGAAGTGAGGTTGAACATGATTCAAAACCAGAAAATCTGTTGGAAAAATGATGAGGTTAGACCATTTTCCAGAGTTTTAAGGTGTCAATGAAAAAAGAAATAAACCTGGATGTGAATAAAATTTAGAATTTTAGTGGTAATAAAGCAGGGAGTGGATTTCATGAGAGGTTCTTGGGATCTTTGTCCAGCAGATTTGAGGAGTGAGTTGGCTGGGATAGCACAGCTTCTCCTGTCTTGGAAAATGGGGAATAGGCTGGGAAATCTTGAGGAGGTCAGTGGTTTTATTCCTGTCTGAAATGAGACTTTGTAGTGAACAAAGTGCCTGGTTTCCCAGGGAAAGTGGGACAATGGGGACATCTTGGCCTAGTTGAGTTTTCACTGGTCTCCCTTCTGGCCGGAGCAGAAATACCCCAAAACCTTCCTGTTTGCCTGGCAGTGTGCAGCTCACTGGAGTGGGAGTTTTAGGTATTGCCAGATTAAAATAATCGGTGTTCCTCTGTCTCAGAGTGTCATTAATGGGTCTCAGAGCCACTGGATGTCTTGGGGAGCTTTTCAGTGTTTCAACAATTGGAGTGTGGTCTGTACTTGTGCTTCAAACTATGACTTTTTATTGTGGCCAAAACTTTTGCCATGTAAATGCACAGGTACCTTGTTTACTTGTACTGACACCTCAGTGTGTGCTTCAGCTCCAATGCCTGTGCTGAACCATTAATATTTTGCTGTAGCCTGGCAGTTGCAAAATAAGCGGAATTTTAAGCAACCAAACACAGCCTGACTTTAGCTGAGTCTCTTTGGGGGCAGTGAAATGAAGAAGTCCTTTTTTCTTTTTTTTTTTTTTCTCTATAAAAAGAGAAGTCAAACAGACCATCTTCTATGTAATGGATATTTCTATTTATGTAATTGAATACTTTTCATTACCTGTTACAGTGAGGGCTGCTGCAGTTATTTTGATAAGTTATAGCAATTACACTTAGGTAACTGCAACCTTGGAAGGATTAGATCTTTCTCTTTTTTTTTTCCCCCATGTTGGTGGTAGCCATTAAACCTGGACTTTTAGAGCCAGTTTCATTAACATTTTAGTTTCTATGCACAGAGGAGAGGTTTCCTCCTCCCTGGGTACAGTAAGAGCAGGACTTACCCTGGATTACCTGGAAATGAGGAGCAGTTCTGTGACTGCTGTGCAGGAGTTTCAGTTAATTCTGAAGCTGAAATAGAATTTAGAATGGAATTTAAAAAAAAATTAAAGCTAAACACGACTGTTTTTAACAGCAGACTTTGCAGCACGCTGGAAAACATGGTATTTCCTTACAGTGGTTGTTCATTTAAATTTGATTGCGTTTTCTAGCCTGTTCTTTGCCACTCAATTAGCTCTGTTTCCAGACATTAGCATAATTGCTTGTGGTAAAGTACCTGCAGTTTAGGCAAGCGTTATGCAAAGGGCTGTGAGAAGTATGGGGAGGTAATTAAAACTCTAATCACCTTTTTGTTCTCCTGGTTATCTCTTTGTCTGGGGGGGATGTGGTGAGACCACAGGTGGGGCAAGTCCTGGGTGGGGGGACCCAGGGGAAGCTCCTCCTGCTCCCAGGAGTCTCCTGAGCCTGGATCTCCAGAAATTCTGCTGGATCATCCCTGTTTTTTCCTCAGCTGAGGAACCATCCAGCACTCCCTGCTCTATCCTTACACACCAACTATAAAACTGTACCGAGTTTTTCCTTGGCAACTGCTCTAGATGAGAACTATTTTATTTTTTTTTCTCCAGACCTAATTTCTTCCTCACAGCTCCAGGTCACTGTTTTTGTTTTTTGTTTCTGTTTTTCAGTATCCTTTTAAATGTAAACCCAGGCTTTGATCAGCTGTCTGATATAAGGGCTCTGATGTCAATGTGGAGTCGTTCCTGTGGATGTTGCCCTGTGAATGTGCCTAATTATGGTGCTGGTCTCATCATCTGCAAGTGTTTATTCTTAGTGAGCCCTAAAAATCATTTTAGGGTCAGTGCTTTCCTGGTCCCACTGCCAAAGGTTGGCCCAAATTCCTTTCCTGCCAGGTGTGCAACTGCAGGGAGTCACAGGGACAGCTCTGGCTCGGAAACCAAAACCTTTCTGATCAGGATAAGAGCAGGAAGCTCATCAGGGATGAAAATGGCCCGGAGGCTCCACCAGATTTGCATGAACAAGTCTGTCCCCTATTTGCATCTCTTCCCTCAGGAAGGCAAATAAGCTGCTCTCATCCCTTGGTGCTGGCACTGCTGTTTGCCCCCTGAGTGATGCTCCAGAACGATCTCCAGCTCTCTAAGAATGTCCTGGTGAGTCAGAGGACATGGAGCTCACAGAAGCACCCAGAAGAGTGCTCTGGCAGCCCAGCCCAGCCGGCTGTTCCTTCATGAGCTGCTTCCTCCACAGCAGAAGCCTCTTGGGGAAGTACAGCCTGTCTCGAAGCCGAGTGCGTAACCACCTTAGCTGGTTTTCTTTTACCACATCCTGTTTGCTACAACACCAGATTATGAGTTTTCTTTAGAAAAAGAGAGATTTTGAGAGGTTTTGGAAGTGTTCAAAGCCAGGTTGGGCAGGGCTAGGAGCAGCCTGGGCTGGTGGAAGGTGTCCCTGCCTGTGGCAGGGGGTGGAATGAGATGGTCTGTAACTCTGATATCCCAATATTCATAATTTTCACATGGTATCCACTCTGCTTCACAGCTGTGTTAAAATTGCACGTGGAGTCCTCTCTGTGTTCCCTTGCCCTGTGTGGTGGGGACACTTGGAGAGACCCCAAGTGTCTTTGGGCATGTGGAAAACGAGAAGATCAGGGTCTGCTGCAGCCAAGGCCTTCAAGGGACTCTATGAGATCATAATATTGCTTTAGAGCAGGATTATCCTGGTTATTAAATACTTTGGAGCAAACTTGCTGCCAGTTATGGTTCAGTGATTCTCACATCTGACTCTGGGCTTTCAGACTAACTGCGCTGCTAGGCAAGGAATGAGGCTGGCTTAGAAATCCTGGGATGTGATGTTAAAGCATCCTACAGCTCCATACCTGGCTTAAGTTCAGCCTTGGGTTCTCTGGTGACTGCTGGAGACCCTTGTGAAGGCACACAGGCTGTTCTCATCTCCTGAAGCTGGTGGGACGTGGCAGTTCCTTCACACCCATCTCAGTTTCTCATCTCTTGCAGAGCCGTTGGGTCTGGCTCTGGGGGAAGGATGAGAACAGGACATATTTTAGCTGTTTCAGCAGCTGGTCTTGCTGCAGTATGAGTTTTTCACCTTGCCTAGGAAGTAACTTGAATTTTTTTCCCCCCTGAAGGTGGCTTAGTTTTATTTTCACGAAATAGAACTAATTAAAACAACTTGCAGTTGACGTAAGAAGTTATAAACCTTTTTTTTTTTTCCTTATTTACCATGCACTTTCACAGAGTGAGGGATGATCTTTCTGGGGTGATTCATTCCACTGTCTTCCATATCCTCCTCAAGCAGCTCCAAGCTGGAGGTTTTCCCAGTGGGGGGGAAGCATTTTGCCATCTGCATCAGGGCTGATTCCAACCCACGGGGGCTTGTGGGGGCTCTCAGCCCCTTCCCTGCTCCCCTTGTCCCCATCCAGCTCAGCATGGATCATTTTCCTTCTGCAGCTCCTCAGCTGAGCTTCCAGAGCATTTGGTCTCTTTTTTAGCTCCTTCTGCACAGGGATTTTTGTGCCTGCCCTCCTCAGTCTGAGGGAAATGTTCTCAAACTGACCCTGCTGGCTGCTGTTTCCTCCTGCTTGGTCAGGGACTACTTTCTGTTAAAAAACAACAACCCATCCAAAACTAGGATGAGAACAGTTGCAGCAGGTTTTTTTTTTTTGGGGGGGGGCATTTTGATACCAGCAACAGAATTGTGCTTTCTGTTGCTTCTTTCTCTAGTTATGGACTCATATTTCATTATTTCAGAGCTTTGGTGCTAATCATTAGATAGGAGTTAAAATCTGTTGAGAAAAACATTCTTGCTCTTCCTCTTTCTGCTGGCACCGCACTCCCTGAGCTGCCTAAAAATAACAGGCTGGGAAAAGTGACTCCCTAGAGCATTATTTAAGCTATTGTTTAATTTAAGCAGAAGATCTATGTGCTGTTGGCATTCTGGACTAATTAAATAGTCCTCTGAGGAAATAACAGTGAAGGCTATAAAACTTGGTCAGGAGTAAAGAAAAGCACCTGAGTTTTTGGCTGTGAAGTGAGCAGGGATGACTTCTCTGAGCTGTGTCATGAGCACTGTGGTAATTTTGCTCTATTCTGGTACCTTGACGTTAAATAATGTGCAGCCAAGTAGCAGGGACATCATTACTGGGTGGATTTTCTGTAAAAGCAGGGCACAGGTTATTTCTTCAAAGTGGTTTTTTTTCTGAGGTTCTGGTTCTGACCTGGCAGCCACCACACAGAAGTAGTCACCAACAAAATTAGGAAGTTGCCTTCCGAACAAAAAAAAAGGACATTTCAAATGCTGTTTGAGGACTGATCTTCTTCTTTCTCGTGGTATTTCTAGTTTTCAGCACAAGATCAGCCTGGGACGTGGGTTGTGGACAGGCTGCAGGAGGTTCTCAGGGGCTATGGAAGCCTTTCTGTCCTTGCACAGTTCTGTGATCAGTTAAAAACAACCCAGAACCCAAACCACAAGGAGACATCAGAAACTGTGTGGCTGTAAACTGAAACAGAAACCGTTGATGTGAGATAACTTCACAGGGGATCTGCTCCTCACACGGTTCTCTGCTTGTACAAACGGGGGTGGGGGACAGTGAAAGAGAAAATCCGTGCTCTGAGCCTGCTGAAAGTTGGTCTGTTTTTCTGTTTGCAGTGTTTTACACCAAATGAGTGTTAGATTTAAGATCTCTTTATTATGTCATAATTTCAGTGTTATTGGAAGCTACATTTCTTTCAACACCCTCTTGTTTTGTGGTAAAATAAAGTGATACTTGGCATGAATTACATTGAAGATTGTGTTGAGGGGTGTTGCTGAAGCTCCTGCTGTAGATTTTATGTGCATTGGAGTTGTCTGTCTTGGTGTCAGGGATAAAGAGTATCCAAAGGCACTATCAAAATGCATGTATTCATTTTGGATTTTCTTTTGATGATAAATAATTGAGCATTTCTTTGTTGGGCTGCAGTCTGATCCCCCTGCCTGCCTTTGTGGGGGGTTGAAGATGCTGAGTTGTATGATTTCCCGGGGGAGCTGCAGATTATATCTGGGTTTTAAAATAGGAAAAATATATACCCTATCATCTGGAACGTCCCATGATGGATAATATACACATCCTGGTAGATTAGCATTTATATGCAGTGCAGTTCCTGGAAGATATAAGGCATGGGGAGAAAGTCTTTATCTCAGCAAAGCAGTGCAATTA
This sequence comes from Toxostoma redivivum, assembly GCA_013397375.1. Lineage (NCBI taxonomy): Eukaryota > Metazoa > Chordata > Aves > Passeriformes > Mimidae > Toxostoma > Toxostoma redivivum. Next base: position 207,175 of record VXBI01009588.1, read on the forward strand.
TATGGTTTTTGGGTTCAATTATCAAGAATTCCAGGCAAACTGGCAATTTTGAACTGAAGTGGTATCATAGGAGAGAAGAAGAGAGTGTTAAGGAGTATCACTCTGTAATAGAGAGAGCAAATGAGAAATTATTTGCATGACATTTGCCTTGGATGTTTCCAGGGAAGCTTCCAGAGAACACACACAAAACCTGCCCTGCTGTGCACCTGCCAAAGGTGTGTTTGGTTTTCCCCTGGAAGCCTGTAGGAAAATTCATTCCTTTTGGATCTGAGGGGCCCTGGGTTGTTGGTTCTGTTCTCTCCAGCCTCTTCTTGAGCTCTCTTTGCCATGGCTTAAAACTATGTGAGGGAGGTTTAGGTTGGATATCAGGAAAAGGTTCTTCCCCAAGGCTGCCAGAGCTCCAGGAACATTTGGACAATGCTCCCAGGGATGCCCAGGGTGGGATTGTTGGGGTGTCTTGCAGGGCCAGGAGTTGGATGATGATCCTCTGGGTCCCTGCTAGCTCTGGATATTCTGAGATTAATACTATGCAAAGTGGCTTCCATCCTAAAGGTGGTGTTTCCTCTGCTTGTCCTCATCTGGGCTTTTTTTGCCTGCTCCTGGTGGAATCTTCCCCTTGTGCACCACCACTGTTCTCAAGAGATCCTGATTTCCACTTCTTCCCACCCAGCAATTCCTCAGTCAATCTGAAACAGTTGCACTCCCATGGAGTTTTTATCAATGTGTCTTGAAACAGTTCACAGTCTAATTAAGCCTCTGAACACCACTGTGAAATAGGGCAATGTTAGTTTGCCATGTCTGTAAGGTGGCAGAGTAACAGCTTTTATGAGTTTTACCTGCATGGCTGTGTGTTCCTAATAAAGCAGATTCTCTGGGCCTGCCAGTGCTGCTAATTCCCATCAGCGGGATCACTCAGAAGTAACAGGAAAACACTCAGAACCAGCACCAGTCAGCAGAGTCTAAATTGCTGGAGCTATTAAGTGTTCTCACTTTCAGCAGTACATTTAAGGGATAGAGTGGTCAGAATTGCAGAGCAGGGGAGCTGGAGAGCTCTGGCTGTTAATTATCCCATTTCCAGATGCTTTTATTGGTCCATACCAACATCTGTCCTATCAAAGAACGTGGGCAGTACACCTGGCAAACCCCCCCTTCCCTAACAGTGTCCTGTTCAGCCAGGGCCTGTGTGACATCCTGCTGTCACCTGTGTCCATGGAGGTTGGGTAGGTGGGGTCAAAACCATGCAAACCAGTTTCTTAATGTTTCTAGATACTTCTGGCCATGACTTCTGTGATTAAAAGAGGAAGAGCAGCAGAACCATCTGTTTCTGAGCCTCTAGCTTGCAGCAGCTTTCTCGGAGTGAACCAGAGGAAGACTCAGAAATTCCTGTAGGAGAATCAGCTGGGCTCTGTCACTGTTGTTTTAGTGGTTTTGCTGCTCTTTACCTAAGTGCTGTGTCTATTTACTAACTGAGTACTGCTGGCTTTGTGTTTTGATTTTGACCACAGCACAACAGTTCCTCGATGCTCTGGCTGAAGAATTTGGCTGCTCACAGTGGTTCAGATACTGAGCAGAGCTTGCTGAGGCAAATACTGGCACCAGGGGCTTGAGAACATCCTTCTGTTGTGGAATTACTCCATGTTTTCATCAAATGATCCTGTCACCTCGCTCCCACTAAAAACCACACCTGGTTTTATGCCCTTCCTGAGGAGCAGAGCTGCAGCTCCCAGTGGAATTTGTGTGTTCAGTAATTGGTAACAATGAAGTTCATAGCTTGGAGCAGGGCAGAAGGAAAAGTGTGTTTCTCAGTAATAAAGGGATATTGGCTTGTATTATGTAATTAATTTTAAAATTTTATAATGGAAAAATACTGGTCAGGAAAATAACAATTTTCATGTCCTTGGTAGGGTCGGAATTGTGATGTGGGAAAGAAAAGAACAGAGACAACAAAACCCAATCTACCACCATGAGGTTTTTAAGCTGCTCCTGGTTGTTAGCTTGCTCTTAGCTTGCTATTACCAGTTCTTCTGTTACCAGTCATCTAGGCTTAGGAGTTTCTTCTATTTACAAGTGAAGAAAAAAAGAAAACCTCAAGTGCTGTGCATTCCTTGATGAGATTTAGTGAAGGAATTTAATCACATTCTTTGTCAAAATTGATTGAAATGAAATTATTCTGTGTTTGGTGGTCCTTTTAAAAATTAGAATATTTTTGTGTATTTTTGTTTAGTGTTTTTACTCCTCCATCCTTTAGAGGAGCTTTTTCTTGTGTAAAACCCTCTTTTTTCTTTCACCTTTGATATGTTGAATGCTTTTGATGCTGAGCTTCAGTCATCTGGAATTTCCATGTTAAGGGAGACCAGAATATGAAAGATACTTGGTAAATATGGTTCAGAGATAAGTTTTCTCCATTATTTTTTCTCCATGGCTTAAAAAAATGATTTATCACACTTTCAGTATTCAGAGCTACTATTTCATGAGGATATTCAGAGAATCCCTGAGTGTTTTGGGTTGGAAGGGACCTTAAAGCTCATCCAGTTCCACCTTCCTCTCTCCCAGATTGCTCCAAGCTCTATCCAGCCTGGCCTGGGACATTTCCAGGGATGGGGCAGCCACAGCTTCTCTGGGCAACCTAAATAAGGATAACTGAGTGCTTCAGTAATTCTGTATATTCACTGCTTGACATGCTCTACCTGTGTCAGGCTCAAGCTTTTGAGGTTTGACACAAAATTTGTGAATACCCCTCCATTGTGTCCCCAGTGCTGGAGGAGCAGCTCAGCTCTCCTGCTGCTCTCCCTGCAGGAATTCCAGGCATGCACAAGTCTGGTGTTTAGAAAGAGGGCTGACCAAGCTTGAACAATGATTTCCCTGGGTGAAAAGCTATTGGAAAATACACTGGAAATAAGAAGTTTTTCTTTTGACAACATTTAAAACCTTTTAGCCAAAGCTCATTTTCCTATAATGATTTCTAGACGTCATTAAACAAGCTACCTGGCAACTTGCAGCCTACTTTTGAGCTCAGTTTGGTTCTGTTCTGGGGAAATTGTTCTGTGCTTCTCACCATTGGTTGCATGTCCTCATGAAATACAGTTTGTTCTTTTCCCCTGCTTTCTATGCACAGGAATATGTTTCAGTCTGCTATAATGTATCATTTTTAATGCAAAGTGAACGAACATTAGGCTCAATTAGGAAAGAACAGATCAGGGAAAGAAAAGTAGTGGAATGTGTGGTGCTTTCTGGGCTGGGAGGATTTTTGTGGCTTTGAACCTTGCCAGAGCACAATTCCTACACAGTTTTTCCTGGTAATCTTTGTTCCTGGATAGGGAAATTGGTGGTTCTCTGAGTTCTGGAGCTCTTAGGTGGCCTGAATTTTTCTGTGCTCTGGCAGCTCTGCACAGATCAGGAGTCTGAGCCTGGCCTGGTGTTCTGTGACAATTGCAGACTGGTAGGAATCACAGTTTTTATGTGGTTTTGGTTTCATAGCAGACTTTGTCCCAGTGTTTGTGTCTATGACCCAGATCTGTTCCTGGTACCAATGGATCTGAAGGTCACTGGGGGCTATTTCAGGAGCTTGAACACACCCACAGCTGGATTTAAAGCACAGCTGTGCTGTAGTGTCACCGTGGTGTGGTGGCTGAGCTCTGCTGGTCTGTGGCACTTCTACAGAAGAAACATTTCTGGGGAGGAGATGCCCCAGAATCCCAAAATCATTTGGGTCAGGAAATCCCTCCAAGACTATTGACTCTGCCTGTGCCCAGAGCTCTGAGTGCCACATCCAGGAATTCCTTGGACACCTCCAGGGATGGGGAATCCAAACCTCCCCAGGCAGCTCCTTCCAAGGCCTGACCACCCTTTCTGGGAAGAAATTCCTGCTGCTGTCCAGCCTGACCCTCCCCTGGCACCTCCTGGGGCTGTTTCCTCTCATCCTGTCCCTGCTCCCTGGCAGCAGAGCCTGACTCCCAGTGTCCTGGCAGGGAGGTGCAGAGAGCAGGACATGAGTGTCCCTCTGGCTGTGGCGTCTTGCTCTTGTCCGAGTTCACCAAGCAGGAAACATCAGGAGAGACATCTTGGAGGGACTGAGATGGAGATCTTGGAGGGACTGAGATTGGAGACCTTTCAGTGCCCTAAGCAGGGGCAGACTTTGCAGAGCACCATCCCACATTCCCAAAGCTTTTCCTGCCGGGAAAGGAGCCTGTGTCTGGTGCAGATTTCACTCCTGCTTTGTTTGTCAGGATTCTGTATTTATACACAGCACGTTTCGGGAGGATTTGGAAACAGCTTGATATTTTTGTTCTCTAATTTGCTATTTTGCCTACTAGAAAGAGGCTACATCAGCGTTTTGGACCATGTTCAGGCCTGCTGTAAATAGATGCAGCTTCCTTTCAATCAGTGACATTGTGAACACTTGTATTGGGGCTAAACATGGCTATTTTTAGCTCTGCTCTCTCACCTAGTCACTCCTGTTTGCTCTAATAAGATTTTTATTTACTCCTGTTAAAAGGTTACTTGAATCAGATGCTCATAAAATTCCAGTTAGAATTAGATAAGCAGTTTCCTCCAAGTGTTTTATGATGGACTTCCTCGTTGTTGTTGTTGTATTTTATTTTATTTTATTTATTATTCTGTGCTCTCAGGTAATTGACAGGGATGAAGAGGTGGTGTTGTGGCTGCAGGTGACCTTTAGACTGCTGGAGGAGGCAGAGGCCAGTGCTGGCCCCTGTGGCTGCTGTCCTGGGGGGATGTTGGCAGGGCCACAGCCTGGGAGCAGGGCAGGAAAATGCCACGGAAATGGAAAATGAGAAGGTGGCTTTAATCCTGATGAGTAACCCTAGTGGGGCCACATCTGGGCTGTGGTGTTCAGTTCTGGTCTCCACTGTTCAAGAAAGACAAGGAGCTCCTGGAGAGAGTCCAGTGAAGCCCACAAACGTGATGAGGGGTCTGGAGTGTGTGGCTGGTCACCAGCAGCATTTGTGTTCTTTGATTGTGGGAAGGGCTGAATTCTGGAGGCAAAAGCCAGGGGTGGAAGGATGCCATTGATTAGAGTCAGGATTTCATGCAAAATTGCTGTGGTCATGCTAGAAAAACATAATTATCTGAAATAATAACTGAAGCAAACATTCATGTTCTGTTTTAAAGAGATGAGTTAACTTAGTTCCCCTCCTTGTGCCCTCCAAGCTTGTGACAGGGACCTTGTCCAGCTGGGGATGAGCTCTGGGAATACCTGGGATTTTGGGTGAGCTGCCTGACCTGAATCTGCTCTTCCCACCACCCCATCCCTGCTTGGGAGCCTCTGGTGAACACTGCAAACCTCAAAGGTGGCCTTCGTCCCTCCTTGAAATACATTTTGCCTTAGTGATGAGAGTCAGTGCAAAAAATTAATGGCAAATTTGTCTTAGGGTTGTCCATACAAAGATAAAGGGAAAAACAATTGTCCAGAGACTGGGAAGGAGGAAGGTGGGAGCCCAGAGGAGCTGGATGCTGCCTTGCACTCTGTGTGTGTATTATTGATATCATCCATCACTTTGGTGTTACCAGAAGAAGCTCTTAAAAAATATTTTTCCTTTCCCTTAACAACCAGTGATCTGGTTGTTGCAGAAATTATATAGTTATAGCAGAAGGAATCTTTAAAGCCAAAGCTGTCAGCATCTTTATTTCATAAATAATTGCTGGTTCTTTTTAGCTGTTACTTAACGCTATCATTTTATTAATTCCTGCTTTCTGTTCCTGGGCTTATTTTTCTGTGTGCTGTTAACTGTGCTTATTGTGCTCCTCGTCAGCTCTCCCTGAACTTCTTAAAACTCCTGTCACTTACTGAGTGCTGCATCTGTCACTTCGTTGTGCCATTATGTGAGAGCTGCAGTTTCTGGCTGATCATTTTTCACTCAATCCAAGAGCAGCAGTAAAGGAGGAGATTTCCTTTGTGCTGCAGGGGAAGTGCAGGGTCTGCTGATAGAATGGGAGGTCGAAACAGAAACAATCCCAGTCTGGGGAACATTAGGCTCTAATTGGATTTGTCTGAATCATAGAATCACAGAATAGTTTGGGTTGGAGGGGACCTTAAAGATCATCCAGTCCCATGGGTAGGAACACCTTCTATTATCCCTAATATTGTCCCAATATTATATTGCTCCAAACCTTGTCCAACCTGGCCTTGGACACTTCCAGGGGTGGGAACAGCCCCTGCTTCTCTGGGCAACCTATACCAGGGCCTCAGCACCCTCACAGGGAATGATTTCTTCCATATATCTCACCTAAATTTCCCTTTCAGTCTGAGGCCATTCCCCCTTGTCCTGTCACTTGAGTTCCTGATGCAAAATCCCTCTCTGGGTTCCTTGTAGCCCCTTCAGGTCCTGGAAGGTGCTGTGAGGAATCCACACAACCTTTTCTTCCCCATGCTGAACAGGCCCAGCTCTCAGTATATTTGATATATATCAGGGTATATCTGGATAAATTTTGTATATTTTGGGTATCTGTGGATTTTTGCAGTGCAGTGCCAAGGGGCCTTGGGGAGGAACAGCCCATGTCCTGTGGCTGCATAAGCCTCTGATTGTTCCCTGTGCCATGGGCCTGGGAACCTCTTCTTTCTCTGCCATAATTAAATTTAAAAAGTTTGGAAAATACTAAGCAGGGCTGGAATGTTTGGCGTGGCCTTGCTGGAAATGTGTGTTGGTATATTTTCACACTCCTCCCACAGTTGTCTTTGTGGTTTATTGTTGTGTTTTTTTGTTGTTTGTGGGTTTTTTTGGGTTTCAGCCAGGAGCTGGGACAAAGCCAGGGATTTTTCTTTCACTGCATTCAGTGCTGTTTGTGCCACTCTTCAGTCTCTTAATTACTCAATCTTTGGTTCATTGTCCTAGAAAAGTTCAGTCCATTCAGCAGGATTCTGCTCCGTGCTGCCGCTGGTTCCATCATGTGGGAAATAAGGAATTTGAGTCAGCTCCCAAAATTTCATTTTTCGTCCTCAAAAAGCCAGGCTGGCGAGGAAAGGTGGAGGTGCACTGTCTGGCTGAGGAGATGGAGGGACTTTGGGTGGGTTTGGCAGTGATGGGGACATTTGTGACACAGATTCCTGTGTGGAATTCCAGGGTAGCAGGTGCCAGCTCAGAGGCAGGGAAAGACAGTGCTTCCATGGGATGAGGCTTGTGACAGTGCATTAAAATTCTCCTAATGGAAGATTCTCATCTGCAGCCTGCCAGGGTCATGCTCTAAATTACTTGCAAAGGAACTGTAAAGACCCTGATGTAATTTATTGAGCAATAAAACCCATTAGGAGGTAACATGAACCGGTAATTCTGAAATGAGAGTGCAGAAGAGGTTGTGCTTCATCAGTGAAATGTAGGTAAATCTCTTGCAAAATAACCCCAAAACATGAATAATGTCTAGTTTTTACAGGGGGGAAGAAAAGGAAGAAAGTGTGGTCTGAAGAGGAACAGGATATTTTGGTGCATTATGGAAATGCCTCATAAAATCCTCAGCAGGGGGAAGCAGTAATGGGCTTAATACACCTGTGGGAGGTGAGGCAGGCTTGGGATCCTTTTGTGCTGGAAATGGGAATCAGAATCCTAAACCTTGGCAATTGGGGATGCTCACACAGGTTTATACAGCCTGTGGTGGAACTCAGCTGGTTTCATGAGCCTTTTTACAAGTCACCAGTGTAATGAGACAGGTTTTTCTGATTTTTCTGTTTTTCCTTCCAGGATTTTTGCTCTTTAAAGACTATTGCATGAATGAGATTGATGAAGCTGTCCCTCAGCTGAAGTTCTATGAAGAGGTAGGTGCTGGTGGTGGAGGTTTGGGGCTGTGCAGGGGGTGAGGCTGAGGGAGGCTCTCCTGTTCCTGCTCTGTCAGGGAATGCTGAGAGGGAAGGACAGGATCAATGATGTGAAGTGGTGTGGACTGGTAGAAGAGTGTGTAGGATGAGGTTGCTGGTGTTGGGGTGACACTGAAACCCTTCAGATCTTTCCCCAGCAGCCTTTTTCAGCTGTAGGAAAGGCAGCAGGGTACAGCTGGAGGGGATTGTGGAGGGATGTGGGGTGGGAGCAGCTCAGATGTTTCAGGAGCTGCTGTGACAGGGCTGCAGAGGGGACACAAGAGGTGCCTTTGCATGGATGAGTTGTGTCCCTTGTCAGGAGATACCCAGTGAAGGAGCTGACAGGCACTGAGCAGGGCACGTCCCAAAGGATCAATAATTCCAAGGGATGCCCTGACCCTCCCCAGCTTCTGCTGCTGCACTGTCTGAGCTCCATGGATCCATTCATTCATTCATTCCCTGTTACATTTGTGACATTGACTGAAACCAAACCCCCTGTGAATCCTCTCCCAGGTGCTGATTTCAGGGCAGAAATGCCCATGCCTGATGCTCAGGGTTCATTAGAGCTGGGATAGCCTTGGCTGCCTCACTCTTGAGCTGAGAATTTAACTTTTTTCTTTCTATTAGCACAAACAGCTGGTATCAAATTGGAGATCAGTCCACAGCAAGACTCCATTCCCCCCTTAGATCAGATACCTGCTGTCAATAAAGAATCTTTTTCTATCATTTCCATCTCTTTATACACTGAAGATATCACTGTCATAAGTAATCCGAAAAGGCCTGTTGTACCAGATTATTTAGCAAGATATTTTTGGCTGCCTCTTTATCTATGAAACAATTCAAAATTGTATTTTTAGGTTATTAGCAAAGTGTTGCCTCAAAAGAATTTCAGTGCTTTGTCATGTACTTCTAGAAAAATCCCATTAAAGATATTTAAAGAGAGGTTCATTGTGTTTTCCTCTGTGACATACCGGATCCAGGAGCTTTTCCCTTTTTTTATATATTTGATTTACTTGCTGCATTTATTACACATAGAATAATCTGAGTACATTGCTACAGTAAAAATTGCTTGATGTAGAAGAGCTCTGTACTCCAGGGATTTCATATCACTGCAGCTGGAGTCACGATCAGGCATTTAACAGGATGAGTGATTCATCCCGATCGGTTTCAGAAGGAAAAGAAAAGGAATTAAAAAGAAAAAGGGAAAAAAAAGGAAAAAAAAAGGAAAAAAAGAGCTTCTAAACACTTGAAAACAAATGCATTCTGATCCCAGTTTTTGAGAAGATCTTTTGTTCTCTGGGGGGCTCTGCTGAGACCCCTCAGCACTGGCTGGGGAGTTGGGTCCTTTAACAACCAAACACTGAGGGATAGGAGGTTGTGCTCAAATAAGACAATCAGATATCCATCAGGCTTCCTCCTGTACTGCTAATTATTTTGTGTCATTGCATTAATTAAAAGTGTTTCTTGGGCAAAGACGTTTTGAGTCATTTTAATTATAAATTGGTATCAAGGGGGAAGCAGCACAGATGGCACATAGGGGTGGGACTGGTGCCTTTATCATGTCAGCAAACAAGGGGAGTACAGCTAGAAAGATACTGAGTTTAATTAATGTTCCACCTCCAGAGGTAAGTTGGTTCCAGTTTGTCTCTTGATAACTGAACTCAGTGATCTTGGAGGTTTTTTCCCCAACCTAAGCAATCCTGGGATTCTGTGGCACAGAGCAGATCTGCTTCCTGCCAGGTATCTGGATCCCAGCACTTCACAGGTCTGGGAAGTCAGAGCTGAGTCTTTCCCCTAAAGATCTTGTATTTCTTTTTACAATTTGTCACTCCTGGAAGAACTCTTTCCCTAAATATGCTCCAGAGGACCCTTGGACTCGGTGAACTTTTTGTTCTGGTTGTCAGGTTTTATTCTGTAAATGAACTCTCTGGGATTGCTGTTGTTTCACCTGGAATATGCTGATTTCCTACAGCACACCTGAGGAAACCTGATGAATTTTGTAAAACTGTCTTTGAGCCAGTTTAGGGTTGTCTTTTAACCTATAGGGTTCAAATCCACAGTGTAGCTGAACTATGTGAGCATTTTGAAATGTGCTTTATATTCTTTCTTGGACATCTGTACTGATGTGCTGTGGTCAGGCAATCAGGGAATTTTTGGGTTGGAAGAGCCCTTTCAGCCCACTGAGTCCCACTGTTCACTCAGCATTGCCAAGGCCACCACTGAGCATGTCCCCAAATGCCACAACCTGTTAAATCCCTTCAGGGATGGGGACTCCACCAGTGCCCTGGACAGCTGTGCCAGGGCTGAAAAATTCCAATATTAAAGGGAAATCCCAGCTGTAACCGTGCTGCTGCAGGTGATTTTTCATCAATAAAGAAAACAATAAAATAAAACTTCAGCCAAAGTCCTGTTTTGACCCAAGGAGTGAGAAATCACAAGAAAATGTGTGGTGCTTGTGCTGCAGATCAAGGAGTACGAGAAGCTGGACTCGGAGGAGGAGCGGCTGTCGCGGAGCCGGCAGATCTACGACACCTACATCATGAAGGAGCTGCTCTCCTGTTCCCACGTGGGTATCCTGCCCTTTTCCCCCTGCCTGGCAGCAGCAACATCTGCTCTTCCATCCACTGGATTTCCCTTTGAAATCTAGGATTTTTTTTTTTTTTTTGAGGTGTAAGGGTTGGTGGCGTGCTGCAATTTTTATTAAACTTAGTGGCACCCAAAGGAAGTATCAGGAGGTTTATCTGGTTTATGTTTCTTTAGACTAAATGTCTGTTTTAAAAAGGATGAAATAAATGTGTGTGTAAAGAGATGTGGCTAAAATCACTGAAAAGACACATTTCCTCCAGCTGAAGTTTGGGCCTGTTGATCTGTTAAGAGTTTCATGTGCTCTCATTTGAAAGAGGGATTTGCAGGGTGTTGTACCCTGGGTGGAGGGTTTAAGCTTTTATTTTTTTCTTCCCCCC
>VXBI01009588.1:217970-287414 GCA_013397375.1 Toxostoma redivivum
GCTCAAAATGCATTATTTTATTAGTAGAAAGTCCATGTCTGTTTCTGGCTCTGGAGCTGAGCCTGTAAATGGGATTTTTCATGGATTTGTTAAAGGAGGATCATCACCCCCTTTGATTTTTACCTTCCTCCTCCTCATCTTCCCTCTCCTGCCTTTCTGCTTTGGAATAATCCTGTTACTGGATCATTGTGCACGTTTCACACAATATTCACTCTAATATACCTGTGGGAGGCCCTATTGATTCCCCTTGGGGTTGGTGTTTCCATGTGGGGAAAAGAACAACAGTGCTGTGACCTGAAATGAAACTCCTGACAGTTCCAACTGTTTAAAATCTTCCTTTTTCTCTTCCAAAAGCCTTTCTCAAAACAAGCTGTAGATCATGTACAAACACATTTAGCCAAGAAACAAGTGCCAGCCAGCCTTTTCCAGGTGAGCTTTCACAGTCTGAACATTCAGCTCTTCTGACAGAAAGTGACTTTTTAAATATTGTTTAAAGAGACAGAATAAATGGGAGTGGTGCATATTCTGTGCTGTAAGTGGGACTGAAATGCTTTTCCAAGTCAAAATTACAATTTACTCTTCTTACGTATAATATTTTCAGGCACATTTAGAAAAGCAAACTATACCTTGGTGTGTGAACAGAAGAGATTTTATAGTTGTGTAATTTTAAGCCATTAAACGATTTAGAGTAAATCACTTTCCATCAGGAAGATGCTCATCCTGTCAGGGTGAACTGAGCTGCAACAGTGGAGAAATTGTCTTATCCATCATGGGGGTGTTTGTAAGCTTAAGTGTCTTTTATCTAAATCTGATGTATTTTTATGTGCTGAAAAAATGTGGAGGTTGCCCTTGCCTGGTGTCTCTTGTGCTCCTGAGCTGTTCTGGCTGTTGCCATGAGCAGGAAAGTGGTGATGGCAGTGCTGGGTGATGTCTCAGCACTAACTGGGAGGAGCTTGGGCCATCACACACCCAGGGGAGGGATTTCCCTGGAAAATGTCACCTGTGATTTCAAGGTGCTGATCTCTCAGCAAGGGTAGAGAGGAGACAAGCACCACAAAGATGAGGGAGCAGTTCTGGGAAGTTTAACAATTTATTGTTTAAATGCATTTGAAGGAAGAACCTTTTAGCTCTCGCACCTCTTGAGGTTTTCTAGCTCATGAAAATATTTTGTGTTTGAATTCAGGGCACCTGCTTAGATTCCAAAAGCCAAATAAAACTAAAATGTTTCATTGAGGCTTCTTAAGGACAACCCAGGGGCTGTGTGGGGCCAACAAGAGTTCTGTGTAATGGATGGGATTGAAAAAAGCCATTTATTGTCTGCTTAAATACTAATTGTGCTTCCTCACCCTTTTTAGCCATATATAGAAGAAATTTGTGATAGTCTCCGAGGAAAAATATTTCAAAAATTTATGGAAAGGTATGAACATGGAATATTGCCTGAATTACCTGCCTAACGTAGTGGGAAGCCAGTGCTTTCAGTACTGCTGTAATTAAGGCATTAATGCACACTTAATCAAATGGAGTTTATCAGCAAGCTTTGTAAATACCCAGCTTTGTGGGATATCCTGATCAGTGTCAGGATGTGTGAGTGGAACAGCTGGAAGGCTGAGGGATTTCTCAGTCACAGCAGGGGGAGGTTGGAGTTTGGGCTGTGAAAAGGCAGAACTGGGCTTTTGGGGATGTTCTGTGGGTGCCCATCTCTGGTGTGGGACTGAGAGACCCAGTCCTGGTGTTTTGGGGCTGGGCTCCTTGAATTGAAGGTGTAATAAAGAACTGAAGGCACAAGCCTGGCTCAGCAGAGCAGCCCTTTCCTGCTCCTGTGTCTGGCTCTGGAAAGCTCACTCAGGAACACACAAAGCCATTTTCTAAACTGGTTTGGTGCCATTCTGTGGTAATTATAAAAATGCCTCCATAAAGCTATTATTTCTTACTTTGAAAATAAATACTTAATTATTCATGTAGGAATAAGCAACTATTTTATTATTTTTTCCCAAAGCCTGTGGTATTGCTGATATCTTCCCTATTTTAAGATAAAATGAGTTTAAAATGTTCCTTGGAGTATATGGAGGTTCATTAACATAGATCAAGCTGCCTGTGTTTTCTTATAATTATCTTTTTCTTGATGTAATTTAAATGTTTGTTAGTTCCAAATGTAGTTGTTTAAAAACTGAAAACCAGATTTGAGTGGTTGAAAACCATGCAGGAGAGATGTGGGGACTCACTGAGCACTTCCAGGGATAAGGTTATCTGCTCTCTTTCTCTCCCAAGGATGTAGAACATTGAGTGTGCTCTGCCTAGGAATTGTTTTTCTTGGTGGGGGTAAGATTACAGTTGGTGAAAGGAAGGCTGTCATTTATTAAATACCACCCCACGCCCTAGCTCAGACTAGATTTTAAATATCAGAGTCTTGACATTTCCTGTAATACTCTACACAATAGTCTCAGACAACTTTTAAACTTTTTTTTTCTTTTGCAGTGACAAGTTTACTAGATTTTGTCAATGGAAAAATGTAGAGCTAAATATTCATGTAAGTACTTACAAGTATATTTATCTTGTCAAAGGCTGATACAGGAAAGAGAATGTTCAGTTTTGAATCCTGCTCTGCAAAGGCCTCATTAAGGAGGGTGGTGGATGTCATTGCTCTGCTATTCTTAGGCACAGGCCTGATGATTCCTGTCTGGACGTCCCCTCTGCCTTCCTCAGTTAATGGAATTTTGATTTTTTAATGACTGAAGAGCTGAACTGCCAGAATTGCTGCTGTTTATCAGCCCCAATCCCTGTCCATCTCCCTTTCCCACTCCTGTCCTGCTGTGATCCCAGCACCCTCTGAACCCCTTCCCTTGGCCTCTGCTTTTGTCCCTCTGCACTTCTCTCTGACAACTTGGGCTGCAAAAATAGCCCTGAATGAGACTGGCAGTTTTTGGGAACAGCAGCTTCATTCCCCTTGTTGCTACTTCTCACTGTAGTGCTTCCAAGTACATGGAAATACCAACAATAAGGGGCTCCTTTTCCAACACAATAAATGCTGTTGAATTACAGTTGAGGATCTCACCACATTCATGGATCATTTAGATGTTTTCACTGTAAGTTTTTTTAATGCTGGGAAAATGAAGGTTTTGTTTTGTTGTTTCTGTTTCCATTTGCAGCTGACCATGAATGATTTTAGTGTACATAGAATAATAGGAAGAGGGGGATTTGGTGAAGTGTATGGCTGCAGAAAAGCAGACACTGGAAAAATGTGAGTATCACACACTCCATGGCAGAGGTGATTGCAAACTCTGGACTAGTGAGGAAATCCTTCCAGTCATTTCTTAGGAAATCAGTGGAAAGCAGCATCATGTTGCTGTAAAATTCTTTGCAATGAAGTTTTATCCCCAGAGGTTCTGATTCCTGGCTCACTGCAGGCTCAGTTTGCTCCTGGATCCTGTTCCATGCCATGCAGGGGCTCAGTCTCACACAGCTGCTGGGCACGTGGAAATTCCAAATATCAAAACTGGTGGAAAATGCACGTGTTAAAATCAGGTGTGTGCTCCAACAGTTCCCAGGATCAGAGGCTGCCAGGGCAGAGGGATGTCCCTGTGGAATCAATGGTGGCTGCTCAGGTGTCACCTGCTCCAGGTGGAGCTGGAGGTGCTGCAGGAGCCTGTCCCTAGTGCTGGGCAGTCAGGGCTGTGCCAGAGCCCATTCCCAGCGTGCTGTTCCCAGTTCGGGGAGTTGCATCAGTGCCTGCTCCATGTGTGGTGAAAGCAGTGATCCCTGCTGCCATTTGGAATGGGATATCCCACTTGTGCTTCTCTGTGGGAGCTCCAGGGTCAGCCCTGGGTGGTTTTTTATTCTTTTTGTGATCTTAGCGTTCACACACCTCTCCTGATCATCACATCTCCATTCCTAGGCTTCATTGTCCCATTATGTTCTGATCTGAACACCGGGGCATGGATTTAACCAGTTGTTCTCAATATCAATCCATTTCTTTATTTACACCCCACCCTCTCATCTTGCTTTTCTCCTAATAATTTTAGTCCACAGCCCATCCTTAAACATTCCCCTCCCAAGTGAGCAGGGCATGTGAGAGGTGCCCTCTGTCTGGTTCCTGCTGGCTCCTCTGGCACTTGTGTGTGCCTGATATCCTTGATAATAATAAACTTCTGACTCTTAACAAGTGGAAGTCATCTTAATGTTGCTATTATTATATTCAGTATTTCTGCAGTGACTTCAAGTATTTATATTAATGCTCTTACTAACAACGCTGGCTTTATTCTTGCTTTGGTACTTTTTGTCCATGTACAATTCATTCATTTGTCCATGTACAAAAATAAACATTTTATTTAGCTTGAGGCACGCTCAGCAGGCAATTCTCAGAGTCCCAGCCATCTCCATGTCTGAGTAGAGCTCTGGCAGGAGGTGGATAAACCCTTGGGAAGTGAGAAGGACAGGGAAAAGTGAAGCAAAGGACAGGTTTTATCAGATATAATTAGAGCAAAGGGAAGCAAAACGTGGGAAAACCAACCTCTTTTTCAAATTTGAAGCAGAACTAACTTGAACTTAAGGTTCAGCTTCTGGGTAGCGGTTTGGTTTAGTTCTTTCTTGATCCACACCTGTGTGCCCATCCCTAACCCCGATCCCATCCCCTCCAGATGGCTGCCTCTGCTGCACTTAGAGCCTGCAAGGAGCGTGGGAAGGCTCCCCTCCCTCCCAGGTAACACCAGAGTGTTCACTGAGCACTCACACACCTGGGGCCTCTGCCAACCACCCCTGCCAGCACCTCTAGAGAGGGACCAGAAACTGGATGCAGCATTCCAGGGAGAGAGAGGGACAGAAAGACAGTGACAGACTTGATTTGGGACAGGTTCCTAGAGAAGCTGTGCCTGCCCCTGGATCCCTGGAAGTGTCCAAGGCCAGATTGGATGGGGCTTGGAGCAACCTGGCGTAGTGGAAGGTGTCCCTGCCCATGAATTTTAGGTCCCTTGCCACCCAAACCATTCTTTTTGTGATTTCCATCAGCCTTGAACATCCCCAGTGCCACTCTGCAGTCAGGGCAGGTCAGGGGTTATTTTTAGTCACCCTTCACAGACTCCTCAGCAGGAACACATGAATTTATTCCCAGTCTGGAAAGTTAAAATTCACCCTCACTCCCCCGCTCCCAACACACTGATGTCAGGAATGACGTGGCTGTTTTTGGGAGCTGGAGCCAAGGTGAGGCCCAGGGCTGGATGGGGATGGGCATTGAAGCGCTGCTGTAATGTGGTGATTTCCTAAAAATCCATGGGTGCCCATGTCTAGGAGTGTTCTGTGGAGGAGCACACGTGTCCTTCTCACTGATGTCTATTAATGAACTCACCCAACATCTTGGAAAAATACCCAGCCTGTATCATATCCTCCTGTGGTTGCTGGTTGTTAGGGTAACATCCTTTGTGAGCAAAATTTTATTAATTTGTGTAGCACAGATGGTAGAAGACTAAAAAAGCTTTCTTGTGTGTATCTGACTTTTTTCTGAGTAGAAAGAAAATTAAGGAAAAAAAATACATATAAAACTCAGTGTGTGTTCAAGATATTACTTTCCTGGTAGAGCTGAAACTGTTGGAATTAAATGGAACTATGGCAGAATTTGTTATTTAATTCATATGGCAGATTCTTGCTTGTAGGTATGAGAAAATGAATATATGTTGTGTAATTCCTATCTCACTGTGATGGTTTGGACATGGAATTATTTGTAAAAGCACATTTCTCTGTCAGGAGGCTTCTGCTGGAAATGTGTTAATTCTGGGAGGTTTTGGAGGTTCTGTGTTTAGGCTGAAATGATGTTTTTAGTCCTGGGTTTAAGTTGTTCAAGAGCTTGATTACAGCATCCTGTAAATGTGCATGGCCTGACTGCCAGTGGATAGTCCTAATAGAGGAGATTTTTGGGGCTTTTTCTGAATGGTTGTTTTTTTTTTCAGGTATGCAATGAAATGTTTAGATAAGAAGAGAATCAAGATGAAGCAAGGGGAAACATTAGCCTTAAATGAAAGAATTATGCTGTCTCTTGTCAGTACAGGAGTAAGTACCACTATGTGATTCTTTCTTTCTTCCATATAATGTAAAAGCTGTTACATATAATGCATATTCCATCAACTCCCTTGTGTGATATGCAAAAATTAACCCCCACTGGAGCCTCCCCCTGATTCTTGCAATGTGTCTGTAATGAGAAGGGAAAACCAAACTTGCTTGATCAGTTTGGGTCCTACAGAATGAGCATCTTTGCTGCAGAGGCTTGTGGGGGTGCCCATTTCTGAGGTAATTCGTCCTCCCACCCTCCTGACTTTTTAAATATCCTTTTAAAAAGTATTTTGTTTGAAGCTTTTCCAAAAGACGATTCTATCTTGTAAAAAAAGATTCCTTTTTTACTATGGTTAGCTAGTACTTTTGTGGAATCTGAAGTGCTCCTGCAGACAAAACTCCAGTTCATCTTCCCTTTCCTGTTACTCTGATATCCAATTTTTCCCTTTTTGTTTTTGATGCACTTCAGCTGAGTCAAGGTGTACCAAGCCAGTCTGCCCATCTAATCTATTTATAAATTGGATTAAAATTAGATTAATCAAAATCTAAAGTTGAAACCATCATGGTGTGTGCAAAAAGTCAGCACCTGCCTGGTGTTGGCTCCCCAGCCCTGGGGCCACTGAGTGGTGGCTGAGGTGTGTTGGGCTCAGAGAAATTCCAGGAAGGATTGGAGGTGGCTGTGCCCTCCTTGCAGTGACACCATGGTTGTCAAGGTTACAGGTGATGCTGGCAGGAATGTTCACTTCCCTCACCTTGTGGTGCAGGAATTAAACACTGGGTTTGGGAACACAGGAACACAGCCCCTGTTCCCAGCACACACAGGAGGGATGAGCAGGGATCATGAGTGGTTTTGTTCCAGGCTGTGCAAAGAGCAGTGACACAGAGCAAACAGTGAGCTTTGTCCTGAGACACCAGGGCTGTGTCCCCAGAGATCAGAGGATCATTTCTGTGGGACAGACCTTGAAGATCCTCAGGTCCAGGCATTATCCCAGCAATAAGCCAAGGCTCCAGGGAGAGCTTAGAGCCCCTTCCCGTGCCTAAAGGGGCTCCAGGAGAGCTGGAGAGGGACAAGAGGGATTGCATTCCCACTGCCAGAGGGCAGGGTTAGATGGGATATTAGGAAGGAATTCTTCCCTGTGAAGGTGGGGGACTCTGACACAGGGCTGCCCCATCTGTGGAAATGTCCAAGGCCAGGTTGGACAGGGTTGAACAATCTGGGACAATGGAAGGTGTCTCTGCCTGTGATAAGGGATGGAACTGGATGAACTTGAAGGTCCCTTCCAAGCCAAACCATTCTGGGATCTGTGATTTATCCATTCAGACTTTTTAATCAAGTTGCCTGTTTTCACCAGAGAGAAGTTGTGGCTTGTCCACGTGTGTCAGGATTCCTGAAAACCAGTGAGGAGTAGGTCTGTAGTAGAGAATAGATAAGAAATGGAGAGAAATGAGTAATAATTTTCCCATTAACTTTAATTTGTGATTCTGTGGCTCCAGCACTGAATGTGAATTTGCATGTCTAGAGATTCAAAGAGAAAATAGTTCAGGAGCTGCTGGTGGAGGCAGTTTTCTCACAGTCCAGCACACAGTGAGGCTTTGAGCAGGGGGAGCAGCAGGAGGAACCATTTGTTTCTTTTGTTAAGGATTATCAGCTCATTAGAGTGACATTTCTTTCAGATTCTCAGAAATCTGAAAACTTTGAAGAGAGGTTTTGTACAAAGTGCTGCTCATTCAGGTCAGGTACACCTGGGCAGGAGAGGCTGGAGCACTTGGAATATGCAGAATGAGATAGATATGAAGGTGGTGGAATAAGAGAATTCCTCCCATCCCTGAACAGAAGCTGGGAGGCTGCAGTGGCACGTGCTGTGCCCAGGGACCGCTCTGTGCTGCCCAGAGCAAAATGGAACTGGGAAGTCCATCAGAGTGCAATTAGTCATTTAATTGGGAATCCAGATGTCTCTGCAAAATGCATAATAACAGCTGTGCAGATGACACAGCTGGTTGTGTAATCAGTTCTGTTAATCCACCTCGAGCTCTGGCATTCCCCAGCGCTCCTGGAGCAGGCAGCTCCCATGCTGGAGTCGGTCCTGGCTGCGTGGTGGGAGCAGCTTTCCACATTCCCAGTGGGTTCAGGAGTACAACAGGCACCTCTGCAGAGCATCTGGAGCCTCTTGGATGGGCCTGGTGGCACCAAACTGGGCTCTGCAGGGCTCAGTCTCCCTTGGTGTCTTTGCTGTGTCACTGTGGTGTAACGGGGACAAACTGTCACTGAGCTTTGGGTTTCCTCTTCTGCAAGACACAGGCCCCATCTTCCCCTCCCACAGAGACCTTCAGGCTGGAAAGGCATTGTGAAATCCTTGGAAGGTCACAGAGCAGGGAAAAATATTTTACTTTCTGTTAAAAGAAAAAATATATTTCATTTCTGTAGTAGCCAGTATTTGCCTGATTTCTGTTCAAAAACTGGAACATGGAAATCACCAAGGCACTGATGGACCCTATGAAAGCAGCCAGTCCCAAGGTGCTTGTGGAAGGAAGGGGTTATTCCATGAATCTTTTCCTGAGGGTAAGAGGGGTTCATTCCATCTCTCTGTTGCAAGACCAGGGGCTGTGCAGGGCTGTGGCTCCTCTCTGTTGTGGCTCCCAGTTTTTTCTTTGTAAAAAAAACCTCAGCAGTTCATCCTCCTGACCAGCTCTTCTTGAGATAATTTTACTGATGGCTGGGTTCAAGATCTCCTCTAAGGGATGATAAATAGAATCCCAGAATATCCCCAGTTGGAGAGCCCTGCTCAGGACACCCCAGGAGTCCCACCCACCATAAGGAGATCAATAATCTGTTTTTTTGGAGCAGAGCAGGTACTTGGTTGTTTTTCACGTGTTTCAGTCAGTGACTGACACATCTTTGAGTGGCATATCTGGACAGAGCTGCCCTCCAGTTAAAATGGGACACAGCAGCTCTGTGCTCTGAACACCTTTGTCCCCTGTTTGCTGTCACTTTGTGCCCCAAAGCTGAGTGCTTGGCTTTCAGTGAAGTCAGAACCAAAGATTTCCTCCTAGAGCACTTTTTCATGTGCCAATGTCTTTAAAATATCACATTTCTACTTTTTTTATGGTTGCTCTAATATTTTTTTTCCTTCTACATGATTTATTGTCACAACTTTGACTTCAGCAGTTCTCTGGACTCAATCCAGGGTTGTTTGGATGTAAGGAACTCCTTCCAAACTGGTCTTAATTCACACATTAATGTCATAATGTTGCTTATTTTCATCAGAGCAGAAACTTGACTGCAATGAAGAATTGCTCTCCTGGGAAATTGGTTTTATTGCTTTATGTGTCCTTTGAAAAATAGCTGTAGGGTGTTTTTTATTTTTTTTTTATGCTGTAGAATACTCTTTTGCCGTGGTTTTTGTGTCAGGAAAATACTGCAGTACAGTATTTTTCTGTTAAGCAGGGAGAGGGTAGTGATGAAATTAGGAATGCTTGCACAAAAATGAGTTATGCATCACATTTACACTTCCAGAAAACTTTTATTTTTAAAATCCATAAAAATAAAAGCAAGCTATGTTCTGGGTAGAGAAACCTTTTTATTTGTCTATGTGTGGTGTTTAAATTCTACCACTAAATCCTTCTGGGTAATTAGATTGCTCTGAAATTTTAGGAGCCCTGCTTGGGGACACTTCTGAATTACCCAGTCGATGCAGGAAATTAAGTTAATAATTCTGCTAAAGCTGCTGTTGTGAAGTTAAGTGGCAGCTACAATAGTCCCCAGCACAGAGTTCATAACCAAAGGTGGTATCTTGTGTTAGACACCATATCAAGCTCCTTATTTTTAGGGCCATTTAGGAATTTGGGTTTTTTCCTGGGTGCTGTTCAGGTGTTTCACACCCATCCCTCCCCTCTGCAGGGAGCATTTGTGGTGAGCAAAACATAAAAGTGCAGTTGGGTTGGAGCAGGGTGTCCCCAGGCATTGTGGGGATCCCTGGGCTTACAGCCAGCTCTAGAAACATTTTTATATTTCAGCCTCATGGAAGGATGGAGGGGCTCTGAAGTATCCCTGTCCCTCCCTTTCCTCTCTCCCCCGCTGCCCAAGGCCACCGTGTTTTGCTGTTTCTAATTTGGGAAGGGAGCAAGTTCCTGTCAGAGATTCCCAGAGCTTTCCCTTGTCCATCCTGCAGAGCCAGGCACGTTGTTGGAGTCACGTGGGGCCACTCTGTGCTTCCTGCAGGGTGTCCTGGGCTCCTCTGGGATCATCTCCCTGGGATCAGGTGTGGGATGGGCAGCACAGCCATTCCCAGAGGGATCACTGCACACTCAGCAAACAGCCCTGCTTTTGTACCACAGCCTCCCATCAAGGTGTCCCTGCCCTTGGCAGGGGTTGGAATGAGATGAGCTTTAAGGTCCCTCCCAACCCAAAGCATTCCATGATTCCATCCCATAGAGCTTTGGAGAAGAAGGTGATGAGGTGACAGTCACCCCCCAAGAGCCTCCTGGCTTGTATCAGCACGAGTGTGGCCAGCAGGACCAAAGCAGGTCCATTCTTCGTGGAAAGGATTCTCCAGCCCTGGCACAGCTGCCCAGGGCAGTGGTGGAGTCACATCCCAGCAAGGATCTAACAGATGTGTGGATGTGGCACTTGGGGACTTCGGTTAGTGGTAGCCTTGGCAGTGCTGGGGGATGGACTCAGTGATCTCAGAGGGCTTCTCCAACCTCAGCAATTCCATAATTATGAATTAGCCCCTGCATCCAGCACAGGGGAAGGTCTGCCAGCTGCTGCAGTGGGGTTTTGAATGCTTGTCATGGAGGTACCAGACATGAGCAGACCTTGGGAACAAAGATGTGTTTTTCCAGTGGAATTTTTATGGCTGCTTGTCTTAAACATGGGGTGAATTGAGGTTCAGGTGCATCAGGAGATGGGGTGTAGCCCATCCCTGCCCTGGCTGCTCTGCTCTGACCTCCTAAACCTCCTAAATGATCTGGACATTGCTGTAGCTGCTTCCTGAACATCCAGAATCCCAACTCCTGCCTGGTGTGTTCATATTCCTTCAATCCTCTGAAATGCTGCTGGGGGGCCAAACACCTTCACTGTCACCTGGGCAGGGCCCTTGCAGGGGGACAGTGGTTACCAGTGTAGCTGCATTTCAGGAGTGAGAACTTGGGAATACTGGCAAATAGCACAGGAAAAAATATCAGATGTATTTTTAGCTTTCCTAAGTCACGCTTTGCTTTTTGCCCAAGGTGAACCTCTGCTCTTCCCTTGCAGGACTGTCCTTTTATAGTCTGTATGACCTATGCCTTCCACACCCCTGACAAGCTCTGCTTCATTCTGGACCTCATGAATGGTAAGCAAGACTTATTCAGATGATGGTGATGTTACAGAAATTTTGGCAGGAGGATTGCTGAGATGGTTGATCCCTCAAGCCTGGGCTGCTCCGTGAGCTGATTTATTCAGC
The DNA here is from genome assembly GCA_013397375.1 of Toxostoma redivivum. Lineage (NCBI taxonomy): Eukaryota > Metazoa > Chordata > Aves > Passeriformes > Mimidae > Toxostoma > Toxostoma redivivum. The sequence goes on from VXBI01009588.1 coordinate 229,451, forward strand.
TCTCCACAAACCAATGTGTGGTTCAGCCTTTGCTTGTGTGGAAACCCTCTGCTGGATTAGTCACTGAATGCAAATGTTTATGAAATAAATGCGTTTTAAAACGGAGTTTCAGACTGATCAAATCTCTGTATGAACTTTCTCAGCTATTTTGTCACCACACAGACTTGCAGAAGGTGAGGCTGTGTGCTCCACAGGTGATAAGAACCTACAAAAGCTTTGCCGTTCCCCACAGTGTCACCCTGTCTGCCTGCAGGGTAAGATTTTGCTTAATTACATCTCAATTCTCATTTCAGGAGGAGATTTGCACTACCACCTCTCCCAGCACGGAGTGTTTTCTGAAAAAGAAATGAGGTTTTATGCTACTGAAATCATCCTGGGGTTAGAGCACATGCACAATCGCTTCGTGGTGTACAGAGACCTGAAGGTAATGGTTGGTGGGTGCCTGCATCCACAAAGACCCCCAGATAATTTCCAAAGATTTCCCTTCCTGAAACCTTTCCTTAGCAGGATTATTTCTTATATTATTATCTGCCTGATTTTTGTAATGAGTTTTCAAAGTCGTTCTAATCTGTGCCATTATCCAGTTTAACCAGCCTGGGAGAGGCTTCCTGGGGGTCACAGTAAATCCTCTGAAGTGTTGCTTATCTCCCTGCTGGGAGTAATTTAGAGGATATTCTGTATTTCTGCGAGCCCTGGAAGAGGCCTTTGTGTGTGTGATGGGGAGCAACAGCACAGGAAATGCTGGGGGGGTTTCACTGACAGTTGGGAAATCAAGGACAGCTCCCAGAGAAGAGTCCCTGTACCAGGTGACAGCACAAGAGCATGAAAGTCTGCCCAGAGACTCAGAATAAAAGGTGCAAGAGCCACACTCAGACCCTGCTGTGAGGAAGCCAAAAGCAACTTGAGGCCAGAATAGATTATTCATTTATTACCTGCTTTGTGTTTCAAACCTTGCCTTGCCCTTCTGTTATTCAATATTTCATAACCTGTGGAGTTGATGGTAGTGCTCTCTGAGAACGTAGATTTTTATCTGGAAAGTGCCTGGTATATTGAAGTTAAATAAAAGAAGGCAATTACCAATTACCAGGCAGTATTGATGTTTGAGTTGCTGTGCTGTGAGAGTTTGCAGATGTCAGCTGGGGAATACCAAGAACTCACCTCCCTGTGTTGGTTTCCAGCCTGCAAATATCCTGCTGGATGAGCACGGGCACGTGAGGATATCAGACCTTGGGCTGGCTTGTGACTTTTCCAAAAAGAAGCCACATGCCAGTGTGTAAGTATTCTGTCTGGGAGCTTTGCTGCACATACAGGTATTGCTAAATTCATCCTGAATTTGTCTTTATAACTTAACTTTGCCTGAAGGGGAGGAATGACACTTGTGTGGCCCAGGCTTGCTGAGCTGGAGGCTCTAATGAGGTTTTTGGGCTCCTCTCCCTGTTTTCCTGCTCAGTTGTAGCAGCTGATGTGTAGGCATGGCTGGGAGATGACACATTATTTCAGGATGATTCACTGCTCAGAGAAGAACCTGACTGAGTTAAAGTACCAGATTGTTTTAATTGTCCCAACCTGGTAATTAAATATTCCCAAACTGACTAAAATCCTGGATTTATTGTGTCTTCCTCTTTCTGGATGTTCATGGAACTGGAGGCAAATTATGTTCTTTCTGCCTCTTGCCATCAGGATTTAACTAGGATCTGAATTCCAGGAGTTGTGTGTGGATTCTCATCTTACCTGGCACGTCTTATTCTTAGGTCCTCAATTGCCCTGATTTAGTCTTGGAATTTATGCAAAAACGGGAAACTCCAGCCTGTCACACCTTAAGAGATTTGCAATTCAGTAGCTTCTTGAAAAATGTCTGTATGTTTTGAGTATGTCAAGGGTAAAAGTAATACCTGATGGCTGCTTCTAGTGGTGCCCAGGAGTGAGTTCAGGAGTGTCCTGTGCTCACACAGGTAACACATGAAATCCATTGGAGGTAAAATAAAATAGTTCAAATTAAGTCTTTCCAAGCTGGACTGTCATATTGAGGGAATATTGATTTTTAATATTTTTTTTCCACGATAATGTTGGATGTAATGAATGTTCTGTGCTGTTGTGCTCTGCAGAGGAACCCACGGGTACATGGCCCCCGAGGTGCTGCAGAAGGGCACAGCCTACGACAGCAGTGCTGACTGGTTCTCCCTGGGCTGCATGCTCTTCAAGCTGCTGAGGGGGTGAGTGGGGCTCCTGCCGTGCCTCTGGGAGCCTGGGGGCCTCTGTGGGTGTCACTTGGAATAGCAGGACATGGTGTGACACAGATGGGAGTGATCCCTCAGTGCTGACCCGTGTCCCCATGTGAGACAAGCCCAGCCTTTTTCTTCCAAACCAAACCAAGCCCTGTGTGCTGTAGTAGCTGCAGGTGTTGGACATGAGGAAGGCAGGTCCTCTCTCTGCTCTTTGCACTGCTGCTCACAGCAGTTTGCTCCTCTCTTGGCAGCTGGTAGTGTTTTAAATGCTGTGATGTTGCTCCTTGGAGTGCTCTAAGCTGCCCTGTTGAATCGTGGGCTTTGTGTTAGGCTGAGATCTGGTGGTGTGGAGAAGCTCTTGGCTGCACTGGTCCCTTTTTGTGTACTCAGCCTTCATTCCTGCAGGGTTTGGGCCAGGTACAAAGTGTGGATCCTTCCATTTGCTGAATCTGGCCTGTTACCTTATCAGTGTCCAAAGGTACCTGGTAATTACAGCTCTGTCAGCAATTACCTGCTCATTAAACTTACTGTCTAGAATTGATTAATGCCATGGGATTTATCTGAGCAGTCAACAAGCACTGATGGGCAAGTGCTTGTTGAAAATGGCATCCTCACTGTTAATGGCAAACCAGAAGAAATCTGAGGCTTTTCACAGTGTTTCTCTGTAAAGATTGATCATTAGGTCATCCTGTGTCCTCACACATAATTAATTATGAGCTTTTATCTCCATCCAGACACTGTACAAAGGAAGGTCAGTGTGTGACTTGTGAATTGAACTCTAGAGCTGTATCAATTTAACATTAATTGTGCACAAAGCAGACTATGTAAAGGTGCAAATAAAGAAAGAAATGGTGTTTAAATTGCCAGTCTTTGGGCTGTGATTCTCCCTGGCAGAGATGTTCAGGGTGGTATCAGTGCTCAGCCAGAAACCACAGCATTATTCACGGTGAACTCTCATTCCTCATCTGTTCTGAAGCCAGTTAAACACATCTCAAAACAAGGGCTGGGCACATGGTGCCATTTCTTGGTATTTGGTAAATTTAGTCTGGCACAGATTCTGCCCATAAGTCGCCAGTGAATCATTTTCTTCCCTGATCTACTCAGAGCCTCCTTGTCAGAGTACATCAGGCTGTGTGGGAACCATTTACCTGTCATGCTAAAAAGAGAAAAAATGAAGTCCATCCATTGCATCCATCAATCAGAACATTTTTGAGAATAAATGGAAAATAACTTGGGAGTAGCAGGTCTCCAATTGAAACATGCTGGTACACTCTGCCATGTGGTAAGCCAGAATGTTTTAGAGTAGCTAATTAATGGAATTGATAAGTGAATAACATTTTGATTGTGAAAAGCATCATCCCCTCAAGGTTTTAAAGAAAAGAAGCAGGGAATATATCGTGAATGTAATCAAAATATCTCTTACTACAATGTTGCTTCTTTCTCTCATGAAGGACTGTGTGATAAATCTCTTAATGTGCCACAATCTTCCATAGCTTAGAGGAAAATTCAAATTCAAACCAGAATTATAAAGTAGGAAAGGGATGAAGCTGATAATTTACAAGATACCATCAGATATCTTCCCAGTGGCTGATGCTGTGGGATCTGTGATCTCTTATCTCCTTACTGTCCATGGGAAGTGGTGAGTTCAGCGGGTCATGCTCACCTTCCCTCTGGAAATCCTTGGATTTAAATCCCTGTGGGTGATGGCTGCTCAGGATTTCCTTGTTAGCTGCAGACTGTTGAGGTTTTTGGGAGATGGATTTAATTGATGAGGCATTTGAAGCACATCTTTAAGGCCAGATCACTGTTTAAGAATTACCCAACTTTCTACTCACTTTGCTGTGGATCAGCTTGTTCTGCAGGACAGGATTGATGAGGGGGAAGGATGGGACTAACAGGATGCTCCACTCTTTCCTAGCATTGCCACACCTGAAATACCCTGATATGCTGTGGCTTTACATTTATTGACATTCTTTTTTTCTTCTCTGCACAGGCACAGCCCTTTCAGGCAGCACAAAACCAAAGATAAGCACGAGATTGACCGGATGACGCTCACCGTGGTAAGAGCTGGCCTCAGTGACATCCCCTGAGCTCCCATTTCCCCTAAAACTGGAGCTGCACCCCCTGCTCTCCCAGAGAGCTGTTCCCAAACACCATCAGAGACAAGAGAGCAGAACACAGCACTTCCATGGTGGAATATCTCTTTGTGTTTCCTTTCTCTGCAGAACGTGGAGCTCCCGGATTCCTTTTCTCCTGAGCTGAAGTCCCTTCTGGAAGGGCTCCTGCAGCGGGATGTGAGCAAGAGGCTTGGGTGCCAAGGAAGAAGGTAGGTGTTGTCTTCTCCTTGGACCTCTGCCTTGAAAAATTTCCACTTCTCTGTCAATGAGTGAATTCATTTCAAGTAAAAATCTGCTTCCTGTTGTGAGGATTTTAATTTTGGAAAGAGAACATTAAAAAGTGCTGCTGCATGGAATTACATTTCAGCTTCCATCAGTTTGGACATGTTTTTTTGGACAATTTCTGTCCTTAAAGCCTTCCCCTGAGTTCCCTGCAGTCATGCTTGCATTGGGTGGTGTTCTTGCTTCTCATCCCTTGGTTGTTTTTCTGGTTTTGCCTGATCTGTTTTGGCATGAAATCATATGACTTGACTCAGACATACTGATAGGGAAAATTTATTGCTTATATTGTATCTGTAATGATAGGAGCATATTACATACAAAAAAAAAACCCAATCCCAAAACCACCAAGCCAAAAGGTGTGAGTGTTGCTGGTGCTGCCTGTGTCACTTGATTACTCTAAGGAAAAGAGCTTTTGTTTTGTTTCTTGACTACTAAACACTCCTTGCTTCTGCCAAGCTCACCTTGCTTGTAGCTGTTTGTGAAATTGTTGTGTCCTATTTAAAAAGCCAGTGTGAGACTGAGAGTGAAAAGGAGAGGAGTAAACAACTGTTGAGAAACCATTGGGATGTGTGATAACAGGTAGCTGATGGTCACACCTGAGCTTGGGGCTGGCTCCAATTCCAGTGGGAGATTCAGAGGGTTTTTGTATTGGAACCCTCTTTGATAATGACCTGAGATTGCTTTTCCCTGAGGCATAACAAGAGCAGTTGATTATTTTCCCATAAAATTTATATAATGAGAAACGGTGTGGAGTAATCTGATTGTTTACAAGCAGTGATTGGTGAATCTGGCAAAGGATTGGTGTTTGGGATCTGACACAGAGCAGTGTTGGGATCTGACCCAGATCAGTGTTGGGATCTGACAACACAGGAACTTTTTTGCTGTTGGAAATGATGGAGTGCCATCAGGAGTTCTTGCCTGCCAGCCCTAGAGCACTGTTCCAAATGTTTCCACATGAAAATCCTCTCTCCTGTTGTTTACTGAGGAATTCTTATGTTTATATTGCGAAAAAGAACGTTTCCCCAGTGTTCTCAAGTGATAGAAATGTGACCTTTGAAGGCTTTGTATTCCTTGAATACACTTGAAAAGCCCCTTCATTTGTTGATTTCAGTCATTTCTGTTTTGCAGCGCACAAGAAGTAAAGGAACATCCTTTCTTCAAAGGCATTGATTGGCAGCAAGTCTATTTACAGAAGGTAATGGATGAAGACAGTAATTTTAGCTGACTTGGTAAAGCAGTAAAAGGAAAATAAACTCAAACAGGTACTGAACAGAAAACTTCAGGGTCACAGTGCCCAGCACAAGTGCTCAGTTGCACAAATACAGGGAGGGTTGTTAATGAATATTCATTACTACAGATCTTCCTGATTGTTAGGAGTGAGTTATTACATTTCCAGGCTCAAATGACTGCATGGTTTCCTTTCCTTTGCTGTCTCTAAACTGGGGAGTTTTATCCCCAAATTTTTGAAGGAGCTCTGATTAAAAGAAGTGCCAACAATTTTGCACTGAAGTTTAATTCCAAGGGGGGTGCTCTGGCACAGTCAAGTGTAATCTGTGCAAAAAATACATAGGTTGTGCATGACTACAGAATTAAATAATGCCCATTAATTTGTCTTTAATGATGCTGATTTTAATTTCTAGTACCCTCCCCCCTTGATTCCTCCCCGGGGAGAAGTCAATGCAGCAGATGCTTTTGATATTGGCTCCTTTGATGAAGAGGACACTAAAGGCATTAAGGTACCCAGCTCTCAGTGGTGAGGGTGGCACTGGGACTGCTGTGCTTGGCTTTCCATGTGTGTCTGGCATTCCTTTGCTTCAGGGCTCTGGATGTGCAAGGAATTCCTTCAGGCTGGGAAAATCAATCCATGCTGGTACCTTGGGCTGGTTCCCTGTTTGTTGTTGCTTGCCAAGTCCTCATGTTTTTAGATTAATTGAAATCTACTTTCTTATCAAAAGTTTTATGTGATAAAGGAAATGTTTCAAATGGTCAGGAAACAATTGGGAAAGCCTCAGATTTTCAAGGATACCTTACGGTTTGGGTGTTTAAAAGTTGCGATTTATTTCTGGTAGCTTGGAGAAATGGAGCTAAATTAAGCTTATTTTAATAGTTGAGTGCTCAGAGAGTGTCAGGGAAAACTTAAAAATGACAAACTGTGTTAATAGTAGCAATGTCATAAGTTAGAAAAGTCGTAAAAAAATCAGGTTCTGATATTATCCAAAATGTAATGAAAATAATATAAATTATATAAAAAAAGAGAGAAGTTAGAGCTGTTGGCCTCTTTGGGACTCAGGTGAAGTGGGTGACCCCCCTGTGAATTCCTCCACTCTGAAGTTTCCCTGGGACTTTGGGACAGCAGGGCTTGGGTCAGTGCCCTTCATTGTTTTCATCACCCATTCCTGCAGTAGAACAGGCCTTGTTCTTGTTCTTATAGAAGTGAGTCAGGAGGGAAACTAATTATTCTAAACTTTATAAGCAAAAAGCCCCATTAAGTACTCACTGAGCTTAAAAGGGAGCTCGTCTGTCAGTGTCACCTGCTGTGGTGATAGAAGTTGGCACAGAAAAGTGCACAGAGCCCAGGATGTTCTTTATCCCAGAAAATTCCACATCTTCAGCATCAATGTTAGCCTGGCAGGATTCCAGTCTCCTGTAATTCTGCCATGCCAGAATTCAGAGGAACATTTTGCAAGGAGGAACTGAGCGGTCTTTTGATTTCTTGAGGGGATCAGATATTGTCAATAACATGATTTAGTGAGAAATCCTGTCATGGAGTGTGAATGACCAGCAGGTCAGTGCTGTGTCATCTCCAGTTTGATCTCAGAATCTCATAGCTCAGGCTGCCCATGGGATAAATTTACCCTTGGGGGTGAGTCAGGCAGGGGTGGCACAGCCCTACTGGGTGTCACAGAGTGGACAGGAAGGTTCCTGCCTGAGTCAGCTGCCAGCGAGGTGCCAGGAGCCCTCTCTGCCCTGGGCACCACATTTGAACCCCTTGCTCTTCTTCCTGGCCCCTGGGATTGTATTTATCCTGCAGGGTGGCCCCAAGGAGAGCATGGTTGGGGTTAGGAGGGAGGAGCCAGCAGGGGATGCCTGTGGCTGTTCCCCCTGCCTTGCAGGGAATCCCTGCAATTCCAAAGAGATCTTTTGGGTGTGTATTTTCCTGCTGGGATATGGCATGGATCTCTGAAAAGGAAGAGAGTATCTATTCCAGGAGTGTCTGGCCTGACTGCAGTAGGAGAATTAAGCTGCTCCTGCAGCTCCACATAGCTTTAAACCCCTGTGGTGGAGGGATGGGCACTCCACCACTGCCCTGCTCAGTGCTAGACAACCCTTTTGGTAAAGGAATTTGTTCCTAATTTTCTTCAGTGCCATTCAGTTTAAGTACTCAAAGGATTAGAGAAGAAAAGAATCCTTATACCGGTAAAATTGAGATCTACAGCACATGCTGATGAATTCTGAGGGTTAATAAGAATATAAAGCCAAGCTGTAGAAGCATGGAAGGCATTACTGTGGAAGAGGTATCTTTTCACTTATTCATGGAGTTTTTGTGCTGAGGATGTTTTTGTGCAACAAAGTTAAGAATACTGCTGCTTACATTGGAGTAATTATTTCAGTGTCTAGAGAGCATTATGGGGCAGAGTTGAGTAAGGATTTTGGAGCTATCAAACCAAACAAGTCTTGAGCAGGTGGCCTGTTCTCTGCACATAAATTAATATCTTTGCTTAAATTAGTGTCTGTGCTTCTCTTGCTTGCATCTGTTTGTTCTGTGAAGGTTTGAGTTCAATCCATCTTGTAAAATAATACTGTTGCATGGGTAACTATTAACTGGGGGATAAGAATAGTGAAAGTTATTAAAATGTTGGGTTTTTTGTTGTTTTTCTCTTGCAAGTTGCTTGATAGTGACCAGGAGTTATATAAGAACTTCCCTCTGGTAATATCGGAGCGTTGGCAGCAAGAAGTAGCAGAAACTGTTTATGATGCAGTAAATGCAGACACAGATAAAATTGAGGCCAGAAAAAGGGCTAAAAATAAGCAGCTTGGCCACGAGGAAGGTAATCTGTCCTTACACTTCTCTCATCTTTTGCTGCTAGGTAGTAATTCCTGGGTTTGGAGTTCCACAGACTCCCACTGCCGTCATTCCCGGGAATCGTTAGGATTTGTTTAATTGCTATCGTGTTGCTTAAGATGTTTCTTAATGTTTTGAAATGCTGAGTGATGACATCAAGCTTTGGAAAGAGATTCATGGAATCATGGAGTCCTGGAATAGTTGGGTTGGAAAGGACCTTAAAGCCCATCCAGTTCCACCCCACTGCCATGGGCAGGGTCACCTTCCACCATCCCAGGTTGCTCCAAGCCCTGTCCAACCTGGCCTTGGACATTTCCAGGGATCCAGGGGCAGCCACAGCTTCTCTGGGCACTTGTGCCAGGGCCTCCCCACCTTCCCACTCTGGGGTTTGATTTCCTGCCCAGGAGCTGGGAAGGGCCCCAGGAGGTTTTTCCCAGCAAACTGCAGCTTGCACGGGGGTGTTGCATCAAACCCCCAAACTTTGGAGAGCAGCATCCAGTGCTTTTAATAACCTCCTCCAGTGAGATACTTCTTTAAAAGCCAAGTCCTGTCCTTGTTCTCTGCTCTGCAGCCACAGCAGCTGTGTAGTTAGGGCAGAAGTGGGGCTGTGTGTGTGATCTGAACCTGCTGAGGGCACGGCAGCTCCAGGGTGGGCACAGAGCTCACTCAGAATGCTTTTGGCTGCACCTCCTGTCACTTTGCTAACATCTCCTCTTGGTTTAGATTATGCCCTGGGGAAGGACTGTATCATGCATGGGTACATGCTCAAGCTGGGGAACCCCTTCCTGACTCAGTGGCAGCGGCGTTACTTTTACCTCTTCCCCAACCGGCTGGAGTGGCGAGGAGAAGGAGAGTCCCGGGTGAGTGGGGGGCCTGGGGAAGCTCTGCTGGAAGGCAGCTGGAGGTGGGACACTGTGGACATCACTCTAGAGAACAGAGCTGAAAAGCTCAGGCCTGGAATAATTTCCAGGCTGTTCTCTAGAGTGATGTCCACAGGACACACCTGGAGTTCTCCTGGGAACCTCTGAGTAAAAGCCCAGTGGATTTGAGTCACTTCTCTCAAGTCTCACTGTTAATGGGTAGCTTACACTGCACAGAGAAGACATAAAGTTGACTTGAGAAACCTGTTTGCTCTGTTTTGTTCTGTTTTTTAAAGGATTTTGGTAGTTGATGGTGTTGTTTTTCATTTAGGACCTCTGGACTATTTATACAAAAAAACACAAACTGGTAAGGTGACAAATGCTATAGCATTTTATTTCCAAGAAAATGCTATAGTGGCTGTAGTGTAGCCCAGCTGTGCTCACGTGCAGGGCAGATAATTTGTATATTTAAGTTAAGGAAGTGTTTGGAATTTAAGACATTGTGTCCTCAGCAGTCCATAGGGAGAGTTTTCCTGCACACTGCTGTGTATGTTCTCTTTGTAAGTATTCAGTGCTGAAATACTCCCTTTCAGCTCTTTGAAATAGTGAAATTGGCTTTTTTTTTTTTTGGTAATAACACTAATGCTTGAAAAATGTATCAAATGATACGCAGCTCTTGAGGGAAAATAGTGAATATTCTGTTTGCAGACACACCTATTTGTAGATTCTTATTTCATGCTGTCATTACTGGCTTTTAGAGCTGATATTTAATTGTTGAAACAACCAAGCCCCTTGTAAATCTCTCTCTTACCTTACTATCTATCTTTAGTTCATGACCCAGCCTTCAGAAATAAATGTTTGTGTAATGACTCTTAATGTTCATCACTTAATTCATGTGGATAGTCCAGGAAAATGAGATAGTGGCTTTATTTGATGTGCAACAGCATTTTTTTTTCAATTAATTCTCTGCTCTTTTGCAAATGCTGCAGCAAAACCTGCTGACAATGGAACAAATAGTATCTGTTGAAGAAACGCAAATTAAAGATAAGAAATGCATCTTACTGAGAATTAAAGGAGGAAAACAGTTTGTCCTACAGTGTGAGGTAAGACTTGATTTTTGATAACTTGATCAGATTGTTTTGCATATGATAAACAATTGACAAGTTTTTCAGGTCATGCTGTTGCATGTTAATTAAGGCACTTGGTGAAGCAGAGCTGTTTATCACACTCGAGTTTTGAAGGCAGGAAACCTGCAGCTGTGCCAGTTCCTGCCATGGATTTCAGTGGTGTTTGGGACAAAATGAGTTCAGGTTATTAAATAGCTAAAAACTCCCAAACTTCTCAAGCTCTGTGTGCTCCAAGGGCCTCGTTGGCTCGTGTCTCACTGTGGGGAGCTGCTGGAGCTCATGTGTGGAAGGGGGAAGTGCTCAAATCCTCAAAACATTGTACCAGCCTTCGCTGGGGTGATGGAGAAGCTAAGGGCTGCACATGGGCGATACCCAAAGTTCGAAAAATTAAAATAACTTCCCTGAAGTGCTGTTTGAGAGAGAAGACGCTGTTGGCCGTGTAGGATGAAGTGCCAAACTGCTTCTGTGTCTCTTGCAGAGCGACCCCGAGTTTGTTCAGTGGAAGAAGGAGCTGACAGAGGCTTTCACCGAGGCCCAGAGGTTGCTGCGCCGGGCTCCAAAGTTCCTCAATAAATCGCGCTCCACGGTCGTCGAGCTCTCGAAGCCCCCGCTCAGCCACAGGAACAGCAACGGGCTGTAGGAGACACCGCCCACGTTCCCACAGGGAGAGCTGCTTGGTGACCCTGCAGAGCGTCCCAGAACCCTTGTGAACGAACTTTGTGCGGTCCTGGCCGCGGGATGTGCCCGGGAGAGGAGGAATTCATTCCATGTTTACAGCGTGGGATCACGTCAGGACTCTGGAGGGTGGCAGGGGTGGGGACACTCTGCCCCTGGCAGCGCTGGAAGTCACCAAGTGGAGAGGCTGCTCCTTGCTCCCCACCCCCGGCGGGGCCCGGCTCAGCTCCGTCCCTCTGGAACTACTGATGGAAGGAAGAGGTTTTTTTTTGGTTTTTTTTTTTGTTTTGTTTTGGTTTTTTGTTTGTTTTTTTTTTCCCCTGCCGTGCCCTCTCTCGGTTTGCTGGGGGTGGCACGGGTGCTGCTGGCTGGGTGACACTCCCGTGGTGACACGGACGGAGCCGGAGCTGCCGCCTGGCCATGGTGGGTGCCCCTCACTCTGTCGTGTTGCCGTGTCCTTCCCGACCATTACTGCTGAACTCTCTGATAACCTTTGCTCCATACTGCTGATGATCAACAGTGTGACTCTGATGCACTTCAAAGTACTGAATTCTAACTGTCCTGTGGTTTAAATGTTATTGCTACTTCATGGGAGCGTTGAACTCGAATTATTCCCTGGGTTTGTTGTACTCACTAATAGTAGCTACCACCGTTTTGCTTCTTCTACGTATATGCAGTACTATAACTGACACAATAGAGTAATAATTGGTGAAGAGGAATTTATGGTAGCTTCATCTAGTGCTCTGTTGTATAAATTGACTATTTTAGCACAGTTTTTAAAGAGCAGATTCCTTTTGACAAGTTTACAGTGAACATAAAAGACAGTTCTTTTCCATTTCAGGTCAACTGCACTTTTTAAAAAATTAAAAAGAAATTATTCAAACCCGGTGCATTGTAGAGCATGTGCTGGGTTCCGGTGTGTGTGGGTACCTCGGTACGTATCCCGGATCACTCCTCAGTCCTGGGACTCGGGATCCTCCTCTGCTGTACACAGGTGTGTTCCCATAGCATAGAAATCCCCAGAAATCCCCAGTTCCCCCTGGAGCCCGGCCCAGGAGCTTCGTGCACATATCGCAGCTCGGCTTGGGAAAGGATCTCTCATTTTCTGTTCTGAAGAGTTCAAACTGCCCACAGTGAAAGTAGTGTGAGAAAATTGAGTGTGGAGATGACAGAACGAGCTGATCAAATGCCAGGTTTGTGTTAATTCTACCTGAGGCATCAGGTGTGCTGGGTGCAAAGTCTTGCTGAAGGAAAGATCTAATCCTGAGCTGTCCCACAGCTTCAAGCTGCGCCTTGTGCTGGGTGCTGTGCTGGTTTGTAAGAGAGAGGTCAGGGCTGGACTTAAGCTTTTTTTCCAATTCAGTGAACAGCTTAGAGAAGATTTCTTTCTTCCCAGCTACAGAAGTACAACTCTCACAGTCCCTGAAGACAGTGGAGTTGTGCCTGTGTAAGTGGGAGCAGAATTTGTGCGTGGTTTGTCAAGCATGTGTGGCTGTCAGATCACCACACAGTTCCTTGGAGAAAAGTAGTAAAAGTGGCTCTGTTTGCTTCTGCATGGAGCTGGGTTTGCTGCAGAGCTTGTGCAAATGCTGGCTGACCACCTGGGGCTGCATCAAAGGGAGAATGTATTCTGGAAAATAACCCCTGTGAGTCAGTGGTTCCTTTCAATGATTCCCCCCCTCATATATTTTCCAAATTATTCTATGTAAACAGTACCAGCCTCTCTGTCATTCCTGTTGAGCATCTCAGCTCCTCTGTAAGGAGCAGTGTCAGAGGTGATTGGTCAAATGTTGGACTTGATGATCTTGGAGGTCTTTTCCAACCTAAAATGATTCCATGATTCTTTGTGTGGTATTTAAAAAGTGTTTGGGATAGAAAATGTCTCATCCCGCTGGCTGTGGTTCAGCTTTCCCTACAATACCATGCAATGCTCGTATTTTTCTCCTTGATTTAGAAAAAAGCCCTCAGATGGTGTTAAAACCTTCTCACAGTTCTTGTGTAACTTGTTTTTACTTTCTTAGTCCCTGCTCAGTTCCATTCTTCTCCTTCAGTTATTTTCCATGGCTGGATTTCGCTCTCACTCCCTGTCAGCAGATTCCGGTGTCAGTGAGGGAGGAGCAGGTCATCAGCTGGGAAATTGTGCCTCAAACCCAGAGATTTTATATGAAATGAAGGCTGTGTATTGGCTTAGGGAAATACATCTATTTTGGAATGTGATGGAGTTGGGATGGTCCTAGAATATCCTCATTATCATGGTCCTTGCTGCCTCATCCAGCCTCCAGCGGGAGGGGCAGGAAAAGACTTGGCTTTCTTTAGCCAGCTGATTTATTGACAATTGAAAATCTGATTTATTGACAATTGAAAATAGCTTTATTTTTGTGACTTTTATCTAACTGTGCAGCTAGGAGAGGGGAGGTTATCACCAGTGACAAACTCCTGAATGAAGGTGGGATCCCAGTAAGAAATGGGGCTCTGTGTGGAAGTGACTGGATGTGCTGGTGTGGAGGGAGAGCTGGAATTGCACCCTCCAAACCAAAAAAACCTGGATACTGCCCCAGACTGCTCCTTCCTGGTGTAGGAACCAGAGTCTCTGACATTTTTGTTTTGGACAAAGCTTCCTGGTGGTGTTAATTTGCAGGAGGGTCTTTGGCTGTGTGTTTAGGATCCCGTTTATGTGCTAATTATTTTGCAAATTTATGAAACTGTTAAAGGAGCATTCACTGTGGGGTGTTTTTTGTGGTTTGTTTTTTTTTTTTTCAATCCTTCATCCAAGTGTTGGCCATCCACTACTCCAAGTGTAAATCTTCCTCTTAGCTGTGTTTGAACTTTTTGTGTTCTTGTCCCTGGTCCAGCAGAGCCTCGGCTGCAGGCTCACGGGTTCTTCCCAAAGTGCTGCTGTGAGAGAAGCTGGAGTAATGCTGGAGTGGATCCAGCTGGGATTGACATTCCTGGTATGTTCCCCCACCCCCCAGCAGGCTTCAAAAAATCTTGGAGCTGGCTAATAATAGCTGGAAGTGTGTCTGGGAAGGGAAGCCTGGCAGGTAGGGAGGGAGGGAGCAGCTTCAGGGATAGACCTTGGCTTAATTATATTCGAGTTTTCCTTAATTTCTTAATTCTTGGGGCTGCCCTGAGCAAGGCCAGGAATTGGACTCTGATGATCCTTGTGGGTCCCTTCCAGCTCAGGATATTCCATGATTCTGTGATTCAGCACCTCCTCTTTAAAAACCCAGTGGAAGATTTTCCTCTCCCACTTCTATCAAATGGGGAAAACCCAGAAATTAAATTGTGAGGTTGGGTTTGGCTTGGAGATAAATCAGGTGTTTGCAGCCCAGTGTGGAAACACTGGTTTGTGCTAAAAAAGGCTTGTTTTGATTGTGATCCTGCCCATGGTGGCCCCTGCTGGTGCCCAGAGGAGCTCTGGGGTTGATGCTCCCTGAGCAGGACCAGCCCTGGCAGTGGGGTGACTCCATCATCATTCCTCCATTCACAGTGAATCAGCTCATGAGGAGTGAATCCCTGGAGCTCTGACTGCTCTTTCCCTGGCAGCTGGTCAGCTTTAGGACCAGGTTCCTTGATTCCATGTCCATATCCATGTCCTGCAGCCGTTGGCACGGCGGTGTCACCTCCCAGCACGTGGCAGTGACACGGCTCCTCTGCCTCTGAGGTGTTTGCACCCAAAATATCCCCAGAGGAAGAACTGTTTGAAGTGTACAGTAGACAATAAATAATTCTAGTTCTGTTGATTAATATAAGGAATGAGTCAGTTCTGCAAATTAAAGAAAAAAATCTGAAAAGCGTATTTTGACAAAGCATAGTATTAATTTTAATATTGTAAAAAAAAAAGGAAAGTATCTAAAATATACAGAGAAAATATGTATATCCAAATGTCTGAGGAGTTTCAAGATAATCTACTTTTGTTTCCTGTTGGTTTCTATTCCATGGTGTACATATTGTGTGGATGGAACATTGGCTGTTTTAATACTATTGTTAAATTGTATTTTTATTTTGTGTTAAACTAATCATCACAGACTCAGCTTTATTTTGTTTATGTAAAGGTTGCTATGCTCTGTAGGTATAAACCCGAGAATTCTATTTTAACAGAAAAAGCATTTTATATTATTTATTAAATACATGTTTCTCCAACTTCTGACATTCCACAGAATTTCTGCTCCGTATATGTATGGAAGTGGCAGCTCCTTTCAAGCAGGATGAGCCAGCTTTATTCTGTTTTTCATTACAAGGTAGAGATAGATTCCCTGAGGCTGTGCAGCTCTTCTCTCCCAGCACAGGGACTCCAGGCTCTGTCAGGACCATCTCAGGTGGCTCCTGAATGCAGAAACACCTGGAAAACTGCAAATCCACCCCTCGATGGGATATTTCCAAATTTCTCCTTTATCCCTCAGCATTCCCAGAGCAAGTGTTTATTCACAGGACTCTGAGTTAAAGAGAATTAATGACCCGAACTGGGGCAAGGAGTCAGCGTGGTGTTTGATCCAGCTCAGCCATCAGGGAATTGCAGAGCTCTGTTATTCTGAGGGGGAGGAGTGAGTGACCTGCAGGACCCAAAATGTCCTTACTGGAGATGGGTTTGGTGTTTGAGGGGGATCATTTGATCCTTAAGAACAGAATCCTGAGGCAGCAGCACTGCCTGTCCTAGAGCCAGGGCAGGACCCTGCTTGGTGTCACATCCCAGGACCTGCAGGGGCTGTCCCTCGGGGGTGTGGGGAGGGTTGGTGACCCCCAGGCATGACCCTCTGTACCATCCCTCCAGGAGCTGCCTCTGCTGGGCACATCTGGGCACATCTGCAGAGCCAACCCCAGCACCTCCATCTCCAGTGAGGTACAGAAATAGCCCTCAATTTATCAGGTCGCTCAGTTCCTAAAAATAATTCCAGTTGTGAGCATGGCCTGTGCAGTTTGAGGAATACCTGAGGTATAACATTGTGTGCTCTCATTTCCACAGCAGTGGGGCTGGAGGTCTGTGCTGGTCAGGGCTGATCCCTGTGGCATCTCCAGAGTGAAATGGGGCATTTTCCTGTTTGCTGAAGTTCTCTCCTTGCTGAGGGGCTGCCTGGGGCAGGGAGGGATCCCTGCTATGCTCCCCAGAGCAGTCTCTGCCTTCTTTCCCGTTTCTCTTTCTGATCCTATTGGATTTTGGGGTGAGCTGTAGCCCAAGCTGTTCCTGGAGGGAAGGGGCAGCTGGTAGTGGTGGCATTGTGGCTCCTTAGTGTCACCCATGGAAAGCTGCCGTGGTGGGGACAGTGCTGCTGGCCTGGGTTGTGTCCAGACAGGGATTTGGCAGAGAACCTGGGGACAGCTGCAGGAAGGTGGCTTTGTCCAGGGCCAGGTTGGTCTGGGTTTGTGTGACACGCTGTGTTTCCAGGCTGGAAAAGGAGATGGGCTGGGAAGAGGCTTTCCTGTTGGTAGCAGGCATCTTCTCCTCAGGGAAAGGGAGAGAGCAGACAGTGGGTGAGATGGCACAAAAAATGTGTGTGAAAAACAGAATAAAGCAGGAGCATCCTCGGAGAGGGGATTCGTGAGCAGTGCCTCACTAGGTCCTTTAAAACAAAAAGGAGCAGATTCACACGAACAGCTACTCGCGATGAAGGAAATGATCGAAAGAGAACCTGTCCAAAAATGTGTAATTAATGGTAAGCAAAGCCAGGATCTGTAAATAACTTTAGGTATTGTATCGATGAGATCATTCCTTGTTTTATGTACTTGGCTCTTTCCATATTTATTGTGGGGAGGAGGGTCCCGGTGCCTGTGAGCTGTGGCCTCGCTCCTCACGGACTGTCCCGGAGTTTACAGCCCCGTCGTGGCGGGTGTGCCACACTCGGTTCTTGCCGCCAGTATTTTTTTAACGGATTATTTTGGCACAGCTAAGCTGCTTTTGTGTGTTGGTCAGTACAACTGCTCTCTCCTACGACCAGACCCCAATAAAAACCGTCCTTTGCGTGTGTGCTGGTGTCTCGTTCTTTCCGTGTCACCTGTCCCTTCCCGAGGCTGCACTGGGGTGTACTGGGATGTGCCTGCAGGGCACAGCTGGATGGACCCTGCTGCTCCATGCACAGGTAAGTCCCTTCCCTCCCCCCATCCCTGTGCATGCTGTTTGTCCTGGTTTTTCTGAGGGACACAGTAGCTGTGTCCTGCAGGTGAGACAGTGCTGGCTGTGCCAGGAGGGACTGGGAGGTGTGTGACAGGTGACCCAGGGTGGCTTTCCACCAACAGTGGCCACCTGGGAAGGATCATGGAAATCACAAGTCCTCGATCTGTTCTCAGGTTGGGGTTGGAGAGATTCTCAGGTCTCTCCTGCCAGGGGACTCCAGACAGACAATTCTGTTTCCTTTCTTACTACCAGAGCCATTCTTGCTGTGGGTGCTGATGCCCTGGGTGTGTCCATGGAGCTTTTGGAGTGGAGTGGCCAAGGTGGGGACATTGCCCCTCTGCAGCTGGGCTTTGTCTGAGCTGGTGCCCTGCTCTCTGCCTGGCTGTTGGGTGCTGGGGCATGTGGGACACAGGTCCTTGCTGGCCCTGGGGGTCACCCTTTCCCCATGTGGTCACCACGTGTGCTGCTCCCCTCCCACCTGCCCTGGCCGGGTGCTGACCATGCTGCTGTTGGTGCCAGGGGCTATTTTGGGCTCTGCTCCCAGGTCCTCCTCCAGCTCGGCCCCATCTCAGGGCTGGGGCTGGCAGGGGGACCTGGGGTGCTCTGGGGAGCCCCGTGCTGGTCTCCCAGCCCAGGGTGTCCCCTCGGGCAGCACCAGCCTGCTCTGGGTGGGCTCACACCCAAGCAGAGCGGTTCCCCCATTTCTTTGGGGCGCAGAGGTGTGCACCAAGGAGGGCACGGGTGGCACACGTGTGCCAGCCGGTGCAGAGGCCAAGGAACAGGAGGGCCCCGCGGTACCGCCGCCTCTCCCCAGGCGAGGCCCCGGTGCCACCGCCGCGGGTATTTTTAGCAGTGACATGTGTCACCTCAGCTGCCACCGCGGCGGGGGCGGGGGGAGGCGGCCGCTGACCCTCGGGGCTCTCCCCGCGCTGCCGCCGCCGCTCTCGGCTCGCCGGGGTCCCGCGGAGCCCGGTGCTGCTGTGGGACATCAGCACCCAGCGCCCACCAGGTACAGGTGCTTGGGGGGTCCCGGGATGGGGGGCGGGCTCTGTGGGTGCGGCCCTCGGCCGGGAGGGCTATTTTTAGTTGGGAATGGATGGCGATAGCGGCGGCCCCGGCTCCGTGGGCGGCTTCCAGGCGCGGGGCTGTGCTGCGGAAAGGAACGCGGTGGGAGCGGGGATGGGGACGGGGACAGGGACGCTGGCTGGAGACCCCTCGATGGTCTCGGCCCGTGGCACGCACCAGGGTGGCAGCAGGAGTGGGTCTCAGTAAGGACCAGAGCCAAACTCCACGGGCCGGCTGGGGCTGCATCCCGAGCGGAGGGAGCTCGGCGCTGGTCACGGTGGTCCCGGGCCCCGCTGATGCCACTCTGGGTGCTTGGCCAGGGCACGTCCCCTCCGTGTTTCCCCGTGTGCGGGGCAGGACCAGGGTCCCTCTGCGGCCGGGGGGTGACAATGCTCTGTCGCTCGCCCCCTCCGGGCTCTGCGGTGCCATCGGGGCCGGTTCTGCGGGCACAGCAGAGCCCAGCTGGGGAGACAGCGCGGGGGCAGCGCCGGTCCCTGAGGGCACATGGTATTCGGGACAGCCTCCCGGGAAGGCAAGTGACATTCCCAGCCCGCTCCTGGCCGCTCCTGCCCTTTACTGTACAAGGAGAGGCACGGCAGGGCCGGGCGAGCCCCGACGCGCTCGGTGCATGAATGATCCCGACAGGTGAAGCCGGGGTCAGCCCCAAGTGTGGCACGGACGGGCTCCTGCGGCCACCCAGCCTGGAGCCGTGGGGTGCCACCATCACCCCCGTGCCACCAACCCTCTGTGCCACCCCCTCCCCACGCTGCCCTGGTCGCTGCTGGTGGCCTCGCCCTCCCCAGCATTGCCACCCTGCCACGCTCCAGTTGCTGCCGTGAGCTCAGGTGGGCAGTGCCCGGCAAGGTCACGGTGCTGCCGGCCCGGCACGGCTCTGGGGCCAGCAGTAGCCCCTGGCTAACTCTCTCCTCTCTCTCTGCCTGGTGTGTCCCCTCGTGTCTCCGCACAGCACCGTCCTTCCTCGCCGCCACCATGGCCATCTCCTCGCGCCTGGCGCTCTGGGAGCAGAAGGAAAGTCTCGGTCCAGGCTGGCACTGGTGCTGTCTTGGGGCTGGGTGCTCAGTGCTGGGGGGGTGTCACTGCAGCAGCCCCCGGGGTCGCATCCCCACAGCCCCCTGGCTCTGGGCTCCTTCACTGCCTGAGTGTTCTGCTTTGAGTTATTTTTGCCTGCCTGGGTGAGCCTGACAGGAGGCTGCAGGGTTTGTTTGATGCTGGTGCTACTGCTAGAAAAGCTGTGGGAAGTGGGGCTGGTTTTGCCCTGGGCCAGGCACAGAGTGACCTGCAGGGCTGCATGTGGCTGCGGTGATGCTGGAGCTGCTTCTTGCCTGGCTGTAGCCAGGACGGTTCCTCCTGTGGCCAGGCCAGGGCTGCTGGCACAGAGCAGAGCTGGCAGTGCACATGGGCTCCTGCTGTGCCAGCCCCCGGGGGCTGCACCAACCTGGCCGCTTCTCTCTGGGCTTTTCTCAGTGCTTCTCCTCCCTCAGCATCCCTGACCCAGCCTGGTGCCCATGGGTGCCTCGTGGTCTCACCAGGACGGTGAGACAGACAGCTCAGCCCTGCTGCCACTGCCAGGCTGTGCTGGCTGCTGTCCCTGTGCCTGCCCTGTGACCCACCTCTGCTCCCAAACCCAGATTCGTGACGAGGACCGAGGGCCACCCCCATCCGCACCCCCCCTGCTCCTGTCGGTCATCCCGGGGGGGTTCATCAAGCAGCTGGTTCGGGAGACAGAGCAGGAGGCCAAGGCAGCACGGCAGAGGAAGGAGAGCAGGGTGGGCACCAAGGAGGAGGTGAGCACTGAGGGACCTCACACAGCACCCAGCAGGGAGCTGGATGTCCCCAGGTGTCCCCAAGTGTCACACCAGGCTCCTCTCCTTTGCTTGGCAGCCCGTGGGGAAGGACGGCGAGGACCGAGGAGGGGGGGCCAGCGAGGGGCCACTGAGGAACGGGCTGAAGGCAGAGGGGCAGGGGGCCAAGGGGGTCACAGCCCCTCCCCACAAGGAGCTGCCCCCTGAGAAGGCTGTGCTGGGGACTGTCCCCAGCAAAACCTCTGTACCTGGCCCAGCAGCACCTGTGCCCAAACCAGCAGAGACACCCCCCAAAAAAGCAGAAACATCCCCCAAAACAGCAGCACCTGCCCCCAAACCGGCGGAGACACCCCCAAAAAGAGCAGAGATCCCCTGCAAACCAGCAGAGACATCCTCAAAACCAGCAGAAACATCCCCCAAAACAGCAGAGGCTTCTTCCAAACCACCAGAAACCACCCCCAAACCAGCAGAGACCCCTCGCCCAGGGGCTCCCAAGGTGGGAAAGCCATTGTGGCTGGGGAAGAGCTCCAAGGACTCGTTCCTGGGGGGCAGCCCCCCAGCTCCAGCCTCTGCACCCAGCCAGGGCCCCCAGCGTGGCAGCAAAGTCCCTGTGAAGGAAGTGCCCAAGGGGACAGTCCCTGAGAGCACCAAAGAGAAGGGGACAGTCCCTGAGAGCACCAAGAAAGAGAAGGGGACAGTCCTTGGGAACACCAAGAAAGAGAAGGGGACAGTCCCTGAGAGCACCAAGAAGGAGAAAGGGACAATCCCTGAGAGCACCAAGAAGGAGAAGGGGACACCCCTGAGGCACGAGGAGCCCCCAGCCAAGGTGAAAGCCCAGAGGGAATTGTTGTCAGCCAGGAGAGAGCCAGAGATGAAGAAAGATGTTGGAGGTGGCAAGAAGGAACCAAGGGAGATCAAAAAGCCTGAAAAAACCACAAACAAGTCAGAAAGTCTCAAGGGGGAGCCAGGAGGAATCCAAGAGAAGTCCACAGATGTGGGAAAAGAGGTGGGGAAGGTGAAGGAAGAGCTGGGAAAGAGTAAAGAGAAGCTGAAAGAGAACAAAGGGATTGGCAAGAGCACGGACAAGGACCAGGCTAAAGAAACACCGGGAAGGAGCAAAGAGATGAGCAAGAGCATGGAAAAGGACCAGGATAAAGAGACATCAGGCGAGAGCACGGACAAGGACCAGGTAATGTGTCGGCTGTTATCTGTGTTTTGAGGCACTGGTGCAGTTTTCTGGTTTCATGCAGCTCCTCCCGTGGGCTGGGGCTGGCAGGAAGGTGACCCCGGGCACGGATGGGCAGGCAGCAGAGGGGCAGGAGTGTGGAAATGTCCCTGTCCGTGGGGCAAAGGCAGTTTGTGCAGCTCAGCTTTCCTCCTGCCCCTGCCCAATCCCCCTCTCTCCTCCCCGCAGGCTCCGAGGGATGTTTGGTACGAGGCAGAGAAGGTCTGGCTGGTGCAGAAGGACGGGTTCATGCTGGGTAACTCTCCCTCCTGTGCTCTGGATGAGACGTGTCGGGAGCAGAGCGGGCTCTGGGTGCTGTGCCCCTCTGGGGCCGGGGTTGGGTTTGTCCCCTTGGCGCCTCCCCAGCCCACAGCTGGCTGTGCCCCGGGCTGTCCCAGGCTTGGGGACACTCACCAGCCTCTCCTTCAGCCACACAGCTCAAGCCAGACGTGGGGACACCGGAGCTGCCAGCAGGGAGGGTGAGGGTGCGGCGGGACGAGGATGGCACCGTCACCGAGGTGGACGAGGACAGCGTGCAGAGGGTCAGTCTTGGTTCTTGGGATATTTTACTTTTTCTTATCTTATATTTACATATATATGTATACAAACAACGGGATGGGACTGCTGGAGCAGTTGTCTTGATGCCTTTATTCCAATATCACAATTATCAGCCCCATTTTACAGAGCTAAGCACAGGAGATGGACACAGCTTCAGCCACTAGAAGTTTTCTTCGTTACAAAGTCTTTTAACGACTTTCTAGCCAATAGCATCATATTAAAAGCTGACAAGCGTTTGCTCAGGCCAATTAATAAATCTGCACGTACATCTTGCTTTGAACAAGGCTTGCTTGTAACAGCTTAAAACAATGGATAAAGCTTCGTTATTAAGCTTACATATTTCTACTACTTTGCTTAACATGTTTTCCTGGTGGAAAATCTTTACACAGCTCATAGCCCTGTTGTTTCTTGTCCTCGCATCTTCAGCATTCTTGCACTTCTCCATCTTGAGATTTGCTTTCACACAGTCCAGTCCTCCCTTTTAGCTTCACCACTAAGGGTCTCACAGACGGAATTGTGTCTCTTAATCCTGGCATCCTGAGTGATTGGACAATTCCCGATTATATGGGCTGTTATTTCATAATTGGCACCACAACGTCTGCAAGATCTAACGCTGTCATCCCTCCTACCCCTGGCTAGGAATTCCCAGCTTTCTGAGAGTTTTATACCTTTTCTATTTCCCACAGGTGAGCCCTGGGCTGGTGCAGGGATGGGAGCCCTGCTGCAGGGCAGTGCCCGGGCACAATGATGCTTCTCCAGGCTGGCTGTGCCCAAGACGTTGGGGTGCCAGCGGGTGTGACACAGCCCTGCCATGCCAGCAGAGCTCGAGGGGTCTCTGTTCCCACAGACCAACCCCCCCAGCCTGGACCAAGCCGAGGATCTGGCCATGCTCATCAGCCTCAACGAGTGCAGTGTCCTGAACACGCTGCGGCAGCGCTTCCGTGCCCGCCTGCCCTGCACCTACGCGGGGCCCAGCCTGGTGGCCATCGGCACCGGCCCTGCGCCCGCCGGCGCCGGGAAGGTGAGAGAAGGGACCTGGGGCAGCGGGACCTCCCGTGGGAAGCGGCCACCAACCCTCCTGGGGACAGTGGAGGAGGGCGCCGGGCACGGCGGGGCCGGCAGGTGGCACCGTGGGATCGTCACAGTGCGGGGACAGTCGGGATGCTCAGGGGACATTTGGGACCTGTATACTTAGGGAACATTTGGGACCGGGGATGCTCAAGGGACGTTTGGGACTGGCGATGCTCTGGGAACATTTCGGAATGGGGATGCTCAGGGGAAATTTGGGATCGGGGATGCTCAGGGGACGTTTGGGACCCGGTATGCTTAGGGGACATTTCGGACTGGAGATGCTTAGGGAACATTTCGGAATGGGAATACTCTGGAGACGTTTGGGAACTTGGGATGCTTCGAGCACACTCGGGACGGGGGATGTTTTGGGAGGGGGCTGCTCTGAAGATACTGATGGCCAGGAATGCTCTGGGGGTGCTTGGTCTTGGGGCTGAGGATGCTCTGAGGACTCAGTCTAGGGAGGTTCTGCACCCCGGGGAGTAATCATCATCCTGAGTGTGAATATCTTGAGGATTTTCTCCGTGAGAATCCTGTTCGGGACGTGCTCTGCCACTCTCTGCCTGCCCGCAGGTTCCCAGGGGGAAGCGGGACAACCTCCCCCCGCACATCTGCTCGCTGGCACACAGAGCCTACAGGAACCTGCTGATGCAGCGACAGGACCAGGCCATCGTCCCCCTGGGGCACAGCGGGGCCGGCAGGACCCGGTGCTGCCAGAGCGCTCTGGAATACCTGGTGGGCACGGCGGGCAGCCTGGACGGCAGGGTCACAGGTACGGGCAGGTCACAGGTGTGGACAGGGTCTGAGGTGTAGCAGGGATGGCTCTGCATGCCCGGCGCTGGGCAGGGGCAGCACACAGAGCTTGTGCAGCTTTGGGCACACAGATGCACAAAATCCTGGCTTGATTTGTGCCCGCTGGGGTGGCTCCTAAGCACCGCTGTGTCTGCGAGTGCCACTGTCCCCGTCCCAGCCTCAGCAGATTTGCTGCTTTGATAAACACCAGCGGGAGGGAATTACTTGGATGACCCCGGTGCCTGGGGCAGCGCTTTCCCACCTGCTCGGGTTACTGGTGACGCGGGAGGAAGTGCTGCTCCAGAGTGGCTTCAGAGGGCAGGACTGGATTTTGGAGCTCCTCTGGGTACACAGTGCTCTTGCACAGCACTGAGGGACAGCCTGGAACAGGCTGGGCAGGCTGGCACATCCCGTTCCCATCAGTGCACACCCTCTGTGGGGAGCTGACCCCATGCCTGGCCAGTTCCCCAGGGCTGGGACAGACCCCCTGAGGAGCAGGCAGAGGTGACGCAGAAGGAGACGCCTCCTCCAGAGCTGCAGGGGCTCAGGGGGGCTCTGATGGTGGTTTGTGTTGCAGTGGAGAAGATCCAGGCGATGTTCACAGTGCTGGGAGCCTTTGGTTCGGTGACCACCAGCCACAGCAGCAGCTCCACGCGCTTCTCCATGGTCCTGTCGCTGGATTTCAGTGCCACTGGCCAGGTCACTGCTGCTCACCTCCAGGTACCTGTCACCTGGTGAGATGGGAGGGCTGTGCTTGAAAATGGGGGTCCTTGGGGTGGGGATGAGCCTCCCTTGTGCTGCACCTCCCAGCCAGGCTGGGCATGAGGAGCGATGCCCTGCTCCTCCTAAACCAGAGGTGCTGAAATGGCCCCTGAGCAGAAGCTCTGTCAGCAGTGTGGCAGGGTCCCCCAGCCTGGCCCCACCCTGGCAGGGAGCTGGGAGCAGTGCTGGGATGAAATGTTGATGAGGAAATGTATAATTCAGCATTTCATTAGCAGCACCTCACAGCCGCCCGGAGCTGAGCCTCAGAGGGTTTTTATCACCGTCAGGGCTCTTATCAAAGCTCTTTAATCAGAGCAGCCCGTGCCCCTGGGCCTTGTCTGAGGGAGGGCTGGAGCCTTGTCTGCTCCTGGGGAGCACCAGGGCTTCCCACTGCTGCTCCTGCTCTGCCCTGGGCACCCAGGGGAGCTGGTGGCCTGGTGGAGCTGTCCCTGTGTGGGAGTGGGAATGTCCCCATTGTGCCACCAGAACCATTCTGGCACATCCGTGGGACAGTGAGATGGGGACCCCCAGCTCTGCAGACTCACTGCTGGCTCCAGGGCTGGCACTGAACAACTTTGCCAAGGCTGGAGCTGAGCTGGGCTTGTCTTGTGCCCAGACAATGACTTAACCCAATCCTGCAGCATCTTTGCTGGGGCCATGGCACTGCCCAGACCCCTGGAAGCTCAGAGGGACCGTGGGTGTTGCTTTCATGCGCTGAAGTGTTGCCTGGATCATGATTCAGCCCTTGCCTGCACAGTCCTGGGCGGGAGGAGCAGCCTCCAAACCCAGCTGAGTCCCTGCAAGGAGAAATCCTTCCCTCCTTGGCAGATCCCAGAGCATCTCCCCATGTCCCTGTCCCCTTTTCCCTCCCTAGACCTTGCTGCTGGAGAGGGCCCGCGTTGCCCAGCAGCCCGAAGGAGAGAGCAGCTTCAACATCTTCCCACTGCTGCTGGCAGGGCTGGATGTGGCAGAGAGGTGGGTGTGAGGCTCCAGCAGCCCCGGGCTGCCCAGGGATTCCCCATCCTTTATACCCAAATTCCCTCCATCAATGGCGTTTTGAGACCCCCTGATAAGAGATTGTGAGATTAATTAACGTGTTAATGGGGCTGCAGGGATCTTTCTGCACATACAGAGATTTTCCATGGAATGAGGGCATCTCCTGGTGCTTTTTTGCCCCTCCACTATAGCTGAAATTGGGGTGAGAAATGAGACAGAGCTCCCTTTCCCTCTCACTTCTGGTTCCCCCCAGACTGTGCCCCAGGAGGAGTTTCCTGGTGCACCAGCTCATGTCCCTGCATGGGGCAGTGCTGAGGTGGCCTGTCCCATCCAGGACCCTCAGATGGTGCTGTAAAGGTGGCTGGGGGTGCTCAGGGCAGGCAAGGAGGGAGCTTGACTCTTTTTTTTTTTTTTGTGACTACTCCCAGGACGATGCTGCACCTGCACCAGGTGGCTGAGAGCAATTCCTTTGGGATCAAACCGTTCACAAAGGTAGGGAGAGGGAAATGCTGGAGTCTGAAGTGGGATGCTGCAGGGCACCCCCTTTGTCACCACCAGTCTGAGAATGACTTGAAGTCCCTGGGTGACTTATGATGCCACTGTACTGGGAGCCTGGAGGGGAGGGAGGGAATGTTGGGATGTGAGGGAGGCTCTGCCCAAACAGCCCCCCCAGCACCCCTCTGACAGCCCCAGGGGAGCTGCTGGGACTGGGGCTGCCCTTCCTGGGATGTCTGCTTGGCTTTTCCACATGTCACAGCCACCTTGGCACCAGATCCTGCTGCTCCAGGGTCACCTATCCCTGATGTTCCCTGCAGCAGCAACTCGCAGGGGCAAGAGCATCCTTTGGGCAGCCCAGAATGTGAATTTTAGGGGTTAAAGCTCCACAGCTGATTCCCACCTCCAGCCCCTCATTAGTCTGAGCTGTCTGCAGAGCCCCAGCAGATTGTCCATGAGCCAAAGTGCTGGGATGAATTGCAGCAATTTGCAGTTACATCATCTACTGATGAATCCAATATTCCATCTTCATTAGGGAGCTCTTACTCCACTTTGGCAGCCAAAGGAATCTGCTGCTGGAGCAGCAGCTCTGGGGAGGGCACAGCAAGGTCCTCACCCTGCTGATGCAGCAGGTTTGGGTTCAGAGATGGGGTTTTACTCTCCTTCCACAGCTCTGATTTTTGGGGATTTGCCATCCCAGCATTGAGAGTTTCCCCTGGTCCCTGCCAAGGTGGGATGCTGTCCACTGGAGCTGGTGGCTCCTGGCCCCACAGAGCAGTCCCTGAGCTGCAGGGCAGGGTGTCACTGGAGGGAGGTGGCAGGTGAGGTCCTGCTGCTCAGCTCTTGACAGGTGTGTTTGGTGAGGAGTGAGGGGACAGGGCTGGATGGACAACCTGGGCTGTGGAAGGTGTCCCTGCCATGGCAGGGACTTGGAAGGAGATGAGCTTTAAGGTCCCTTCCAACCCAAACCATGATATAAATGAAATAAATGATGAGTGATATACAACATCCACCTCCAGCTGCTGCTCTGTAGACTCTCCTGAAGTGGGAATTACTACATACAAATCCTTATATGACAAGGTGATGTATCCAGCTTGCTCCCAACACCAGGCACCCCAGGAACCTGCCAGTGGCTTCCCCACTTGGTCCAAATTTTCTGAGGATCCCTTGCTGTGTTTCCTGATGGTTTCACTCTCTGTTCTGTGTGGGGCATAGTGCCCAGCAGAGGCAGTGACATCCCCTGGCTCTGTCCCCCTGCAGCCTGAGGACAAGCAGAGAGCCTCGGTGGCCTTCTCCCAGCTCCGGGCTGCCATGGGCACGCTGGGCATCAGCGCAGAGGAGCAGGCGGCCGTGTGGCGCATCCTGGCTGGGATCTACCACCTGGGAGCTGCTGGAGCCTGCCGAGGTGAGGAGAATCCTGTCTCTGCTTCCCTCACACCTTGTCTGTCACCATCAGGTCAGACGTGACGCACACACAAACACTTGAACAGAATAACAACAGCGTCCTCCTTTATTTAATGTGTTTTCTATATTTATATTGAAATAGATTTAGAAATAGATATAGAAATTTATATAGAAATAGATTTAGAAATATATATTCTATATATATTCTATATATATTTCTATATTTTTATATATATTCTATATATATTCCTATATTTATATATAGAAATATTGTTTATGTAGAATATAGAGTTTATATAGAGTACAGAGTTTATATATTCTTAACTAAATCTCAAGTCATTGACTACATCACAATAACTTATTATAGTCATTGGTGCAAAGCAATTAGCCTCAATATATTTGGCAAAAGTTTTGCAAAAAGTTAATAAGGCTTGTATACACGTTTACTTATGCATGTAGTTTAACTACAAAAATTTTTTGTGTCTTTTTTAATCAGTTTTCATGCTAATGGCTTTGTCTTCTTTGCTATGGATACACTCGGAATTCATCAATTGCTGTTTCTTTTAGTAACTCAGTTTGGCTCCCAGGCCAGCTGCCAAGCCTCTCTACACTTGTCTCTGTGCTTGGAGCAGGGAGGGAGCGTGTCCTGGCAGGGATCAGTGTTTGGGGTTGTGCAGGGATGATGCTCATCCCAAGGCTGCTCCATTTGTGGTGGCTCTGAGTTGTTCCTTGCTCTTCCTCCATGGTGAGGTGTGGGATGCTGCCTCATGGGGGCTTCTGGACACATGGGGACAGGGCAGTGTCACCTGCCAGCTCCTTAGGAAGGGCTGGGGTGGGTGACTCCTTCGTTGGCATGCTGTCCCCAATGACACCATGAAGGGACAGCCTCAGGTAGCACTAATTTCATCATCTCTTGAGTGTCTACCACAGTAACTGAATTATAATAGTCTGAGTCTGGATGAAGATTGTATTTATAGAGACTTTGTTAATACGGGTGAGCAGAAATTGCCTTATCCCTTACAAATTATTTTAGGACCTGCTCTAACCCATTTTAGAGGCAGCCACATTGATTTACACACTTCAATTTATGAGGGCTGCATAAAGGCTGCCATAAACTAAGCCACAGACATTTATAAATGTCTCTGCAACATGTCATAACACATCTTATGGTAATTTATGCCATTAATCATTTATTAATTATTTTAAAAGGATAGATGCTGTCAAGACTTACAGTGAGTTCTCTTTTCTCCTTTTTGGGGTTCTCTTTCCTCATCTCCATCTACCTTAATGCCCTTCCAGCTTTTATAGATGACCCTGTGCTCTCAGGCTGATGAAAGGCTCTTGGCCAAAAAATTTTTGAAAGTCCTTCTGCCCCGTGAGTTTTCAGGAGAGCAGATTTTGGAGACATGTCTCATTTTGGGAGTGCCCAGCTCAAGGGCAGCTGGAGGGATATCACGGGGAGTTCTGCTTTGCTCAGACTTCCTGCACATTCAGCCCTCTGTAAATCAGCCTGGGAGGGAATTGAATGCTGTATCCAACAAATGCTGCTCCATTCTTTGAGCAGGAGCAGGAATGGGAGTAGCAGATCCAGGCAGCTCTGAGCACGCTCTGGTGTGGGATTAACACGCAGAGCATGTCTCAGTGTCGCTCACTCTGGTATTGATTCCCCCACCGTGTGTCAACAAAAGGGGAGAAATGAAAGGAAATATGGATAAAAAATGGATCAAAGCTGGGTGGAGCAGAAGTCTCAGTGGGGGCGACGACTCTTTTAATGTGGTTAAACCTGTCTCCCGATAGCCATCTCTTCCCTTCCCCTTTCATGCCCTTTGATGTTGTGTATTCCAAATCCTCTCCTTGAAATCTCACCAAAGGGAGCCTTGGCCCTGCTTTTCCAGGGCATTCAGGAGCTCAGCCCTGCACCTCCTCCATCCCCATCCACATCCCCGTGTTAAATGGGCCCCAGTGTGGGCCAAAGGCACCTTTTCCCCTTCTCTCCTCACCCGTTCAGTTTGTGCAGGAATAAACCAGGAGGGAACAGCACCACCTCTCCCTGGCTGGAGGGGGTGGGGGGAAATGCATTTGCAGCTACAAAAACGCTGAGAAGAAAAGGTTGAATTTCAAAAGCTCGTTCTGCTCTATCCTGGCGTCAGCCCTTCCTGCTGCCTTTGAAATGTATTAGAGCAGCTCTTTTATTAGGAAAGCAGCCTGGCAGCTGGAGGCCAGCAGGGCACCCCGGGTACCATTCACCTGAGTGCTCCAGTCCCTTTGTGGGCTGCAGAAAATCCCCTGGTTTAATTTATTTGCTGCCCCTGTAAGCGGAAGGGAGGTTTGGGGTGCAGCAGGGGGGGAGTTCAGCTTGCTCTCACACTGTCCTTTTGCTGGCTGATATCAGAATAAAGCTCCCAGCTCCCTGTGGGCTTCCCACCATGCACCTGTAGTGGAGGTGGCTGCCATTCCACCCTCCTGGTGCTGCCACAGGTGTGTCAGGAGTCTCTCCAAACCCCCTGGCACAGTGAGGCTGCTGCAAATCCAGCTTCCTGAACCCCTTTGAAAGGAGGAAAACCACAGGGCAGGAGGGCTGGGACCTGCTGCCCATCTGGAGGACACTGAGCTGCCCCAAACCCTGCAGAATGTCAGGGGCACCAGGGCAGCAGGAGGGACAGGAGCACCTAGACAGCCAGGGGGGAGTTTTGGGGTCAGTGAGAACACCAGCAATAGCCCAGGGTGAGTGCTTGAGCTGCTGCTGTGGTCCAGGTGGTTCTGCACAGACCCACCCCTGTGGCCTCATGTCCTGGGAACCCAGGAAATCGGGCACTGAGCAGCTTGGAAATGAGCTGGGGCTGTAGCAAGAGAGGCTGAGCTGTCCCTGTGAGTGCTGACCCTGTGCTTTCCTTCTGCTTCCCTTAAATATTACCTGGGCTGAAATAATTCCCTTCAGGTGTTAAAGTCAGCGAATTTTCCATGGTCACACACACTCAGGAGAGCCATGTGGAGCTGCTGCTGGTTATAGTTTATGGAGGGTAAAATGGTGCCTGGGGATGCCAGGGCTGAGTGGACCTTCTTGTTTGCCCCAGGGATGCTGGAGTGGGCAGTGTGGGATGCTGGAATGGGCAGTGAGGGATTCCAGCCAGCTCCATGCAGCCCTGGCCCCCCAGCCCCTCCAACTCCCTGGCAGGCAGAGTTTTTGTGTCTGACAGGAATCAGCGTCTGTCCAGCCAGCTCAGACAAGAACAAGTGAAAACAGAATAAATCAAAGCCTGGAGTGCTGAGGCAATTCCCCTCCCTGCTCCAGCACAGCCCTTGATGTTGGAGTCCTTCACTCAGCACAGAAAATACTGGAAAGGATCAAAGGGGAAGGGAGAAGGGGGCTGACTCTCATGGGTGTGAGAGCCCTCGAGCCCTGCTTTGTGCATCCCCTCTGCCATGAGTGGGTCCCCCATGGAGCCTCCCAGGATGTGGCCGCCTCTCTCTCTCCATCCCACGCCCTCTTCCCTGCCACCAGCTGTGTTTTAATTTTAGCTGTGAGCCCCCTGAGCTCCTCACCCACCACCCAAAAGTGCCACGCTGAGGTCTCTGGGTGACTTTGGCTGCTCCCATTTGTGCTCATCCCCCCTGCCTGAGCTGTGCTGCCTGACTGCCTCCACGGCACCTTTCTGCCCTGGATTTGTAAAAGGATTAATCCTGCAGATTGCTTCCCTATTGATTTTAATCATTAAGCTGGGATCATTATCACCGGATGTGAGTGGTGTCTGCTCCCGGCTGTAGGGACAGCAAACACTGCTGGGACCCTGAAAGGTGATCCCGGATTTCGAGGGATTGGTTGGTAATCCCATCAGCTCCCACCAGCACATCTGCTGCTTTGCTCTGCTCAAACTCTTCAAACACTGATGTCCTGTGGCTCCCGACTTGCCTTGGACCATTTTGATTTTGGGGGTGCCCGAGGGAGGGCG
Source organism: Toxostoma redivivum (assembly GCA_013397375.1). Lineage (NCBI taxonomy): Eukaryota > Metazoa > Chordata > Aves > Passeriformes > Mimidae > Toxostoma > Toxostoma redivivum. The sequence goes on from VXBI01009588.1 coordinate 261,047, forward strand.
TGGGGGCGTTTTGGTGATGCTGGGGCAGAGCTGGCCCTGGCTGAGCCCCCCGTGCCCCTCTGCAGTTGGCAGGAAGCAGTTTCTGAGGTTTGAGAGTGCCAGCCGTGCTGCCGAGGTGCTGGGCTGTGACGTGGAGGAGCTGGGCACTGCTGTCTTCAAACACCACCTGAGGCACATCCTGGCACAGGTGACAGCACGGGGCCAGCCCCAAGCAGAGGACAGCACACCAGGTACTGAGATGTCCCGTCCCTTTTCCCTTTATTTCTGCAGGAGAGGGGATGGGGAGGCAAATTTTCCTGTTCTCCTTAGGCTGTGATGCCCAGTGAGGTCTGTTAATATTAATAAAATCATTAACTGTGTTGGGTCACGTTGATGCCCTCAGCTGCCCAGCTGGCCCTGCCTGACCCCCCTTAGGGACACATGAAATCAGGTGAATTCAGATAAGTGATGTGGCTGAAATGCTGTGAGGGCTCTGCCTAGAAAAATGGGGGAAGTCCCCAAACTCCACAAATGGAGCTGGGCTGGTGTTGTGCTCCAGATCTAGATCAGGGATTGTGGTGCTGAGCCACCATAAACCTTAAATTATTGCATGGAGTTAATTCAAGGAGGCAGATCCAGCACGTGCAAGGTGGGAGGGTGAGATATTGCCTGGATTTCAGGTCAGCCTTCCCACACTCCTTAAAAGTTGGACTTGATGATCTTAGAGGTCTTTTCCAACCTTGATGATTCCATGATGCTCAGCAGCAGAATTCCAGCTGGGCCTTGCAAATTATCCTGATAAAAGCAAGGACTTGAGGAAGTGGCATGGCAATAATTGTATTCCTTAAATCCACGAGAGGCAGGAGAGGAGCTGAAGGCAGGTGAGGGGATGTGCAGGGGTGATGCTGAGGAGCTGTGTGGGTTCTCCTGCACCACGATTCAGGGAATCCTGGGTCCCACCTCAGCTCTGTGCAGCATGAACTTGGCTGGAAATAAAAGTGTTCCTGCTCTTGCCTTCACTGTGCCAGGGCCAAAGCTGACGGGAGTGGAATGTGTGCAGGGAATGGCCTCGGGGCTCTACGAGGAGCTCTTTGCTGCCGTGGTCTCGCTCATCAACAGGTACCAAAGATCTGCTGGGCACTGGGGCTGGGGGTGGCAGCCCCTTCTCCAGGGGCATGGAGCAAGTGCCTGATTCCTGCTAGAAAAGCAGGCAGTTGTGTGAAAATCTTAATGTGGGAGATGCGCTGGCACTTGGGACTCCCGTGTCCCACGCTCCTGTGGCACAGGCACTGTGAGAGCCTGGCTGGCACCACTCTGCTCCTACCTGTGGGTAAATCCTGGTGCTGTGTGTGGCTCTTCCCAGGTCCTTCTCCTCCCAGCACCTCTCCATGGCCTCCATCACTGTGGTGGACACCCCTGGCTTCCAGAGCCCGCGGCAGCAGCGGAGCGAGCGAGCGGCCACCTTCGAAGAGCTGTGCCACAACTACGTCCAGGAGAGGCTGCAGGGGCTCTTCTATGAGAAAACCTTCCTGTGGGAGGTGGAGAGGTACAAAGAGGTGAGGAGCAGGGGCTGGGAGCTGCTCCCAGCACCTGGGAGTGGGGCTGCCTTTGTCCCCAGGGGTCTCTGCGTCCCACTGAGCTGTGAGTGAGTAACTCAGGAGCTTTACTGCAGCAGAACTGGGGGAGCTCTGCATGGAGCAAAGCCTCTCTCTCCACCCCCTGCCTCAGTTCTGAATCCTTCTGGCTATTTCTGATGTGCCAGAGATGCTCTCTTGGCATCTTTGTGGAAGCTGCTGTGGCAGGGGGGTTGGAATGAGATGGTTTTAAGGTCCCTCCCAACCCAAACCATTCTAGAATTCCATTATATACTTGCTCCAGCTCAGGAGACTGTTCCCTTCTGTTGTCACAGCTTTTTCCTCAGGTGATGAATAATAGAGAATAGAAAGGAAAATGATAAATTATTGCAGAAATAAGCTGCTGAGAAACCTACAGGCAGAGATGAACTTATTATAGGCTTGAAGGAGTTACCATAATGCCTCTAGCCCTGGGAAAATAACTGAATTCCTATGGTTTAACACACACATCATCGAGTAAGGCTAGATGTGCCCTTCTCTAATAATGTAGACTTCCAGATGCCATCCCACGACTGAAAAAAGCTTTTAAATTATGTTTTCCAGGAAAATGTTGAGGTGTCTTTTGATCTTCCAGAGCACTCTCCACTGGCCACACTGTCCATCATCGACCTGAGCTGCTCCCAGGTACCCTGTCCCCTCTGCATCCTGCTGCTCCAAGCAGTGAGGGCTGCAGAGGCAGAGTGGGACCCTGTGGAGCATCCCAGAGCAACCTCAGGTGTTGCAGGGAGGGGGGGCACAGCATCCACCAGCAACTTTTTGGCTTTTTAAAATATAAGGACCCACCCTGACCAATCCATCACTCCTTCCAGCCTGGGCTCCTCTGGGACACTGTCACTGCTCAGGGTGATGTCTGGACATCAGGGTGATGTGCAGAGCTGGATCAGGTTGGGAGGGTCTGCTCTGGGGTGGGGGTCACAGCTGGGCAGTGGGAGCAGAGGAGGATGGAGGGGAGCAGACTGGAGGGGGCAGAGCAGGCAGGAGGGGGCAGAGCAGGATGGAGGAGAGCAGGAGGGAACAGAGCAGGCTGGCGTGGCTGTGGCTGGAGCACAGAGCCCTCGTGTCCCCCGGCAGCCTCAGGTGCTCCCAGGCAGCCCCGGGGCCGCTCGCCGGGGGCTGCTGTGGATCCTGGATGAGGAGGTGCTGATCCCAGGCTCCGGGGATGGCACTGCCTTTGAGCGCCTCTGCTCCTACTTCGCCACCAAGGGACCCGACCAGGAGGGTGAGTTGAGTTCGACTTGGCTGCCCAGCCTCTGCCATCACCATTTTCTTTGGGAGTTTGGGAGATGTGGAGGATCTAACCCCTCACTGGGCTTTTCTCTGGCTGGTCCTGGTGTGCTGTCACCGTCACAGGTGATGGGCACCTGCGCAGGTGTGAGCAGACCCTGCAGTTCGAGATCTGCCACCAACTGGGCACGGCCCCCGTGCGCTACGACCTCACGGGCTGGGTCAGCAAAGCCAAGTTCAACCTCTCGGCCCAGAATGCCATCCAGGTGCTGCAGAATTCCACGGTGTAAGTGCCAGGAGGTGCCACAGTGCTGGGGGGGAACCCTGTGCCCGTGGGAGGAGGATGGGGATGTCCCTGCCCTGAGCTGCAAATCTGCTCCAGAGACAGAGGGTGGTGTGGGGCACCAAGGGGGAATGGTTTCCCACTGCCAGAGGGCAGCCTTAGGTGGGATATTGGGGAGAATTTCCTGGCTGTGAGGGTGGTGAGGCCCTGGCACAGAGAAGCTGTGGCTGTTCCATCCCTGGAAGTGTCCAAGGCCAGGCTGGACAGGGTTTGGAGCAACCTGGGCCAGTGGAAGGTGTCCCTGCCTATGGGGGTCCAGCACAAGTCAGAGCTGTGAGGCTTCACCAGCAGCTGCCCAGGGTTTCCCACTGCTTTGAGCAGCCTTGTAAAATAAATTGGAATTGAAAGGGAGCTGAAGTGCTGCAGGTGTCTGTGCACACAGGGGGATTTTAACCCTCTGCTTGTGTACTCCTGCCTCATTTGGTTTAGGCTCCAACCCAGGGAAGCTTTAACAGCAGTGAACAGCTCCATGCTCGGAGCAGAGAGGATGGAGTGGGTGGGGGTGTGCCAGCATCCTGGTCCGCTCCGCAGAGCAGCACCAGTTTGGAATTTGGGGCCCTGGGTGTCGCATCCCTGTTGAAGGAGCTGGGAACCCATCGGGCCGTGTGTGTCCCTGCAGAGCCGCGGTCCGGGCGCTGGCGCAGCCGCGGGCGAGCGCTCCGCTGTCCTGCCGAGCGCTGGCCGGGCTGGACGGGCGCTCCCAGGCTGCCCTGCACCGCAACGCCTGCCTCAGGAAAACCTTCGCCAGCAGCTTCGCCGCCGTCAGGAAGAGGTCGGTGTGTGCCCACATCAAGCTGCAGGCGGTGAGTGCCGGCACCGGGACCCTGTGGCTGCGGCTCGGGGGGGATGTGGCACAGGGCATGGTGGCCTTGCCTTGCTCCCGTACCGGGGAGCCCACACCACCAGCAGTGACCTCCTGCCTGTCCCCGTTGTGGCTGTGGCCACCGGGGCGCTGTGCTGGCCCGTCCAGGGCTGCTGTCGCACAGGGAGAGCCTCCCAGGCAAAGAGATCGAGCACAGATCGCACACAGATCACACACTGATCACACAGATAATACACAAATCACACACAGATCACACGGATCACACACTGATCACACAGGTAATACACAAATCACATAGATCATACACTGATCACGCAGATCACATAGATAACACGGAAATCACACACAGATCACACACAGATCATTCAGATCACACACTGATAACACACTGATAACATACTGATCACATACAGATCATACACTGATCACACAGATCACACACAGATCACACAGGTAACACAAAATCACACACAGATCACACAGATAATACACAAATCACACACAGATCATACACTGATCACACAGATTACAGAAGCACCTCGCTGCTTTAATCCTCTTAAGTGCTCAGACAGTAACCAGCCGCTGGCGCTGGGCACATGCCAGGCTCCTGCTGCTCTCACACCTAATTAAGTGTCCAAACTCTCTCGAGGAGATGAGGCTCAGGCTCTGCTGATTCCCTGACCACCCCGTTTTGGGGTCTTGCCTGTCCCCAGCACGCCTCAACCACGATGATCTTTAACCCTTCCAATACAAACCATTCCGTGATTGTACCAATCATGGTAATTTTTCTGGCCACCACCTGAGCACACGGACATCAGGAGGAAGGCTCCTGCTCAGTCCTGCCCTCCACCTGTGTTCACCCCTCTGACTGACGCTGTTCCCAGCTCGGAGCTGACTCCTCCACCTGCCCAGACACCCCGCAGGTGCACAGGGAGCATTTCCCACTGACAGCACGTGCTGACCCTTTGTCCCCTCCACCCCCACTGACCTCTGCTGCCCTCCAGGATGCCCTCACCAATCTTCTCCGACGGTCCCAGCTGCACTTTGTCCACTGCCTGCTCCCAGGGATGGGCGGGGAAGGGCCGGTCCCTCGGCCCCCAGCGCCGCCAGATGCAGCTCCACAGCTGGATGTGGTGGGCCTGAGGACACAGCTGGAGGGGACCCAACTCCTGGATGCCCTGCGGCTGCACCGTGTCGGTAAGTCCAGACCCTGCCCTGGTCTGCGCCCATCCCACCTGCTGCTCCCTGCCCCTGGCTCAGCCCTTCCAGACTTTGCTCATCACTTGCTTCTCACCAGCTGGCAAGGAATCCCCTCCTTCAGAAACTATCCATTCAGAAACTCTCCACGATTTTTATTCCTGATTTTTGCAGGGGTTCTGAGCCCCTCTAATGCCTGAGCTCTGTGGCTGCAGCTCCAATGCAGCTCCTCTTGGAGCATCCATGCATCAGGCTGGACCTGCACTGACCACAACCACAGCCCACTCCATGGGGAGAGGGAGCTGTGCAGGAGGTCCAGGGGCATGTCGTGTGTGACACGAGGTGCTGGGACGGGGACTGGTCACACCCAGCTCATCTTGGTACCCTCTCCCTACCCTCACTGCAAGGATTTCTCTCTCATGGCAGCTCCCCATGTCCCCTCCACCCCCGGTGCCCTTTGCTGGACGTCCCAGCAGGTCCCTCCCCATCTGCCAGTGTCCTGGAGCTGGTGCAGCTCCCAACACCCCTGTGTGCCCCCAGGGTATTCGGATCGGCTGCTCCTCACCCAGTTCTGCAGGCGCTTCCAGGTGCTGGCTCCGGAGGTGATGAAGAAGCACAGCTCTGCCTACGAGGTGCCAGAGGAGAGTAAGGTGTGTGCTGGGTTGGGGGGCATGGGCTGAGACCCCCAGTGTGGCTGTGATGAGCAATTCCAGCAGCATAGGCATGGGAGAGGGCAGGATGTGGGCAGAACAGTCCCTCTCCCTGGCTCCCCCAAAACCTGGGACTGAGGACAAGCCAGGGACTGTGGAATTTCTGGGCACTGGGCATCACCTGCAGCCCGGGGTGACTCCTCACCTCACCTCACCTCACCCCACCTCACCTCACCCCATGATGCTGAAAGCCAGAAGAGCTCAGGAAGAAATCTGGACATGTGCCAGTTTTATTTGTTTCCTAGTAAATTTGTAGCAAAACCAGCTCAAAGCCGTGCCTGGAATAAGGCTATGGATGAGCCAGGAAGAGCTGAGAGGAGCTGAATTAAAGCTGGGCACGTGCTGCGTTGTGCAAACTGCAGCCAGCATGTGCAAAGGCAGTTAAGACCTCGGGATTTAATAAGACAAGTCTGACAATCGGGAAAGGTCAATATTGCTATGAAATGCTGTCGGAGGCAGAGGGTGCCTTGTCAGCAGCGTGTAAGCAGGGGATTTGGAAAATCCCATCCTCCCTGGAGCTTGCTGCCACGAGGGTTTGTCAGCTGGGAAATGCTTCCCAGGACACGGCATTAACCTGGCTGCTGGAGCAGGAGAGAGGCTCATCAGCTGCGAGGGGACAGTGCAGAGCTGGCCCTGTGCTTGTGCTGGGGACTGTCCCACACAGCCCCACACCAATCCTGGTCCCAGCAGTGCCACCAGAGCAGGCACAGCCACAGCACTGGTGCTTCCTCACCCTGGCACAGTGCTTGAGGCTCTGTGATCCATATCTTCATTCCCTGGTGTGCTCCATCCTCTCCTTGCACGGCTGCTGGTGAGGCCAGGGGTGCAATTCTGCTGCTCCTGGGTCCGTGGTGGAATATTCCTCCTGTGGGTTTGTCCTTTGGGGAGGAGCTGGATGAGGCTGCCAGATGATGTTGTGTGGAGTGAGGTATTAGCAGAGGATTTTTGTTACAATTTTTGTAGCCCTGGGGCTTTCAAACCATCCGTGCTTCCAGCCAGCGTGGCCGCCCCAGGGGAATGGCTGGTGTTGCTGGCTGTTATGTTCATGTTCCAGTCCAAAGCTTGGAGTAATTGAGTTCAGGCTTCTCCTTGGGATAATCTCCTGCTCGAATCCTCCAGGAGTTCTGTGTTGTGCTGGTGGGCTCAGGGGAGAACTCAGCCCTTCCCCCTGTTTTTGGCTCCATGGGATGAGATGTTGCTGAGGTGGGCAGAAGGGGAGCACTGAGTGCAGTTGGACGGTGTTGGGACAGGCACTGTCCCCTGTGTCGCCTCCTGCCTGTGCACCAAGGCTCTGCCAGGCCAGGGATGGCAGAAAAAGGGGGAAAATCTCTCCTGCAGCTGCAGATCTCTACTCCCCATCCTGCTGAAAACCTTAGGACTTGAGACTGGGCAGATGAGCTTTGGCAAGGGGAGGAGGAGAGGAGGGCAGAGCTGGATGAACCCTTCCTGGAGATAAGGGGGTGTCTGCACCCCACCTCAGCAGCTCGAGGCAGGCTGTGTGTGTTTCCTGAGCAGTGCCATAATGTGTTCTTTCTCCCTAGGCTATCGAGGAGCTGCTCCAGGCGCTGGATCTGGAGAAGAAGAGCGTTGCCATAGGGCGCACCCAGGTACGATGACTGTGCCCTGCTTCCCCATTGCTCTGGTGTGTGTGTGTGTGGGCACAGCCCCATGCCAGGCTCCACAGCAGCCCAGAATTCCCCAAACTGAGGACAAAGGCTCTCCTCCACTGCTGCATGTGGCACCAGGTGGGCTGGGAAACAGACTCGCTAAAATATCAGAGCAAAAGGCTCCTAGCTCTCATCTGAAAGCAGTACCCAGGGTAAATCCTGTACCTAATTACCAAAATCCAGCCAGTTCCTGGTGGTGTTTAAGTTCTTAATTACCACTGATGTCTCTTGTGAGTGAAGGGGGCTTGGGCAGCTTGTGGGCTTGCTGCAGAGCAGGAACTGTCACAGCAACAACACTTGAACTTCAATGGTGATGCTCTCAAAGAAAAATTAATTTCACGTGCGTGCTTGCCTTCAGCTCTGGAGTTTGTAAAGAAAGAATCTAGGGAACGGTTCTATGGAGCAAAATTACTTTCTTTTATCCTGCACTGTGCAGTTTGTAATTATCTCCTCTCTGGAAGCCTCGTTCTTAATCAATAGCGCGGTGGCAGCCCCGGTCACATTTCGTTAGGGACGAGTTCGCTCTGCCGTTGCTTTGAGCATTGATTTTGTACCAGCTGCGAAACTTGCGGGGCTGGGGAGTTAATTCAGACATTAATGAGGCAATCGAATGGGTGGTGGACCAATCATGGCATCAGCTCGGCAGAGCCACTTTCCCTGGGATTGTGCTTTGATTCAATTTGGTGTCATTAAAATGCAGCTCTGCCAGCACAGCCCCGGCCTTGCTCGTGTCAGGGGTTATTAAAGCTGGGTCATGCAAGTGGTTGGGAGCTCCTGGTCCTGGATTCCAAGACTTCTCCCAGCAGTGACCCAGAGACACTTCAGACACTCAGAGATCAATACTGGCCTGGGTTTGATGGCATCAGCAAACCTGTGTCATTTATGAGGCATTTCTGAGCAATTCAGAGAAAGAAAACAATCTGGTTTATTTTGGTTTTGCTATTGTAACACATCATTGCTGTTACCTGTGTGCCTCTGTGTGTCACCTGTCAGAATCCACTGTCAGTGGAGGTCTCCATCCATCCATCCATCCATCCATCCATCCATCCATCCATCCATCCATCCATCCATCCATCCACCCCTCTCCACAACGGGGGGAATGGGCAGCATCCCACAGGAAAATTTTGAGGAATTGCACCTTGTGATGGTCGATGCCTCTATTAAGCAGGAGGAGGGAGAGGTTTCAGAGGTGTGTAACCTGTTCCTTGCTGGCAGGTGTTCCTGAAGCCAGGAGTCATCTCCAGGCTGGAGAAGCAGCGGGACAAGCTGATAGCCCAGAAGATGACTCTGCTCCAGGCTGCCTGCAAGGGCTTCCTCAGTCGCCAAAAATTCAAGAGATTGAAGGTACCCATCCTGTGGGTTGGGGATAACTTAGCCCAGCCAGGGTAGTAGTGCTGGGATATGGCCCACAGCACCCAAATAACAGCTCTCCTGAGCTCCTATAAAGGGTACCAGCTTTCCCCTGCACTATGAGATGCTGTGCTGCCATCCCTGAGCTCCTCTCCTGCCTGGTGTCCCAGCCTGGTCCTTCCTGGCCATGTCTGGTGAGGGTCACGGCTGCTGTGTCCCCGCAGATCCAGCGCCTCGCCATCCGCTGCATCCAGAAGAACCTGCTGGTGTTCCAGGCAGTCAGGCACTGGCCCTGGTGGCAGCTGCTGAGCCACGTGCGGCCCCTGCTCAGCGTTAACCTCGCCGAGGAGCAGCTCCGTGCCAAGGAAGTGAGTGCAGAGGGCTGGGGTGGAATGGGTGGGACAGCACAGCACAGCACAGATGGTTTAGGGGCTCTGCCTGGTGGGTTGGTCAAGTTGGAAGTCATTTCTGTCCAGGCAAAGGCGTTTTTCCCACCATCCAGGAGCTGCCATCTGTTCTTAGCCCAGTGTCACACGTTCTGCAGAGCTGTGGAGGGAGAAGTGATTCCTTGCTTAGAGGGACAGTAGCAAACACACCCTGTCCCCACAGTCAAATCCCATCCCAGGGTTCCCCCACTGCCCTCCTTGTTCCTCTGCAAGCTTCAGAGGCTGTGTCCCCTGAGCCAAACCCCTGGGGATGGGCTCAGCCTGTGGGGTGCTGGAAGATGAGCATTCAAACACACCTGTGACACAGGGGACTCTACCCTTTACTGTCCCCAGTGCTGTACTGCCACCCACCTGTGTTCCCCTGGGTGATGGGAGATGCTAATGGACATTTTTTTGTCCCAGGAAAGGCTCCTTTCACCCCTCTGCATCCTCTGAGACATGGGCTAAATTCCTAGTCTATCTTCCCTGGAGTCCTGCTCCTTCTCTTGCCTTAGTAAGATTTTAACAAGATGTTTTCAGATGAAATAAAAGCTGCCTGAGCCTCTGTTTTTGCCTCCAAACCCACCTGGGATCCATCAGGCCCCATCATCTGTTAACCTCTGTTTTTATCACGGCTCTGCACGTTCTGCTCCTGCTCAGTGTTGGACATCAAAGCAGGACAAGGCTGCGTGGAGCAGCTCCTGCTGCCTGGGGAGGAATCACAGCCAACACCGTGCCTTTGCACCGTGCTCTGATACCTGCCAGGGCCCTGGGACACTCCCTGGGCATGATCCAGGGCCCTGGCTGTTCATCCCAGGCTTTGAGGTTTGCTGCTCTCTCATAAAACATGCTCTCCACACACCAAAGCTGACATTCCCTCCGATGGAATTCATGTCAGGAGCTGTAGTCCCGGCAATTTGCAGTGAGCAGCCTTCAAAGTTGCCTGGTAAATTTTATTAATAAGGCAGCTATGTCTCTTCCACTTATTTTGAACAGAAAACAAGGTTTTCATAAATAAACCGAGGATGCTGGAACTCTCTGTGTGTGGTGTTTTTCAATCTTCCCTAGGAGGAGCTGGCGGCGCTGAGAAGGAAGCTGGAAAAATCCGAGCAGGCATGCAGCGAGCTCAGACAGAATACAGAGAGTCTGGAGAGCAAGGTACAGCCCCAGAATCTCTGGTACATACCCTAAAATATCTGATACAGACCCCAAAACCTCTGCCACAGCCCTGTTTGGCCAGGTTGGGAAAGGAGCAGATGGGGATGAGCAGGAGCAGGAGGAGCCATGGGCAGGGGCAGCTGCCAGGGATGGTTCTTTGGACAGGACTCTGGACAGGCTGCAGTGTCCAGCTGCAGAATTCCAGGCTGGCATCACTCTAGGCTGCCCAGAGAAGCTGTGGCTGCCCCTGGATCCCTGAAAGTATCCAAGGCCAGGTTGGACGTGGCTCAGAGAAAGCTGGGCTAATGGAAGGGATCGCTGCCCATGGCAGGGGGTGGAGCTGGGTGAGCTTTAAGGTCCTTTCTAACCCAAACCATTCTGGGATTCCATGTTCCCAGCTGGCTGCTGATCCTCTGTGGGTTCTTCTCTCACATGTGCAGCTCCTTGTGATTGTGCCTGGGATTTTGCCAAGCATCACGAGGAGAAGGAGCTCCCAAGGTTTCTATAAATAATACCCTGGGTTTTCCCAGCTCCCTTGGCTGCAGCAGGGCTGGGCTGGGTCTAGGCTACAGCTCTGCCTAATGGAGCCAACAGCCCCCAAGCCAGGACCCTCCTCATCACTGGGAAGGGGGTAAAGATGATTTATTTAAGCTCTTTGGGAATGCTGAGCAAGGCAACTGCCTCAGGGCAGACCTAGGAAAACAGCATTTCTCTCCAGGGAGAGAAATCCTCTGAGATTTGCTCACTGGGTTAAACTTGTGGGACTCCCTAGGGAGCTGGTGCCTGCACAATGTGAGGTGCCTTAAAATGCTGTCAGACACAGGATAGGAGTGTTGAGATGCTGTGTTTTCCTGTGGCCCCTCTGCAGCCCCTTGCTGGACTGGATGAGCAGGAAGGACCACAGGCCCTGTCTGCTCTGCGGAAAATGGAATTGATTTTCTGGATTAATAGCTCTCCCCTTCTGCTCCTGGTTTCAAAGGAGATTTAATGTAATCAAGTAGGACAATGGAGAGCTGTGATGAGCCCTGCCTGCAGTGCAGTGCAGCATGGCACAGGCAGGAGCCTGGTGACACTGGTGACACTGCTCAGTGCTGCTGGGCACTCCTAGACCAGGCAGAGCTGTCGGGACTCTGGATGGATGTGGGATGGCAGAACCCCTCCCCGCCATGCCCAGACCGACCCCCTGCTCCCCCAGATCATCGACCTGACCACGGAGCTGTCGGACGAGCGGTACAAGGGCGATGTCACCTGCCAGGCCCTAGATGGGGAGCGGGCAGAGCGGCTGCGGGGCACCCGCGAGCTGCAGGAGCTGCAGGTACCAGAGCCCCTGTGCGGTGACAGCGGCACTGCCACCCCCTGACACAGCCCTCCTCAGTGCCCCAGAGCCGGGTAGAGCTGCTCCCTTCCTCCCTCCCTCCCCCAGAGCAAACACGAGCAAGTGCAGAAGAAGCTGGAGTCGGTGGAGAAGCAGCTGGAGGAGGCGCAGCAGCTGGTGCAGCTGCGTGAGATGAAGATCAGCGGCTCTGGAGGAGGTAGGGATGTCCCTCCAGAGGCAGTGCGTGCTCTGGGCATCCAGCCTGACCTGTGGGGCCACAGAGAAGAGGGCAGAGGTTGGTCCCCCCCAGTCAGTGCCACTCTCCAGCCCCTGGCCACTCCAGAGTGTTCTGTCACCCTGCATTGCTCATCCAGGGGGAGCGGGCAGTGACAGCTCGGTCACACAGCTCTGGCTCCAGCATGGGGCTGGTGGTGCTGTGCCCCAGGGTGCTGCTGGCACTGCCTGGCAGCCCTGGCACCTCAGGGTGTGCCTGAAGCACGTGGAGTGAAGAGCAGGCTGCTGGGGATGGGATGGGATGGGATGGGATGGGACTGGACAGGCACAGATGCTGTGCCTGAGCCAGAGTATGTGTTTATGAGAGTGGGGCAGCCCTGGGCACACGAAGCAGAATGTGCCCCATAAGCTCTGTGCTGGTGTTGGTGCCTTGTGCATCCCCAGCAGGGCCACGGGGGCTGGTCAGGGGGCTGCAGCAGCCACCCTGCAGCCCTGGGTGTCTCTTGTTGGCAGAGGACGAGTGGCAGGTGAGGTTTGACTGTGCCCAGACCGAGATTGTTTTCCTGCGGAAGCGCCTGGCACAGCTGGAGGAGCGGCTGGAGGCAGAGCTGGGCACCAGGACAGGGCTGGAGCAAAAGGCAAGTGCTGCCAGCCCCGGAGGCGACAGGGACACCCAAGGGAGCAGGGCTGTTCCAGGGATATTCCTCTCCCTGTTCCCAGCAGCTTTGCAGGGCTGAGGCTCAGCATTGCGCTGCTTCTTGATGCTTCTCCTACTGACCAGGGGAAAGCTGATATTTTCTACTGGTTTGAGCTTTAAAAATCACTTTTGTGTAGCAAAATTCCACCTTCTCAAGTGTGAGCGTGGGCAGAGGGTGACGAGCTGTGGGCAGGGGGTTTTCAGTGGTGGGTCTTGCTGCTGCTCTGGCTTTAGGAGCTGTACAGGGCTGTGCTCTCCCCATCTGTCACAAAAAGAGCTGCTGGTGGAAAGCTTGCCCCGAGGAGGGAAAAAGCCAACGTGCTTCCCTGAGCAGTGCCTGGGAGCCAGGTCACTTCCCATAAGGATAAAACAAAGAAATAAAGATTTCTCATGGTACATTAAATAGTAATAAGAAAGAAGCTGGGTCTTAGGAGCTTGAGCAAAGCGAAGCAGCCCATTTGCTCTCAGTTAGTTTGGAATTACAGGCTTCATTAATGCAAGATTTTGCTTATTTAAAGTCATTCCTTAACGACTCCATTCCCTGGCGTGGGAGAGCTCTGCGTGTCTGTCCCAAACACAATGTGAATCCATGGGGATTCCAGTCCAGACGCTGTTTTTAGCAGAGAAATGGGATCAGGCATGGCCCCGGGGCAGCTCTGCTGACTCAGCAGGAGGGGCTGGGATGCTGCAGGCACTCGAGGGGTCTCAGCACCTCGGATTGTCCTGGTTTAGTGAAAAATCTTCTGGGTGAACCAACCGAGGGGAATGAAGTGAGGCTGAGTCCTGGAGGGGATTTTATCCAAGGGGTGTGTGCTGTGGGGTCAGTGGGATCCCTCCTCTGTAGGGTGTGTGGGGTCCATGTGCCCTTCCTTTGTGGGGTGCATGTGCTGTGGGGTCCCTCCTCTGTGAATGGAGTGTGCCATGGAGTCTATGGGGTCCCCCTTTTGTGGGGTGCATGGGATCCATATGTCCCTCCTCTCTGGGGTATATGGGGTCCTTGTGTCCATGGATCCCTCCTCTGTGGGTTCCACGTGCCCCTCCTCTGTGGTGTGTATATGCCATGGTGTCTGTGGGATTTATGGGGTCCCTCCTCTGTGGGGTCCACGTGCCCCTCCTCTGTGGTGTGTATATGCCATGGTGTCTGTGGGGTTTATGGGGTCCCTCCTCCATGGCACACACGTACTGCCAAGTCCATGGGGTGCATGTGTCCATCGTCTGCGGGGTCCCTGGGGTCCATCCACGTGCCCCTGCTTGGGGTCCCTGTCCCACAGTCCCCGTGTCCCCTCCCGCAGCTGGCTGAGGCGCAGGCTGCGTGCCAGGCGGCGCGGGACGGGGCGCAGCGGCTGCGGCGGCGGTGCCAGCGCCTGGCCTGCGAGCTGGAGGATGCCCGGGTGCTGGCTGAGAGCCAGCAGAGCCGCAGCCACGAGCTGGAGAAGAGGCAGAAGAAGTAAGGAAGGCTTGGGGGGAGCGTAGGGAGGGTTGGGAGTGCTGGAGCAGGAGCCAGGGAATGGGGAGGATTGGGGTGGGTGAGGAGCTGCTGTGAGGGTGGAGCTGTTTTCATCTGTTTTGGCTGCTGGGAATTATTTCTCCATCCCATTCGGTGTGACTGACTCGTGGTCTGATCCCGGACTGGTTTGGGTTGGAAGGGACCTTAAGGCTCATCCAGTTCCATCCCTTGCCAATGGAGGAGGAATATCCTCCTTCCACTGTCCCATGCTGCTCCAAGCCCTGTCCAGCCTGACCTTGCTGTGCTGCCCTCCAGGTTTGACCTGCAGTTAGCCCAGGCCCTGGGGCAGTCTGCCTTTGAGAAGAGCCTCCGTGAGAAGCTGTCCCAGGAGAACACGAGCATCCGCTGGGAGATGGGCAAACTTCAGCAGAGCCTGGAGGTGAGAGGATGAGAGGAGACCCCACTTTGCTATATTCTACCCAGTTTTGGGAGCAGCTCTGCCAGCCAAGCCATTACCTTTGCAATTAGAGCAGAGGCAATCAGGAAACTTGATTCTAATTTCTCTTAGCACAGTTTGGTGTGTTTAAATAACTTTCTCCTTCCAGAAGGGCTGTTGCTATGTATAAGTGATCCCTGTCCCATGATTCAGTTAATCAGGGCCACCCCCATTTTCACTGGGGTCACTTGTGCTCTTCCTCACATCCCTACCCACAGTCCCACCTTGGGCAAGGTGCTGGTCTGTGCCCCATGGGATAGTGCTGCACCAAATGCCACCGTGGTGGCAGGGGCTGGGGTGAACCCCCAGGGCTGCTGGCAGCACCCCTAGGCACTGAGGGCTGCAGAGAACCCATGGGGGACACCCAGGGGAATGGGAAGATGAGGTCAGGATCAAGAGGGAAAGGTGGGGAGGGGGCTGTCAGTGTGGGGCAGGGGCTGCCCAAGCCCTGCTGCTGCTCCAGGGGGTTGGGATGATGCCTTTGGAAGTGCTGTGGGTTCTGAGAGTGGGGTGTGAGTGTCCAGGCTCTGACCCCCGCTCTGCCCAGCACAAGGAGGCCGAGGTGGCCAGGCTGGAGCAGCAGGTGGCCGTGCTGGCTGGCCGAGTGCAGGAGCTCAGCACCCCCGGTGCCACGGACACGGTGCCTGTGCTCAAGAAAAAGCTCTGGGACCTGGAGGGCAGCGCTGCTGAGCAGAAGAAGGAGCTGGAGCGGCAAACAGCTGCTGTTGATCACCTGGAGCAGGTAATGTGGGGCTGGGGGGCCTGGGGGTGCCTGTTCCCACCAGGCACATGGAGCCCAGGCCAACACCATCCTCATCCTCTCGGGGCTGTGCATCATCCCTGGGTGTTTCAGGTCCACGAGAGGCTGGAGCTGGAGATCGAGCGGATGAAGCAGATCCACCAGAAGGAGCTGGAGGACAAGGACGAGGAGCTGGAGGACATGCAGAAGTCCTGCCAGAAGAGGGTAGGTCCTTGCTGGGTGGGTTTGATGCTGGGTGCTTCCCAAAGCTCCCCAGGAGCCCTTCCAGGGGTCCATGTTCCCAGGGAAGTGCCCCAGGGTGAGCCCCGGTCACAGCCTGGGGATGCAGATCAGGCTTTGGGGCAGGGCTGAGCCCCTGCCACACTGGAGGGGCTGTTGGGGACAGTGTGTGAGAGCCACACGTGGTGCAGCACATGCACCTGCTGCTCCCAGTAACACCAGAGTCACACCAAGGCCACTCCAGGGCTTTGTGTTTGGGGAGGATTTGTAAGAAATACCCTTTCTTCAAAGCCATGAGGTTGGTGGGTGCAAACACGAATTCCAGAGCTGCAGGGGCAGCCTTTGGGCATGTCTGGGTGTGCCTCAAAAAGCCCATCCTGTCCCCAGTGTCCTGCAGCCGCCTGGAGTGCTTCTTCACTTCTGCACTGGCACTGCTGGGGGTAGGAGGAGCTCCAGGGGACATGGCCCATTCCTGGTCCCCAAAGAGCTTGGTGCACTCCCTCTCCTGGGGAATGCCAAATCCCCAGGGTTTCACCGTGGCACTGAGCGTGGCTGGGTTCCTCCCACACAGCTCCGGCAGCTGGAGATGCAGCTGGAGCAGGAGCACGAGCAGAAGCAGATGGTGCTGCACGAGAAGCAGGACCTGGAAGGGCTCATTGGCACCTTGTGTGAGCAGGTAAGGGGACAGTGCCCTCCCAGGGGCTGCTTCCTGGGCCATGCCCTGCCCTAAAAACAGGAGTGGGGATAAACAAGTGCAGCCAGAGCAGCAGCCTGGTGTTGGTGCAGCTGCTTGTGGGGTTCTGTCCCTCATCTCTCCCAGATCCCACCCAGCCACATCAGGCACTGGGATCTGGAGGTGTTGGACTGCAGGGATCACACATGGTCCCACTAAGGACCTGCAGAGGGGAACTATTCCCTTTTGTATGGGAAAATTTTCCAAGCAGGAGGAGACATCTGCTTTTTGCTGGTGTTTCAGGAGAGTCAAACTAGCCAGATCTGGCACTGGAGTGCATCCAACTGCCTAGAAAAGCAGTTTATCCAATCCTGCTCGTTGTAGAGGAATTATATCACAAGCACATTTGGTGAACAAATCCTTTTTTCCTCTCTGATGAGTCTGTGGCAGCAACTGAACTGGACTCAGCCTCCTTGAGCAGCATTTATCAGCTTGGGCATCCCTGGGCATCACCCAGAGGCCACCCCAGAGCTCTGGTGACTGAGTGACCCCTTTGCCCAGGGCTGAGGATGGCACCAGCTCAGTGTCACTGTGGTGGTGCTGCGCCCCAGGACTCCCCAGAGCTCAGCCCAGGGGATCTGTCCTGATGCCTTGTCCCAGTGCCACTCACCCTGGCACAGAAACCCAGCCCTGTGTCCTCTGGCTGTTGGCACAAGCTGGATTTCACCATTTCACCAGCCCTGGCAGTCCTGTGTGATCATTAAATGGGATGAATCTGGGATTTTTGCAGCATCAGGATGGGGGGGCATATTTCAAGTAGACACAAAATGGTCTCATGAAGCTTATCCAAGACATCCCTCCTGCTCCTGGCTTAGAAAATGTTTTGGGAGCTGTCACAATAAATTTTGTGTATCAAAGCAGGAGATCATTACAACAGTCCGACATGTCCTGCTTGTTTGTTGGAGGGGAGCTGAGATGGATGAGGTGACAGCAGGAGCTGGGAAAAGCCCCTTCTGCCTCCAGGACAGTCCCTGGGTGTTTCCCTGGCAGCCCCCAGCCCCCCAAGGGCAGTCCTGGTGTAAGGGAAGGCGAGATGGGGCCATGCAGCTGGGATTGCTGTGAGACACAACCACAGTTTGGCAGCAGCTATGAAATCAAATCCTGTCTTTGTCACTTAAAAATCCTGGGCTGCAGTGGTGGGAAGGGGCAGCTGGTTCCACCATGGCACCAAATGTATCCTCTGTGGTTGTGGATAGACCCTGAGGGACAGGAAAATGATGTGAGCAGTGTCCAGGATGCAGCTGCAGGGATGGCAGGAGAACAGCAGTGGTGGTGCTGCAAACACCCTCTGGTTTGCAGAGGACAGTTCATTAAAAAATGGGAAGAAAACAGCCGACCTAGAAAACGAATTAAGGAAATGGAGATGCCAATGATTTCTAGTTCCAGCAAATTCCAGCCATCTCCAAACCAGGCTACAAGGTCAAAGCCACACAGTTGATTTAAGCCAGTGAACAGAAAATAGGAGAAGAAGGGGGTCTGAAAACAGAGCTGTGGAAAACACCCCAAATGGAGAATGTTCTTAATTTATACTAAAATCAAGCACTGAAACCATGCCCCTGTTTACTTGGTGGTTTTCTAATTCCTCTATCCCTGTAACCATGGTTGCTCTCTCCCTCTCTCCAGGGGGGAACATAGAGGGTGGGTTTTTTAAGGTGCTTCTCACATCTGTGTGTCCCTCTGGCCACAGGGGTGGTCAGTGGGGAGGATGTGGCTGATGGAGACCAGGGATGGGCAAATATTTCCAGAGCTCTTCGGTGGGGAAAAATACGGAACACCCTGGAGGTGCTCGAGGAAAAACCGGCCGTGGCACTCAGTGCTCTGGTGTAGTAAAAATATCCCTAAAAAAATATCCCTAAATTGTGTGGAGAACACCTTGGAGTGGGGTGGAAGGGCCTGAGGGAGGTTTTAGGGGGCAGCAGGGCTCAGACACCGCCTGTCCCTTCTCCAGATCGGCCACCGCGACTTCGACGTGGAGAAGCGTCTGCGGCGGGACCTGCGCAGGACCCGTGCCCTCCTGGCCGATGTTCAGCTGCTGCTGGCGGCCCCAGCAGAGCCCGGGGGCAGCGCCCAGGAGCTGGAGCAGCTGCGCAAACAGGTAGGGAGGGATGTGCGGGGGATGCAGGGAACATCCCCGGCTCCCGCTCTGGCTGAGCGCGGACTCCCGGGCGGGCGCGCCGAGAGTCTCCTCGTGAGGAGCACTTCCCTGTAATTAAGCCAACGCTGGTGAAGTGTTTTTCCCTTTTTTTCCCTGTTAATTACCTGCTGTTTGGTGCGTTTCTGTGTGTCTCGTGCGGCCGGGCTGGGGCGGCGTTGCCATAGGGATGCTGGAAGCGGCGGAGGGATCGGGTGGGATTTGCGGTGGTTGGAGCGCACACAGCCCTCAGCTCAGCGGGGTTGGGTGACCTGGGCAGCGGCTCCAGCTCTGTGCCAGCTTGTGCCACCACACTGGGAACCAGCCCGGGGTGAGCTCTTAGTCCTGTGGGATGTCCTGCCACGGGACAGAGGCACCACGGGGCTGTTCATCCCCTTGTGGGCCGTGTATTCCGAAGTGCCGAGCAGGGACTCAGCTGAAGATGCTGGCCCTCTGAAACCACTCAGGAATTAATCTGTTCTGCACATTTCCCCTGGAAACAAACGAATCTGGAGGCACGAGCAATTCCAGCAACATCCAAATGTAATTGGGATGTTCGTTGTGCATAAATAACAGCTGTGAGCTGCAGCTGTTCCCACCTGTGCTGAGGGAGAAGGGGAAGGTGAGCTGGGTCTGGTGGAGTGTCCTGTGCCCGTTCCCATGTCCGTGCCCTTTCCTGTGTCCTTTACCTGGATGTCCAGGGCAGGGGATGGCCATGGCTGGGACAGGCAGTGGGATTGGCCATTTTTTGCACTCATGTGTTGTTAAATATGATTGACTCGCTGCTGCACTTCATTAATCCCTCAGTGTTTCCCAAATCCTGCTTTGGGGCTGGAGAGGTTGCACTGCCCCTGTTTTTTTTCCCAGTCCCTGGTGGGAGGGAAATGTGGCAGGGCCCTGCCCTCAGGTCCCTTCCATGTGCTGATCTGAGGGACCTACATCGATGCTGAGGTGCTTCCTCTGCCCCTCTCACAGTGTCCAGCCCCATCTCTCTGGGGAATAATGTCCAGCTCACTTGGGGAACTGAGCTGGGGAAGGAAATCTTTACTCTAGAGAGTAAAGTCACAGGGAGAGCAGCTGAGGGATCTAGGGGGGCTCAGCCTGGAGAAAAGGAGGCTCAGGGGGGACCTTCTGGCTCTGCACAGGAGGGCACAGTCAGGGAGGACAGGCTCTGCTCCAGGGGACAGGGACAGAATGGGAGGAAATGGCCTCAAGCTGTGCCAGGGGAGGTTCAAGTTGGATATCAGGAGGAATTTTCCCATGGAAAATTTGGTCAGGGACTAGGAGGGGCTGCCCAGACAGGTTTGGAGTGGCCATCCCTGGAGGTCCACTGGAATGCCTGGACATGGCACTAAGTGCTCTGGGCTGGTGACAAGGTGGGGATGGGGCACAGGTTGGATTTGATGACCTTGGAAGTCTTTCCCAGCCTTAATGACTCTGGGATTCTGGGATTCTTGCTCCCTGCACACCCCAGTCCCCACAGCAAGGCAGGAGGTCCCTCTCTCTCCCTGTGGTTCCATTCAGTCCATCCCTGGCTCCCTTGTGTTTGGAAACGAGCCTGGATTTTGGGAATGTGGATTTTTTGCTGTGCCACCAACACCAAGACTCTGCATGTGTTTAAAATGCCACATGATTATTCTGTCCTTTAAGCTGAAACAATTTCTAATGGCATTCATGACGACTTTCTCAAAAGCCAATGCATCCTACTGCCAGCCCACGGACCTGCACGAGAAGAAAAACTTTGCTAAAATGCTACATTTCCGTTAATCAAAATCCATATGGCTGGAAGTGCAGCATTGTTTCTTAATAAGGCTGAAGCATCCATTTTATGCAGGTATTTAACAGATGGTGTTCACAGCAAACTAATGTTGTTCCACAGTTCATACATTATGCATTTTTGGGGGGAATTTCAATTTATTCTTCCCAAGTGGGAAAATTCCATTACACAGAGTGCATCGGAAGCTGATGTTTAATGGGGGGTCCTGGAGATGCTTTTCTGTCTGAGTGAACTATCAGGAGTTTGGTGGGAATTGTGGCAGGGAAGAGGCCAGTCCAAGGGCTGGCTGTGGATGCAGCTGTTTCTGGAGCAGCTGGACAGGTGGGAAAGTCCCCAGCCATAAAACCAGGAGTTGATCTGAGTGGCATCTTCAACTCATCCCAGCAGAGCACAGAGATTATTTTTCAGCTGATGGAAGAAAGTTATTCCTTTTCTAGTGACAAGTCTCAAACTCCCCAAACAGTGGAGGGAAGCAAGCCAAGGATAGCTCCAGTTATGGTATTCTATTCCCTCCACTTNAAAAAGAAAGCAAACACTGACAAAACAGCCTAAAATTCTCAAACTCTCACCATGCTGTGCAGATTTCCCCGCTGCTCCCAGGAACTCCGCTGGGAAACCAGGGCCAGGCACAGGAAATGAGCAGTGAGAGGAAGGGTTTGGTTTTCCTTTTGGTAGAGAAAAGAAAGAAACCCCAAGGAGCAGGGGAAGGAACTGGATGTTCAGGTACAGCCTACGACAACTCCTCCTCCCAGGCAAGGGGGGAGTTTTGGGGATGACGCTGCAGCTTCCAGATGTTTGCAGCCCATTGAAGATCCTTGTGATCTTAATGGCTGAGCTGTAAAACCCGAGAGCAAATTAGCGTTTATAAACGGGATCTTCCACGTGGATTTGCAAATGCAATTTACGCCACGTGAAAAGCCCATTTGCAAACCCCGAATCATGAATTGCTCTAATCAGGAGCTACATGTAATTCACATAATTTTGCAAATTAATGATCCCAGCTCTACCTCACGGAGGAAGAGGGAGGATGTGCCATGGAGGCACTGGGTGCTGGACTCACCAGGATACTCAGTGGTGTTGGGATCTGTGCTGGGAGGTGCCAAGGAAGCTTTGCTTGCCCCGTAAACCAGGAGCAGACAAACTGGGGAGCAGCACGGGTTTAAAAGGTGGAGATTCTGTGTTCTTCAGCAGGGAAAAACGCTCTGTGGAAGTGGAAATAATCGAAGCTGTGTGACTCTGGGACAGCACCATCAGCTTGTGTTTTCTGCTCCTCTAATGATGATTTTCCCCTGCAACTTTTCCCAGCTGGAAGAGAGTGAAGCAAAGTGTGCAGAGGCCCAGCGATCCCAGCAGACAGCAGCCCTGGAGCTGGAGAACCTGCACACGGAGCTGGAGAGCCTCAGCAGAAACAAAACCCTGGTGGGTTCCTGGAGAAATGGCCAGGGCAGGTGGGAGGGCACAGCCCCACCTCAGCGGGTTTGGCAGCAATCAGCTTTGCTAAATCAGCCACTACCAGAGTGTTTAATTAATCACCTCAGTGTTAATTACACCACAGAGGATATTTACAAAATGTCCCAGCATATTTACTAAATCTCCAAGGATGTTCACTAAATCACTTGGACTGCTTGGAAACAACAGCCCCCGGGTGTTTGTTTTAAACACCCTGGTTTAATGGGTGGACAAAATTCCTGCCAGGGAGCAGCATCCCATGGTCCTGCTCTGCCTCTCTGGTGGGTTGGAGGCTCTTGGCAGCACATCCCAGAGGGGATTTGGGGGTTCCCTGTGGGATCCATGAACCAGTGATCCTCCTGCAGGTGGATGAGCAGCTGTTCCAGCTGCAGCATGAGAGAGATGACCTGCTGAAACGTGTTGATGAGGACCAGGAAGACCTGAATGAGCTCATGGAAAAGCACAAGGCTCTGATTGCCCAGGTAGGAGCTGGGGCAGCATCTCCAACCCTGGGGGGCTCTCAGCAAGGCCTGCAGGCTGGCACAGGGCGGGTGGTGCACAGGAGGGTGGGGATGCTGTGATGAGGAAGGGAAGGCTCACAGCACCAGCTCCTCTCACCTGCAGTTTTGAGTCTTCTTTCAAGAGATGTTTTGCCTTTAGTTTCAATACTTGGGGAATCCTACAGCTGCCCCTCTGGGTAATTTTTATTCTTCCTTTCACCATTCTCTCATGCAGAGGTTAAAAAGTGCTGTCAGACAGCCCTGGGGCTTTCAGTGCCATATCCAAGCTATGTCAGGCTCTCCCAAAGGATTGTTCTGGGAGCTGAGGGACCCCAAAACTCCCATGGGAGAGGGGCAGGCTGGCCAGACTGACAATTCACAGCCTGGTGCCCCTTGAAGAGGTGATAGGGATCCAGGAGCCTTTGTCTGGAAGGGTCCTGAGGACAGAGATGACAACCTGGTTTCTGTCCTGATGCACAAATACTTGTTTCAAAAATTAGGGAAGCTGCAGTGAGTTGGGAGAATTAAGCTCCATCAGGGCAGTCCAGGAGCAGCTCAGTGGCAGGAGGTGCAGGCAGGAACCAGCCCTCTGCTCCAATCCCTTGGTTCTGATCCTGCTGCTCCCACTCTGAATTTTCTGTTTCTGCAGTCAGCCACAGACATCGCTCAGATCCGGGAGCTGCAGACACAGGTGGAGGATGTGAAGAAAGAAAAGCAGAGCCTGCAGGAGAAGGTAATTCCTGCCCAGCCTGTGGCACCCCTGCTAAGGAGTGGGACCTCTTTAGGCTGGAGAAATCTTTTCCTGGAAGAGCTCTTGGGATTCACAGCCTGGCTGCTCCCTCCTCCCCTGCTAAACTGCTGTGGCTGGGATGGGCTGACCCCGGGGCTGCCCTGGGGTGGGCACCAGCAGGGGCTGTACCCCCTCGCCTCTGTGGCTGTGCCAGCCCTCCTGGAGTGATGGATTTAATTTTAAACACATGAGTAATCCCATTAAGTTAAGTGCTTTATTGGAGCGTGGCTAAGCTGCCCAGGAATCAGAAGCGGGACTCGCTCCCTCCGAGGCGGAGCGGGTGGTGCTTTGGAGATAGGCTGGATAAAAGGAGACAAATTCCTGTAGTTCTAGGTCAAATTCAAAATCTGAACCTGAGCTGTACTGGGATCACTAAAAGGGCAGTTTCCTTTGGAGGTCTTGGTGTAAGAGCTCCAGAAACAGCTTGGTCCAGGCAGCTTTTCACAAAGACTGTGAATTTTTACACCTGCTGTCCTCAAAGAATCTGTGACAAGAGAAAAGTAAAGAAGCCCCAGACACGTGTCCCTGGCCAGCAGGTTCTCCATTCAGAGCCACACATTGGTGTCAGGCCTGTGCTGTGTGGCTTTGACAGCAGGGAATTCTTTGGGAAGTGAGGGCAATGCTTGCAATGCTTGGGGGCTAGGAGAGAACCCAGTGCATGTGAGGGACTGGAGAGGGGTTGAGCAGAGGGGCTGGGGATGCTGACACAGCCCCTGCTCTCCCAGCTGCAGGCAGCTCAGGCCAGGGCAGCACAGCTGGAGCAGTGCCCGGCCGAGCGCTCCATCGTCAGCCGGCAGGAAGCGCGGATCCGGGACCTGGAGAGCCAGCTGGACTTCCAGGCTGTGCAGATGAAGCGCTTCGAGGTACCCCCTCCTCACCTGTGCTCGTGCCACACCTCACCTGTGGGGAAAGGAGCACCTGGGAAGGGCTGGGAGGGCAGCACAGATGGTTCGTGGCGCTGCTCTTATCTCTGTTTGGGGGTTTCTGCCAGGCTTGGCGCTCACAGAGAGATTTCCAACACTTTCCAAATTGCTCTCTCACCCCAGGTGCTGGTGCTGCGCCTGCGAGACAGCATCATCCAGATGGGAGAGGAGCTGGAGAAGGCAGCCGAGTCAGAGGCACGGGAGAGGGAGAACACCAGGTACTACCAGAGGAGGATGGAGGAGATGAAGGCTGACATGGACGAGCTGGTGCAGAGGGAGCTGGAGTCCAGCCGCCGGCGCATGGAGCTGGTGAGGGGATGCTCCTCACGGGTTTGGGTGGTCCCATGGCCACAGGGGTTTGCTGCAGCTGGAGCTGACCCCTCATAACCCCTGAGGGCCCCAGAAAAGTTGTGTTCTGTGTGGTGCTTTGTATGCTCGGGGTCTGGGGATGGAGCTGTTCCCTGTTCAGGGAGACCCTGGGTCCTGGGAGGGGCAGGAAATTGCTTTGCATCTCTCTGCACCCCAAACCATTGAACCAAAGCTGTCCTTGAGGACCCTCATGTTCCTTTTGTCCATGGCTAGTCTGGGAGCCTGGACAGTCGCTCAGCTCCATGGTTTTGTGGGAAGGAGGTGGCTTTGCCTTCCCTGCTCACACAAATGCAGTTCATGAGTGGATGTGGCACTTGGGGACATGGTTTAGTGCTGACTTGGCAGTGCTTTGGGCTGGATGATCTTGGAGGTATTTCCATCCTAGATGAATCTATGATTCCAAGTTGCTCAGGTCATTCCTGCAGCTCCTCGTGCTGGATCTCCTCATGTCAGGCAGGACCACAGTGGGTGGGAAATGCCCTGGCCCTGCAGCAGCCCCCGAGTGCTGAGTGCTGGTCACAGGGCTGGGTGTGCCAGGGCTGGGTGTGCCAGGCTCAGCCCAAGCACCAGATCCTCCTGGAGCTCCTGGCTTTGCCAAACCACCCCCATGGCTGCAGCTCAGACAGCTCTGAGCAAGCAGAGCCCCAGCTGGGTTTGGAGAGCAGCAAAAATAGATTCACCTTCACTTTCCAGTCCTTTCCCAGTGTCTCTTTTCATGTTGTTTCTTCCAGTAATCCAAGGGAAAGCCTTGCTCCCGAGCAGTAATTGAAAGATATTGCAGGGCCGAATTAGGAGCAGTTATTTTATCAATAATCTTTTAGTTAGCAATCAAGGAGATTTCAGGATTCATTCTGCCCCGAGGCTGCTAGCATTCCCGAGGGGAATGGTGTGAATGATTCCCAATCTTCTGCCTGCTCCAGGGTCAGGCTTTGTCCTTGCCTGGCCAGGCTGAGCCCTGTGTGCTCTGGCTGCCAGAGCAGCCTCCCCTGGGCATGGAATGAGGTCGGATCTCTCAGCCTCTGAAGCTCTGCAGAGCCATGAGATGGTGGAGTGAGAGGCTGTGCTGAGGTGCCATGAATATTCTGAGCTCCCTGATCCTGCTGCTTTCCCTGTGGGCTTGGGGGAGCTGTGGTTGCTGTGATTTTGGGTGTTTGTTGCAGCTCTGCTGGAAGGGCAGTGTTTGGAATGTGGATGCTCTGGCTGTTTGGATAGATTCTTTCCCTGTATTCTTTCTGCTGTATTTTTGGGGTTGTGCCTGTATTTTTAGAAGCTTTTTGGATGTTTCATATGGAGATGTGAGCAGCGAGTGAAGGAAGGTACAGGAACTTTTTGGCACTCTTGTGCTCTCCTAAATAAAGTGTGCAAAGAGGTTGGAAAGGGATTTTAGAGGCACCTCCCTCAAATAAGACACAAGCCCCCATAAACAGCTGAACTTGTAAGGCACAACTGAGGGGTCTGGGTTTATCCAGACACTCAGATATTTGGGGTTATCTGGCATCTGCAGGAGAAAAGAGCAGGTGGGCTCCCCCAGACTCACCTCCCCATCCCAGCTTTTCCATTGCTCCATGGGAACTGGCTCCATGTGCACAGCCAGGGGCTGCTGTGACATTCCTGGGAGCAGAGGCATCCCCCAGACTGTGTGTCCTCTTAAGAGCACTTCAATAAAACATGGGGCAGAGCTGTGATCGAGGAGCCTGGCCCAGCTTGTCGGGAGCCTGGTGGGGAGCATCAATAGTTAATAGAAACCCACTTATGGCCCTGCTCCTGCTAAATCCCCCATCAATTATAAATCCAGCGTGAATTATTCACTTGACATTACTAAAGGCGTGCTCTGCTCCTAACCATTTTTTTAAATTTATTTAAATACACGGTGATGAGGTTGTGGACTTACCACACACTGTCGAGGTTTAAAGGGGGGTGTTGAAGGGACAAATTTCTGACAGGGATTGGGTTAGAAATCCTGTCTTGTTTCAGAGCTGCTGCCTGTATATGTAGATATATATATATATATAGATAGA
>VXBI01009588.1:287469-326579 GCA_013397375.1 Toxostoma redivivum
ATATAGCATATATATATACAATGTACAAAATAGAAGGTATTTTGTTCTCACATCTCATATTTATCAGTGGTGAATGTAGTGGAAAATCCCACACCACCATCCCCAGCCAGGCAGGCTTAGGGTGTCTATTCCATCCCTCCTTCTTTTCCCACCCAGTTTAGGGCAGCCTTGTGCCATTCAGCAGGGAATATCCAGTGAGGAGCAGGGATAAGAGCTGGCTGCCAGGCAGATAGCTCTGCCTCATGAATTTTGTAAAAAGGATGGGTTTTGAACACTTTCCAAGCATGTTTGGTAATGATGAGGGTAGGACTTGGCCCTGCTGGACTCTCTTTGCTCTGGCTGCACATCCTGGGTTTCCTTCCTGGAGCTGGAGCTCCTCTTCCAACAAAATCTGGATCCCAGCCTGCAGCAGCTCCTCATTTCTCAGCTGCTGTGCTGATACCCAGAGCTTGCCAGGCCAGCCCCAGTCCCATGGTGTCCTCAGACCATGGCAGACACTGAGTCCTGGTGAGAAGGGAAGGATGGATTTCCAGCTTGGAGTTAATCCTGGGGAGTTTAAATCCAAGCCCTGTTCTCTGTGTTCATCATGTGTGCACTAACACTCATGCTTGTCCCCTGCATGTGTCCCCTGGTGAGGCTGCAGTGCAGGGAAGGATGGAAGAGGGGCTGGGAAGGATGGAAGAGAGTTTGGGAAGGATGGAACAGGGCCTGGGAAGGATGGAGAAGGGCTGGGAACAGGAAGGGCTGGAGCAGGGTGTGGGACAATGGGTGTCAGGGACAAGGCACTATCTGGGATTTCCCTCCTGAGGATGCTCTTAGGGAAGGATGGTGCTGGCTGAGCTGCCTGCACAGCTCGGATTTCATGGGAGAATTCAAGCATCTGGATGAGAGCTCTGGGATTAGAACTCTGGAATGGGGTCCACCATGGGCAGGAGCCCTCAGGTTCTTCTCCTGGAGAGCCAGGTGCCTTCTTGGTGGAATTCTGAGGGACAAACGGAGGCTGATCCAGCTGGATGAAGCCCTGGCTGGCCGAGGCACAATCCAGGGACTTGCTGGGTCCCCTCCTGTCCCTCTGTACCCAGCACAGCACGGGGGCTGGTGGGTGCTATCCAAAAATCAGCTTTCTTTAATGAAGCTGTGAATTTCATCAGCACAACAATTAACTAATTTTACAGAAAACTCAAGTACAGGTGTGAAGATACTCTTCACAAGTTTGATTTTTTTGGTTTTTTTTTGAGAGCCACAGTTTAAATAACTTTTTTTTTTTTTTAATGGTTCTTTTGCTGGCAGATCTTAGTGCCCCTTCCCAGGCCCCGCTATGGCCACGTTGTGTAACACAACACAGCCTGAACTCCAGAATTAGGGGTTTTTGCTCATTGGCAAACTTTAAAGTTTGGGGTTTTTTTTGGGTTTTTTTGTGGGTTTTTTTGTGGATTTTGGGGGGTTTTTGTGGGGATTTTTTTGTTTTGTTTCTTTGGGGTTTTTTGTGTGTGCATTTTTTTTGTTGTTTTTTGGGAGGTTTTTTTTGCTTTGTTTTTTTGGCGCTCCCAGACCTTGAGAAGCGAAGTGGGAGCTGTTTGTGCCTCCAGCCGGAGCCTTCCACGCTCCCAGCAGGGTTCCCGCAAACCCTCTGATGTCTCCGCAGCTCCTGTCCCCATCCCCGCCTGCTCCTGGGTTTTTCCAGCTGCTCTTCCCTTCAAGAGCGAATGTCTTTGAGGAAGTGTAATGACAATTATCATCAAAGGCAGCCGGTCCTTAGAGGTGAGGGTGGGTGATGCAGGAGCCAGGAGCTGTGTACGCGCTAATTAGGGCTGTTGTGATTCTGCTTTGCCATTAAAAGAGTAAATTCCTCAGGAATCCATCGGCGATGGTGGCTGCTCACACACCAATTACGCGGTGCTCGCCGCATCTCACTCAAACCTTCAGCTGCGCAAATTTTGTCACTTCAAGCTTTCCGAAAACCCCGCGAGTTAACGGCTTAATTAAAAATAATAATGATGGATGAATTCCGCAGGTGCGCGCTAAGTTCTTCGAAGAGAAGTGATCCAAATTGGACTAATTAGATTGCACTTCACTTGAGGTGGATGGGAGCGAGCAGAGAGGGTGTCACAGCACAACCACAAACAAAAATACAAGGAGGTGACAAGGACAAGGTGCTGGCCTGGGAATCCTTTGGAGTCCCACGGATCATTTCACTGCTGGTTTTGTTTATCTCCTTTTAACTTCTCTTCAAATAATTCCAGGCTAATTTAGTTTGGGGAGAAAAAAAGCCTCATAAGAAAAAGCGGGTTTAGAAATGCCCTTCCATGAGGGATGTGCAGAATCCCTTCCCTGGGAGCCCCTGGGCAAGGGCAGGAGTCCAGCTGAGAGCAGCTCCCTGTGGGTTTGCTGGGTGCCAGCCATCCCTGAGTGAGCTCCTGTCCCCTTGTCTTGGGGAAACCTTTAATCCAGGCTCCCTGTCAGCAGGAATCAACCTCAGCCTTCCAAAATCGTGGATTCTGACCCACCAGCAGAGCCAGTCCTTTGCTCTGGGGCAATCTCTCCCCCATTGTGAATGGGAGAATCTGGTTTGGAAATGTATTCAGAACCAGGCAGAACGTATATTTTATTTATTGATGATAAAATATGCATCAGCCAGGGGTTCTGAGCTGGCCAGGCTGGTCCTGCTGTGCATGTCTGACTGGTTTGATGGAAGCAGCCAGAGATGCTGGTGCCAAGAGGGGTTTAACAGCAGAGCTCCTTTCAGCCCCTCAGCCTGTGGTGCAGTTTGCCCAATAATATGAGTTTTCTTAACTGATATATTTTCCCCTTTATTTCTCCCCTTTTTCTGCCCAGAGGAAACAAAAAGCCAGCTCTGCCCAGTCAGGGTGTCAGTTCTCAGCCCAGGGATTGTGTGAAAAGAGAAAAGCTTCTTGGATTTACATTTAGATAGAAACAACGTGTGTCAAAGGTGTCCACCAGCTCCCTGGGTGCCAGGAGCCTGGTGCTGGGATGGGCCTTGTCAGTTTGTGTTATGCAGACAGTATTTTTCCATCTGAAATTGAATCATATTGGCAAAATTATTCCTTTCTTTGAGACAATTGCAGGGTATGGAGAAAAACATGAGGTGTCTCTGTGGATGAGATTTGGGACAGCGGGGATGTGGGGTTGGGCAGTGTCAACTCTATTTTCTGTCTCACATTCCAATTACCCCTGGGGTGGTCTGTGGGCAGGGGACCCCAGGGTCACCCACATCCCCATTGTCACCCCAGTGCCCTGCAGGTCCCATTCCTGGGGCCACCAGTGTGGGTGCCACAAAGTGTGGGTGCCCAGGGATGTGCTGGAGGTGGCAGGTGGAGCCCCAGCTCAGCAGCATCCCCTGGGATGGTTCCTTTCCTCCTGGTGAGATCAGGGGGGACCCCACCAGCCAGGGGGACCCCTCCAGCCCCCAGGACATTCTGTTTGCTGCTCCCACAGCCATCCCAGGGGATTTCTGTGTCTGTGGACAGAGGAAGCAGGTTTGGGGTGCTGGCGGGGGGATGTTCCTGCCCATCCCTGTTAGCAACAGCACAACAGAGGAGTGGAATTAAATGCAACTGTTGAACTATATTTAATTTGTGGCATAGCCTGCAGATGAGGAGCTGAGTCAATAGAGGCTCTTATCAGCCTGTGGAAGGGCTCAGCTCTTTATCAGGCAGTGGTTTCACTCCCTGCTCCTGCAGTTCCAAATAGCTGAACACAGGCACATAGGCACCTGGAGCTTGGGGCTCTTTCCTCCTCTCAGGGGTTTGTGTTTCACCATGAGCCCTGTTCTGAACCCCTGAGGTCCTTGGTTAAACACTTCCCTTGATAAAACAGCTCCTTTCTGCCTGAGCCAGGAGGGAAGTGGAGGGTTTGGAAACACCAAGTTTCAGAAAACTTCTTGAGGTTTTCAGCAACATCAGCACATTCCCAGGAGCTGCTATGACACTGTGCAACCCAAACAGGGCTGTTTCTTTTCATGTTTTGATGAACTGAGATGCTCTTCCCCTGGGGCCTGTGTGCCCAGTGATTCCAGGCCTTCCATTATTTCCTGTGACAGTGTGCCAGCTCCTGTGCCGTGGCCTGTCTCAAATCATCCCTCACCTTGTCACCGCCGCCACGGCGATTTCACAGCTGGCAGCTTCAATCTCTGCGGCTCTGCTGCTCCCTCCTCTCTGCCCTGTGATGGCTTAGGAAGGGCTCCTGCCCAGCTGGAAGGATTTGGGATGTGAGGAACACGGGTGCAGGGCCAAGTTGGTGTCCTTGGTGTGCAAGGTGGGCGATGCTGGGTCCATGGAGCTGTGTGGGTTGTCAGATTGTAAATCCTGGAATGGTTTGGGTTGCAGGGACCTCAAAGCTCATCCTGTACCACCCCCTGCCATGGGCAGGACACCTTTCACTATCCCAGGTTGCTCCAAGCCCTGTTCAGCCTGGCTTTGGACACTTCCAGGGATCCACAGCTTCTCTGTGCCAGGACCTCACCACCCTCCCAGGGAAGGATTTCTTCCCAATATCCCATCTATCCCTGTCCTCTGGCAGTGGGCAGTCATTCCCTGTGCCCTATCACTCCATGTCCTTACCCAAAATTCCTCTGCAGCTGTCTTGAAGCCCCTTTAGGCACTGGAAGACGCAGTTCATGTTCAAGTACCACAGGGCATGGTGCACCAGCCCTCCAGGCACTGGGAGCACTGGGCTGAGGGTGGAATGGTTTCACAGCCACCCCACTCGCAGCTCAGGTGCTGGCCCTCAACTGGTGTCCCCTGTGCAGGAGCAGCAGCTGGCAGAGCTGGCAGAGGTGAGGCAGGTGCTGCAGGCTGACCTGGGCACCTCCATCCGCCGCATCGCCGACCTGCAGGTGGCCCTGGAGGGGCTGCGTGACAGCGACGACAGCGATGCTGACAGGTGAGGAGCAAAACAAGGGCTGGGGGAGCTGGGGGAGCTGAGGGAGGGCTCAGCTGTTCTGTGAAAAAAAGGCAGCGCTGGACAAACCCGGGGGAGTTTCATGTCCTCATCCTCACGTGTTTGTGCTGAATGTAATAGCAAAAAACTTTGTGTTAATGGAAGGTTTCATGGAAAGTGTCACCTGTAAAATCATCCTGTGTGGCCTTGCTTAAAGTGAGAAAAAAAGGGTGGGAATAGCCCCATTTGTACAGCAGCTCCTTGACAGCAGTTTGTTGGTGCCCCAGCGCTGGGTTCATTGAGTGAAAATCGTGCTTTGATTGTCCCCAGGAGCCGGAGGAGCCAGTGAATCTGGGTGATTGGGTAGAGGGTTTTACTGGGAAAAAAAATGAGGGAAGAATCCCAGTGCATTTTTCAGGTGTTATTTCTAAAGTCCTTCAATTTTCCCCTCTGCCACGCAGCTAAAGGGGTATCATGACAAATGGAAACAAAACAGATAAATTAGTTTAAAAGGGAAAAAAATAAAGCCAAAAAAAGCTGAGGTGTGCTTATCACCACTTGCTCCTGCTCTGTGTGGTGATAAAACCAGGGAAGGGTGAGATAGAAACCGTGAGCTTAGACACTCACTGCTTCCCGAAAGAAGAGTGATTTCCAATGTGGCTGATGGATCAGTGGAGGTGAGAAGTGATTCCCGGTAAGAACAGCAGCTGCCGCTGGCAGGAGCAGCCCCGAGCATCGCTCCCCGTCCTGCTCCCTCCTTTTGCACTGGGGTCCCATTTCCAGCCGGGAGCAGGGAGGGATCTCCAGCCCTACTCCCTGTGGTTGTTTTGGGAGTGTTCCCCGGCTCAGCCCAAGCCCTGCCCCGGCCACACGGGCTCTGCTGCAGTCGGTCTGGGAAGTTTTGCACCTCGTGGTGGGTTTGGGGTCCCTGGGAGCCGTCGCTGACGCTCTGCTCTGTTCCTTGCAGCGTGCGGACGGCGAAGGAGTCGCTGTGCTCCAGGAGAGACACGTGAGTGATCCCAGGAGATGGTGCTGCCAAAGGACAGAGCCTGTGCCTGATTCTGCCGCAGCTCCTGGACCACCAGCTGCTGCTCTGAGGGGTTATGAGCCAGGGTCTGCTGCAGGGCTCACCCTGGCATCCAGATGTGCTGGTGTTGTGTGCCCCACATTGACCCCTCCCGTTCCCTGGGAGCTCTGGCTCTTATCCCCAGGGATGCTTCCCCTCCTCTGGGCTGTGCTTTGAGAGATGATCTGTGGCTTTGAAGGAAAACTGAGATCCCAAAGGATTTCACCTGCTGCACCTGCTCTGGGGGCTCCTGGTGGGTGGCTGGGGTTGCTCCAGCTCTGGGGGAGCCCCGGGTGCACAGTGGGGTACCCAGGGTCACAGCAGCTCTGTCACTGCAGCTCCGGCCCTGGGGAGGTCCTGGGGTGCGTAGGGCTCTATGGGGTCACACTGGCTCTGTCACTGCAGCTCCAGGCACAGCAGAGAGCGCAGGGCTCTCCTACCCAAGCTCTGCAGGGCACTTGCAAAAGCTTGATGAAATAATGAATGGCAGCAACAATGGTACAAGGAACAGGCTGCCTGGAAAGGTTTCTTTTCTCTGTGCTGGTGCCACAAAGCAGCCTGAGCAGAGCCCACCAGCTGGAGCTGCTGTGGTGGAGGTGTGAGCACACGGGAGGTGCGGTGACACAGCTCTGTGCCCTGTGCCACCATCAGAGTGACCCACAGCCCCTCCTGCCTGCAGCTGCAGCGCTGACAGCTCTCTCCTGTCCCCTCAGGGATGCCTGCTCCAGTGTTGGCTCCGTGCTCAGCCTGGAGCCTGCAGAGAGTGTCAAGTCCTGGGCGAGTTCCTCCACAGGCTGGACATCCCTGGGCAGTGCCAGCGTGGCCGGGAGCATTTCAGCACCGTCCATCGGCAGCCGCAGCACCCAGAGCCTCAGGTAAGGGACCCCCAGCCCATCCTGGGTGTGCTGGGGGGTGCTGGGATGTGGGGGCTTCCCCTGGGCTCCCTAGGGATGTGCAGAGCAGAGCTCAGCGGGACCTGCGGTGTTTAAGGTCAAAACATCAAATCAAGGAAGGCAGTCACTGCCACGCCAGGATCAGTGAAACACCAGATGAAAGTCACTACATCAAAAACATGCTTCAAGCAGGAAAATATCCCTTGATGTATTCTCTGGAGATAATTTAAAGAGGCAATGCAGCCTATTTGAGGATTTGTATGCCATATGCTTGCTGCTAAGGGGGAGGGATGCATTTCTACCGTTCTAGTATCAAATATGTTAATTTTTGATGTTGATGCTGATGGGCTGGGACGGAACTGGAAAGGGGCCCAAGCACCTGCACGGCTCAAATGTCCCTGCTTTTCTCTGTGGGTGCCCAGGTGCTCATCCTGAATTGGTGCCTATCAGAGGAACCACCCAGTCCAGAAAGAAACCCCATTTCTGGGTCCCAGAGGAACTGGTTCTTTGTGCTTCACGTGTGAAACAATCACATGGGTTGAGTTTGGAAAAGCTCTGTAAATCAGAGTCTGGGGCTGCATTGTGGAGGGAGGTGGTGAGTATGGAGGAGGGTGTCAGATGCCCTTGGAAGTTTGTGTGGGCAGAGCTGGAGCAGGGATGGAGTCCTGGGGCAGGGAGCAGAGTGAGCTCCAGAGAGCATCATCCCCCTGTAGGGAGGGTGAAAAGGTGCCAAACTGAGGGTGGTGCTGCAGCCCTTGTGATTTGGGACCTCCCCACCCTGCTGCTTTCCCCATCTCAGGACATGCATCACTATTTTCCCAGTTTTTCTCCCCGTAACCAGGGCAGGTGCCAGGCTGAGGCTGGGCACAGCTCACTGCAGCTCCCACCTGCTCCCTGCAGGTGTGCAGGTAGATTTGTCAGGATTGTGGAGCACAGTTTCACTGCACACATTAGTATTAATCTCCCTGCTCCGATTCTGGCGAGCTCTGTCCCCACGGTCCCCACCTGCCTTGTACAGGAGAATCACTGTTGTCAGAACTGATGTTCTGAGGAGCAGTTCCCCAGCAGGAAACACCCTGGGTGAGCTGGATCAGTGTGGGGAGGTACAAAGCAGAGATTAAGAGCATTCAGGCAGGGAAGAGACCTGTGGGGAGGTCACAGAATCCTGGAATGGTTTGGGTTGGAAGGCACCTTAAAGATCATCTCATTCCAACTCCTTCCATACACCAGTGATGAGTTGGAGCCCTGAGAGCAATTGGCTGAGCCCACTGGGACCCTGCAAAATAAATAAGATCCTTCCTAAGTGCTGCTGAGGAGGTTTTGGTGCAAATGACCCAACTCTGCTCATTATTGAATGGCAGAAAAACAGGCGTTGTGGCTAATATCTTATTTCTGAGCTGAAACACCTTGGATTCATAGTAAAAGATATGCAGGCTTTCAGGTTTGACATTGAGAGGAATTTCCTCATGGAAAGGGTGGTCAGGTCTTGGCAGGGGCTGCCCAGAGAGTTTTGGAGTCCCCATTCCTGGAGGTGTCCAAGGAAAGTGGCACTCAGTGCTCTGGGTGGGTGACAAGGTTGGTCACAGGTTGGTCTTGATTCCATTCCAGTCTCAATGATTCTGGGGTTTGCTGGACTGCCTGTGAAAAGCAAATTGTCCTGAGCCCTGGCCACAGTGTGACCATCAGGTCCTGGGACCTGTGAAGGGGCAAATTGCAAATGCTGCTGTGGGAGCTGGGTTTGGCTGCAGCTCAACTAAGATGGAAATAAAGGGAGGAGGGGATGAAATGCAAACAAACAGGAGATGAGACTGGAGGTAATAAAAATGAGATCAGGGAAACGAGCTCTTCCTTATTAAGATTCCTTTGTCTTACACAAGCTCCTAGTAATGAAAAACGAGTCTTGCTCGTGTTGGCTGCTCAGCACCACATCTGGGATGTTTGCTGAACAAACAGCTGCCAAGAGCCAGAGGAGAGTGAGGAGCTCTTATCACCCGTGTGCTTACAGGAGGGAGAGCTTTGATTAACGTTTCCTTTAATTCTCTGCCATTTAAATGCCTGTACAAAATGCTGGCCAGCAGAGCTAAGCCTCCATAAATATGGCACAGCACAGGGTTGGAATAAATATGATTTTTTTTTTTTAATTAAGAAGCAAATTTAGAAGTTTATGTATTTATTCTGCCCCTTTCCAGGCAGGTCGGGGTTGTGCTGTGATGGGGATTATCCAGAGGTGCAGTCAGGGAGCAGATCCACAGCCCGGGATCTGCCTCTCCATCCTGCATCCCACAGGATTGTGGAATCCACAGCCCTGGCATCATCCCAGGATCACCCTGGCAGCAATTCCCCTCCCACCTTGGTTCACAAAACCTTGTCTTGGGACCCAAGAACCCTGGTCCCAAGGCTGCTGGGGATCCAACACGTTTATTTTTAACCACGATTGTGTCAAAAGCAAATCATTACATGGGAAAGTGGGAGCTCTTGTGTAGATGACGGTGTGACAAGAAAATCCTCTTCTGACAGAAATGAGGCCAGTGTCTCTTCCCTCCCTGAAATGGAGCTGTCTTGGCTTTATTTATGAGCTCCCAGGAAAAGCATCCCAGCCACACTTTCAGCCCTGGTCATGTGTTGCAAAGCATGTGTGGATTTTATTGTATAAATTATTTCAACTGGTATAATTGTAATCATGCTAATTGCTATGTAATCTTCACTAATTATTGTTGTATGTCATTTGGTTTGGTGTGAATGGCAGATTGCAGAGCTCCCTTGGCTTCCAGGTGCCTCCCAGGCTCGGCATCTTTTGCCTATTGCAGGGAAAATCATCTTCCCTGAGGGTGATGGAGGAACAGAGCTCTGCTCAGGGCTGGAGGGGCTCATGGTCCTTCCTCCTGTGGCATCACCTTCCCTTGAGGCTGCCTTTGACTCCCTGGGGTCATTCCAAGCCCTGGGAATTCATGCTGGCACATCAGCCCTTTGCCAGGGATTTCTGGATGAGCAGAGGATGCCACAGGATGGGGCGTGACTGCCTTGCTCTTGTGTCCTGCCTTGTGAGGAGGATGAGGATGAGGAAGACTAGCCATGATTTTGGAGGGGATTTTGGTAGGCAGGAACAGTTAAAGAAACAAATTGTGGAATGGCTAGGGTGGGAAGGAACCTTAAAAATCGTCCAGTCCCACCCCCTGCCATGGGCAGGGACACCTTCCACTATCTCAGGTTGTTCCAAGCCCCATCCAACCTGGCCTTGGACAATTCCAGCAATGCAAGGCAGCCACAGCTTCTGTGGGCAGCCTGTGCCAGGGCCTCCCCACCCTCCCAGGGAAGAATTCCTTCCCTATATCCCATCCAACCCTGCCTCTGATAGTTTAATGGGTGCAGAAAATGGGAATTGTTGGGAGGGACAGGATGGATGGGGCAGTCTTGGCCTTTGGCTGGAAACCAGGACACGGAGAGTGTGAGGTCCCTGCTTGGGCTCTGGGGCTGTGTGGCTCTTGCCAGCCCGGGAAGCTGGAACAATCCCGCCTTTGTAGCTTTCACTCCATTTCAGACTCCAAAGATTTTCATAAAAGCAGTACCTGTCTGTCAAGCTGAACAGGACAATAAATACAGCATGTTCACTTCTTGTTCACAGCCCATTTGTGGTTCTCACCTCTCTACTCACTTTTATCTCAGCCTTAAAACCCAAATAAAAACCCCGATGCCGATGTCTAATTTATGAAAGCCATTCATGCAGCACACAGGTTACAACATTATTTGGAAATGTACAGAATGAATGGAGCAATTTCTGTACAAAACCTTACCGAAGGATTACACCAGCCATTTAAGTAAGATGCAATTTAGGGTCCTAAAATCCAGCATTATTGCAATGTCTCAAACTATTAATATCAGCTGGAGTGCTTCAGCAGCATCAGCACGGGATGGCCCTGAAGGGTGCAGTGATTCAGGGAGATGAAATCTCTGGTTAATTCCTTTTGTGTTGAATAATCAAATGATTTGGGCTGGTTTAATGAGCAGGGAAATGCGATGGGTACCAGGACAGGGGGCAGCTCTGTGCCCTGGGCTGTGCCAGCAGGCACCAGGAAACTGGAGCTGCTCCCCTGCCCCTTCCCTTCTGCACTCACGCATTTCCCAGCTCTGGAGTTTGTCTTCAGCCCATCTCGGCATGTAAATTATTTCACGGGTCAGCAGAGCCTGGTCCGAGCGTCCCGCGCGGTGCAGGGATTATCCGCTCCCATCCCATTCCCATGGCAACCGCGGCATTCCCAGGGCAGGAAGCTTCGTTATGGCCACGAACAACTTGAGCGCTGCTCCCTCCCAGAGATGGGTTTGTTGCTTGGGTATTGCTGCTTTGCTTTGCCCTGTTCCCTCTTTTCCCCTCCTCTTTTCTTTCCCAAATTCACATCCCAGCAGCATTCCCAGTCAGGCCAGCCCTGGGTTCTCTGGGCTGAGCAGTGATGGGGTACCTGGCAGTGGGGACACTGCCAGCAAGCAAATGTGTGTTCTTGGAGGGGTCATAAAATGTCCCATCAGGGCCTGGTGACACCGGTGACCCCATTGGTGACTGCAGTCCCCCCATCCCTGTGCATCAGCCTGGCTGGGGCTGCTGCTGTGGCTCCTCAGGGCTGAGCAGAGCTGGATCCCATGTGGATTCTGCACCAGCCCTCGTCTGGGATGTGGCCCTGTCTGGCCACTCTTCCCCTCGCTGTGCAGCCCTGCCCAGGTGTTCTGATCTGCACATCAGAGCTGTTTGTGCAGCAGCCTGGGTGAAACATGCCCAGCAATAACATTGAGACGTGTCGGGGGTGTGCTGCGAGCTGGCTTCATAAAATTTTAGTGAATAATCTTTGGCTTTGACAGAAATAAAATAAATCCTACATATTGCTGTAATCTGTCAAGAAAAAGGATATTTGGAGGTAAGTGCTGGCTTGGCAGAGCTGAAGCTGGTCACACCACACACTCTACACCAGGAATTATCTGGGCTGGCTGACCTGGGTTTATTTAAGATAAGATCCTTGGGCATTGCCCAACTGCTGGATGCAGCAGTGAGTTTATCCCAGACTCCCATGGGCAATGCCAGCTTTTCACTGCTCAGCCTTGTCCTTGCTGAACGACATCCCAGTCACTGGGAATCCCGCAGCCTAAACTAACACCAATTTCTGTTGTTCAGGGTGAGCAGAGACACCAAGGACCCCGCTCTGAGCCGGCCGCTGTCCTCCCGGAGCGCAGATCAGGGGAGGACAGCGAGTCCCCTGCTGGGGCCCAGGAGACGGGAATATGGACAGCCTCTGGCGGAAGAAGAGGAGATGGAGAGCCCGAAGAAGCCGGTGGATAGGATAGGAGAGACATCCCCATCGGTGCTGCGGAGGGGTGGCTCCCCAGCTCCGGACAGGAGGCTCTCCAGCGCGGTGTCCCCACCGGTGCCCAGCCGGCGGAGGCTCTCGGTGGCCTCGGGGCCGGTGCCCAGCTCTGCCGCCCTGTCCGAGTACGTGGAGGAGCTGCGGCGGCAGCGGGGAGCGGAGCGGGAGCCGGGGCTGCCGGCGCTTGGGGACACCTCTCCGCTCCCCATTTACCGCACCACCGGAGCCGCTGCCCTGCGGCGCTCCAGGGCTGTTCCTGCGGCCGAGGAGCCCCCGGGGAGGCTGGAGGGGGATCAGGCAGGGGAAGGAGCAGGTGCCAGCCTCACACGCTCCTCCAGCCTGCGGAGCATGGCCTCGGAGCCGGCCGAGCCCCCGCGATCCCCAGCGCTGAAAAAGGCGTCGAAATTCGGCTCCTACGACTCGCTCCTGCCGGCCCTCGACGGCTCCGGCCGCCGGCCGAGCTCCCCGGCTGCTGGCATGGAGGTGCCGCGGCTGAGCTCCTGGAGGAGCTGCCTGGAGCCGTCGCTGGAGGATGTGGAGCTGGGGAAGGAGCCGGAGGGGTTTCTGAGCTCCCTGTCCAGTGATGGGCTGGGTGAGGGCAAGGGCAGCGACCCCTTCAGCTGGCGAATACCCACCCTTAACTACGAGAGGAGAACCAAGGTTGATTTCGACGATTTCGTGCCGGCCATCCGCAAGTCCCGCTCCGCCAGCAGCCTGGCCAGAGCCCGCAGGGACAGGAGGGACGGACACCGGCCCCTCACCGTGCGCTTCGAGGATGAGGCCATCGCGGGCATCCCGGAGCCCTCGGAGACCAAGGGCACGGCCAAGGGCAGCTCGGCCTCCCGGGAAGAGCCCGGGGACCTCTCAGACTCCTCCTCATCCTCGGGCTCCCGCCTGTCCTCCCGCAGCGCCGACAGCGTCAAGCGCCGGCCGCAGCTGCCCCGAGGGGACGGGGAGGGCTCCAGCGGCAGAGCCGGCAGCCAGGGCAGCGGGGTGAGCCGCCGAGCCGAGGCCGAAGGCAAGGAGGACGATGTCAGCAGCATCATGAAGAAATACCTGGGCAAAGATTAAGGTAATGCTGAGCCACCCATGGCACGGGCTCAGAGCAGGTTTGGGGTGCTGGCACTGAGCTGCTGTCCCTCCTCGGTGCTTCTGATGGTGTCAGGGAGTGCGTGGGGACAGTCCCCATGCTCCTCCTGGCATGTCAGAGCATCCCAGGGCTGCCAGGGTGTCCCTTAGGGTATGTGGCACTGGGACTGGTCCCCCCTTGCCTTTGCACCTTCAGAGCTGCAATGGGGACACTGCTGGTGCCAGGGACAGCCCCAGAGCCCTCCACAGACCAGCTTAGAATGCACTGGGGTTTCCCAAAAACAGCATCCCTCAGCTCCCACACCACACCTGGCAGACTCATCCCCTCAAGGCCCTCGAGTGCTTCCTCCTCAGGGCCACCAATTCTTTTGGTGATTAGAAATCAGCTCAGGCTGGACACTAGGGGTTCCCTCTCTGGAGTACGAGGCTCCCATCTGGCCCAGACACCCTTCCCCCAGTCACCAACAGCCTCTGACACCCACTTGGATGCCATGTCTAGATTGCAACCAACACTTGGAGAATTAGGATTTATTGCTGCAATCCAGGTTTGAAAGCAGAGTCCCTAATGAATGCGCCACAACTGTAATTAAGTGTTTAAAACAGATTAGAAAAACATTTTGTAAAACCATTGCCTTTAGAGTAACTTATTGGATGTCAAGCTGTGACCAAATTGACTAAGCCAACACACGAAGGGAGCGCATGTTAATAAAACATTTCTTTCCAGGAAGCAAATTTGCATAATGCAACGTCCCACTTTCTGCAGGATTTGTTTCGATCAAGCGCAGCAGCTGGCCCCGACCCACAGTGATGAGGAGCACGTTGGGCACACAGCTTCCCTGCTCCTGCCAGAGCCACCTCACGTGAGCAGAGACCTCAAATGGCTCCACAGAAGTCATGGGATGGTTCTACAAACTTTTTTGGTCTTGGACATACCATGGTTTCCTCTCCTGCCCTGTTTCCCAGCACAGCAGCTTTGCTCAGGGCCAGCCGCAGGGACAAGGACTTTCCTGTTCTCCTGCAGTTGTTTGACGTGGGAGTTGGTGCTTTAATTAAAACCCAGCGGCTGCAACAGATGCTGAGGATGTGCCATGGCCTGGGAAAGAGGAGCTGGAGGGACACCAAACCCCTCCTTTGTAACCCAGAGCTGCAGCCCAGGTGTCTCACCCCACGTTGCACTGCTCAAAAATCAGCTGATCCTTGAGGATGCTCTTGGGTCTCAGCGTGACACCCAGCAGCAGCAGAGCTCTGAAGCTTTCATAATTCCACAGGTATTTGAAGATGGATCCATCTGTGCTTCCATGGCTCCAGCCTGTGGGGGACATCTGGGCACATCCCAGTGGCATGCAAAGCACATGGTGTGGGGGAAATGGGGAGCTCTCTTTAATGTCTGCTTGGTTTTTACACAATAAAATATTTGCTTCTTTGACACACAGGTCCCTTCTTGTTTTTCCTTTCCCCAATTCTGTGGAAACAGTGCAGAGTTGAGCACATTCCTTCCACAAAAAACTTCTTTTCTCAGCCTCACCCTTCTTTCCTAGAAGAGACCCAAACTTATTCCTTGATCAGAAGTTTGGGGCAAAATGATATAGGTCCATGCACAAATCTGTCCTCTCCATCAGGGATTTCCAAATTATTTCCTTGTCTGGGAAATCTGCACCGATCTGCACAACCTCCCAGGACCCCCTGGGACAGCCACAGGGCAGTGGCAGCTTGAAAGGCCGATTGGGCACTGTTCAGCATTTTGTTTTGCCTGTTGGATTCTTCACCTTCACTCCTAATTTAAAGCAAAGCCTTGCAGCAAGCAGCATTTTTCCTTGTCAGCGATGGATGGGGAGCCTGGGGACGAGGGCTCACATCAGCACTTTGCTCAGCCGCCTGTCAGCAATTCCCAACCATTCCCGGGTCCCGGCAGCTCCGCAGGGCCAGCAGCCTGGCAGGAGGCAGCTCTGCTCAGGGTGACATTCCCCGTGCTCCCACGTGTCTGTCTCACGACGTGTGCCTCATGCAAGAAGGCAGCAGATGAAGAAATTGCCTCTAATTAGTTTTAAAGCAGTCTTTTTTTAATGATTCTGCTATTTCTGGGAGAAAAAAGCAAGTGCTTTTCTCTTCGCAGCGAGTATTGCTCCCAGAGGGATTTCATAGAACCAGGGAATCACAGAAGGGTTTGGGTGGGAAGGGACATTAAAAATCATCCAGTCCCACCCCCTGCCATGAGCAGGGACGCCTTCCACTAGCCCAGGTTGCTCCAAGCCCCATCCAACCTGGCCTTGGACACTTCCAGGGATCCAGGGCAGCCACAGCTTCTGTGGGCAGCCTGTGCCAGGGCCTCCCCACCCTCCCAGGGAAGAATTCCTTCCCAGTATCCCATCCAACCCTGCCCTCTGGCAGTGGGAAGCCATTCCCTATGTCCTCTTTCTCCAAGCCCTTGTCCCAAGTCCTTTTGAGATTTCCTGGAGCCCCTTTGGACACTGCAAGGGGCTCTGATCTCTCTCTGGAGCCTTTTCTTCTCCAGGTGAGCATTCCCATCTCCCCCATCCTGGCTCCAACCCTTGGGACTCTGCTCTGCCCCAAGCTGACTGGTGGCACCTGAGGGGAGGGACACCCAGGGCCAGGAATCCAGTGCTGCCCCACCTGTGGCCTCTCAAGTCTGATCTACAACCACTGCTGGCCAAGATGTCGCTTTGCTGCTCGTTTTTAATCTAATCTCCAAATGTGACATAAATTGCTCATTATTTGTGGCTGTAGCAAAATGATTCTTTTGACACAAAGCCTTTGATTTGGAATTACTACAGGGTTGGGTTTGCTGGAAATTAAGCTGTTCCTATTTCAACTTGCAGAAGAAAAGCAGATTTGTGTGTAATACGCTGACTTCTTTCTTTTCTTTTTGCTTTGCAGGACACAAAGGAAATTGCTCTGTCACTTGGAATGGCTGTGCACATCCTTTAATGACAAACCAGGACAAAACGATGCTTGGCCTGGAGCGTTTCAGGCTGAGTCCAGAGAATTGTTTGCCCTTGGAGCAGCCAGAGAGCAAAGCTCATGGATGGTGAGACCGAGCTATCCATCAGTGCTGACCAGCAGAAAATACGGCGTGTGCACAGCACAGGAGGGAAAGATCTGGTTCTCTGCTCCCCCTGGGATGCTCAGGAGACACAAAACTGATGGCTGAGCCAGCCAGGAGCAGGACCACGGCCATTTATAGCCTGGAGTGGGAGGACAGGAGTTATTCCCTTTGCCCCTGTGTTTTAGCACATTCGCCTGCTTTCAGCACAAGAGCTTTGCCCTGTGCTGCTGGCAGGGATGGAGATTGTGGGGAGGGAAGTGTGGAGGCTCCATGTCAGCCCTGGAGAAGGGAGAGTGCTACCAGCCAGGCAGGATCCTTCACCTGAGAGCTCCTCGGAGCTGGGATCAGCAGGAAGGTGAGGGTAACACCCCCGGAGCCCAGCAGCCCTGTGCCCACATCCCTCCCTCTCCAGGAGGGGCAGACCCTAGCAAAGGGAAATGTCTCCACATCAAACGCAAAAGCATCAAGCAACGAGACTGCCAAGTCTCTAATTAGCATAATCAAAGCTTGTTCTTTTTGTTCTTTTCTTCCACTGGCTGGGCCTGTGGAAAGCCTTCCTCAGAGGAGTGATCTCTGTAAGAGCTCCTTCTTTGCATGATGCCCATCACTCAGGATTGAGTGTCCAGAGCCATCCTGCAGCACTCCTGGAGCTGGGACCAGCTGCTTTCTGCTGGCAGAGCTTCCTTTGGCTCATCACATCCATGTCTTATGGAGAATCCAGTAGCAGTGCAGGAGAGCTGGGCAGGCTCGGGTGCAATTCCCAGTTCCTGCTGAGGTGGGTACCAGGGCTGGAGACTGCCCTGGTCCCCCATCACCCCCATGAGCCATGGCACCTTTGCAGGAGCTGAGCATCAGGGAGATGATAGAATTCCTGAGTTGGAAGAGACCCACAGAGATCATGATCCAACTCCTGGTCCTGCACCAGACCATCCCAAGAATCCCACCACGTGCCTGAGGTGCTCTGTGGTCTCCTCCACTGCTCTCAGAGCAATCAGGGAACTCCTTTTACTGCACTCCCAAATGATTAGCCAGGTCTGTGAGCCTCTTCCAACACATAAGCTGTTTCTCCCAGCACCTGTATCTGTGAACGCTTGGCTTTGATTCCTAACTCTGCTCAGGAGAATGGGAAGCACCCAGAGCTGTGCCTGGTAGAGCAGCCAGGGTTGTCCTGATGGGTTGGTGGCTCTGGCAGAAGGGTGGGGATGTGGGACCCCCACCTCTCCTGCACCGTGTTCAGCTGCCTGCTCTGACAGGATTCAATTTCACGGCACTTGGACGCAGTGAGTTAATTCCTGATTGCTGCCATGCATGGAGCCTCTCTGCCATTAAATGTGTCCCTTCCAAAAGGGAGATAGAAACGAAATTATTCTTCCTGGGGGCGGATAGAAGTGAATTATTCTTCCTTGGGGTGGCTCAGCAGGTGTGGCAGCCTCCCCCTGCCCTGCTCACTGTTTGCTGTCATGGCTGGGCTCAGGCTCTGGCAGTGGCCAAGGCCACCCCCAGCACAGTGACTTCCAAATGGGTTTGGAATGGGGAAATGGGTCTGTGATGATGAGATGAGCCAAGTCTTTGGCACGGCGTGGCACTGCAGGGATGGATGGAATATGCAAACAGACTGGATTTGCCAAAGCAGCCCTGCCTTGGCCATCCTCTTCATCCCTGTGAGGATGGAGAGCAGGAATTGTATCCCTGGCTG
Organism: Toxostoma redivivum; assembly: GCA_013397375.1. Classification (NCBI taxonomy): domain Eukaryota; kingdom Metazoa; phylum Chordata; class Aves; order Passeriformes; family Mimidae; genus Toxostoma; species Toxostoma redivivum. Next base: position 305,525 of record VXBI01009588.1, read on the forward strand.
TCCAGAACCACTGAGAGTGACCCTAAATCCCCTGTCCCCATCAAATCAGCATCTTCCCCCTGCCCAGGGTGTCCCCCCACCGCCCATCCCAGAGTGGGGCCAGTCAGGAGGAAGGCAGGATGCGCTCCCTGCCCAGCTCCTGCCTTTCCCCCTCGCTCGGGGCCATCTGTCAGGCTGGGGCTCGTTTCTATCAGGCTGAGCTTTATCCTTAGAGAAGTCCTGCTGGGATCCCTGCCTCAGTGCCAGCCAGCCCACACCCTCCTGCCGTGCTGGTGACAAGCACAGGCTGTGCTCCAGCGAGGCTCCAGCGATCCCAGCACAGTCTGGAGCATCCCGGACCACCTGGGGAATATCAAACACCCCACACGTGCCAGCACCTCCTGCTCTCTGAGGGGGAAAAACCCCTGAAGTCAGGACAGGGAGTCAGAGGAGGAGCTGGGGTCTCTGGGCTGAGACTCTGCTGGGCTTGGTTTAGGCTGCCACTGATCCTGCTGCTCTGGGAAAAGCTGAGATCCAGATGGCAAAGGGAATGTGGTGGGGCTGTTCAGTGACCTCCCCAGGCTGGGATCTGCCCAGGAGGGACAGGACTGGCTCTGCTTTGGACCCCTATGTGTCCCTGGGTGGCTCCTGGTCTCTCTCAATTCAAAAGATCCAGAATATGCATTATATGCTATAAATAAATCATAAATATCTAATATTATATATTCTGCATATGTATTATAAAGAAACTATTAGATATAAATATATGGTAGGCATGTACTATACATTGATACATCTTATAATTACATTGTATATTATATAATACATTATATATTCTGTGTTCTGTATGATGTATTTTATTGATGTATTCTATATTTATAGAGGAGCTTGCTATGTCATCAAATGATTGATAGAGTAGGGAAAAACCACTATAATTATCCTCATTCTATTTTCCACTTTCACTAAATGTACTTTTGGGCTGTTGTAATGGCTATAATTAATTTTTGGTTGTTATTTTGGAGTGTAGGCCCATAGAGGCATTTCCCACCTATATCCAAGAGATCACTTTTACCACACACCCACCCTGGCCATTAAGGAAAATTGCTGCCAAATGAACTTAATACAAATTAGATTTAGCTGGACAGCCAGTGAACATTCCCAGTAATTTGGATTGTGCTAAATAATTTATAAGAGGGCTAAGTGCAGGAGATGGGTCCTCGTTTGCTCACCCGGGTGATGAAGAGGGAGCAGCACCACTGTTGGGCATAAACCTCCACACATTGGCTATGGATTTGGGGGGAAAAGTGTTGTTTTTTCCCTCAACTCCCAGCCAAGCTGCTCTTTCTGAGTGATGAATTTCTCTGAATCGAAGTCCTGAAAGAACAGCGAGAGCTTAATTACAGTGCAAGGTCTTTGTGCTCGTGTGGCACATGGCAAACCAGCTGGGGAGAGAGCTCCTGCAGCAGGAACCCTCCCAGAGCTGCCACTGGGGTACCTGGAGCAGAGGGAGGGCTTTGAAGGGAATAAAACCCACCCAGCAGAAGCAAACCCTGGATCTGAGGTTCATTTGCATTCCCATTGCAGAACTCTGGGCTGGCACTGACTCCAACCCACCCAGGCATCACCTACAGCAAAAACTCAAAACCGGGGCAAACTGGTGCTGCTGAAAATTCTTTTCCTAAGGAATATTCATGTTCTCATCTGCTGGCTGGAGCAGCCAGGGCACCATGGCTGTGCCTTGGGAGAAGGGCCCCTCAGAGCCAGCCGTGACCCTGAGCTTGTCACGCTGCTGCCACTTTCTGCTGATGTGTCAGAAATAGCTCAAGGTCCCGGGGGTTTCAAGACAAAGGTTTGGTACCTGTCCATTTTAATTACTCTCCAGCAGCACAGCCTTTGTCAGCTGCCATCCTCAAGGATAAAGCCATCCTGCTTTGCCAGAGCTCCCCAGCTTGGGTGGGTGGGATTTCACAGGGGTTTGTTCTGCCTGGTGCTGTACAAACACAGCCAGGAGAGGTGCCAGGGAGGGCGAGCAGGGTTGGGTGCTGGGGTGCCCTGGGCAGGCACCAGGACCAGCACAGGGACGTGGAAACTCAGCCCAGCACGGGGAGCGTGGGCAGGGATCCAGGGAAACAGGACTCTGTGCTGGAAACCTGAACATGTGCTTTCTGGAAAGTGCCAAGAAAGCAACATTTGGAGGTTAAGAAATGGCAGAAAACAGACAGATTTTTCCATGCGAAATTCACAGAAACGGCGGCTGCGAGTTTGGCAGAGCCCAAGCTGTGCAGTTTGAGTGATTAATTCATTAATGTTTGCAGGGGGCTTTGGGCTCCTCAGATGAAAGTGGCATTGCTGTGATGGGTGGCTGAGGACAATGCAGGAGTGATGGGGTGCAGGAAGGAGAGCTGGGCTGTGCCACAAGCCCTGTTTACCCCTGTGGGTTTTGGGATGGGCTGGAGGTGTAAACCAGGTGTGTGAGGAGAGCACACCTGGAGGGGTCCATGCTCAGGTCCCTGATCCCTGCTGGAGCACAGTGAGACGGCAGTGCCTGCTCCCCTTCCCCAGCTCTGCACCCCCCAATATCTCAGCATTGTGGTTTTGAGCCTAAAACACCCTTCAGATTAAATTATTTATTCCTATGAAATGTGCTTACAACTGCAGAAGGATTTTGCTTAATTGAGAGTGCAGCCAGCGTTTTAATAAAACTATAAAAGGATGAAACGTGCATAAACAGAAGAAAAGTGTTTAATCTCGGCGCAATCACTTGATGTTCGTGAGAGCATTTAGCTTCCAATATAGCAAAGCAAATAATACTGAGATCCCACGAGCAAAGAGATATTTTTATCCTTTTGCACAAGCCCTGGGTTTAAATCTGACATTATAATTGTGAATTATGGCAGTCCATTACCATAGCCACAGGAGGCTCTGACCAGCCAGGGGATCACGTTACTAATGGCTGTCACAGGTTGGCTGTGGTGACAGCAATCCCTTGGGACTGCCGTGCCCTGGGTGACACCGCAGAGGTGGCACTGCAGCACGTGGCACCATGGGCACAGCACGGGTGTGGGGTCAGTGTGGCAAACTTGTGTGGAAGCCACTCCTGCCTGTGCTCTAGAGCTGGGGTCAGCACCCTGCTGTCACTGGATATGGCACCAGCACCCTCCTGTGCCTTGGATATGGGACCAGCACCCTCCTAGGCTTCCTTGGAGGTGCTGGATGAAGGCTGAGGCTCTCTGAGCCCCATAATAGTCCCCATATCCTCACACCAGGCAGCACATCCTCCATTAAACCTTGTTAATAGCTGGGAGCAGCTTGTCCAGGCTTTGGCATTTGGGATTGCACAGAGCCCATTGGATCTGCTCTGACTGCATCGCTCAGACACCTCTGCAAAACCAGCAGGAGCCCCTTCCCCACCCCCTCTCGTGCTCTCATCCTCTCAGCAGCAGCAGGTATGAGGCAGGGAGATGGGGAACCCCTCCAATCCGAGATCCAAACTCCCTGCTCACAGCCTGCTCTCTGAGAAAAGCATTTGTGTGGAGTACTGTAACCAAGGAGACTGGAAACTCAGGGAATGGCCAGTCCCACTTATCAGGAGCTTTTCTTCATCTCTGCTGGCGCACAGGATTGTGCTTGGTTTAATAAAGAGGTTGAAACAGCGTCGCCCTTTGCAGGGAGAGACAATTCTTCACCAGGCACTGACATCCCAGCTGGCATCTGCCGATAGGAAAAGATGGACAGCTCAGAAATCAGCACAGCCCACAGCTGGAATTCCCTGCACTCCTCCAGGCACCAAACTTCCAGCCCAATTGCAGGAATTACCAGGCAGTTCCCAGGCCCAGCATCATGCCAAGGAAGGCTCCTTGTGCCATTTGGGGGGCTGCATCCACAGGTCCTGCCCAAGGGACCCCTGGGCTGTGCAGGAGACAGAAATCACTGTGAAAATCCCAGTGGGTGCTGGGCCCCCAGCAAGGTGCTACTCCTTCCATCCATGGACAGAGCATTAATATATTCCTGCCTATCTCAGAGCCTGCTCCTGGGGACAAAAGCCATTATTTAAACATTAATTCCTTGTGTGGGCTCTCCTGCAATAAAGCAGGAGTGCGGAGGTGTTGAAGGAATTACGTTTTTATTTAATCACAGAGTAATTACAGGACCAGAGCTCTATGGAGCAGCTGTGATTGACTTGCCAGCTCAGCCCCAGCTCACAGGAAGAGCCAAACTGTCTGACACCAAACACACAGGGACAACCTCACCCCAGGCATGGCCACTGCAACGGCGCTGCTGCTGGAAGCCTGTCAATGTGCCATAGAAATGTAAATAGACAAATATAAATATATGTATCTGTGCAATATTTATAGTATCCTGCAAGGAGACAGGGCTCTGCTTCCAGGGTGGTTTTGCACCAAGGAGCTACAGCCTCATGACCCAGAGCAAGTCCCTGGGGATGCATCCAGACCATTCTCCAAATTCCAAACTTTGTACAGACACCATTTACCAAAGGGAAAAGGGATTGCCCCAAGAGTGGCAAGTGTAAGAGCATGGCTTGTGGCAGGACCAGCAGTCCTGGCTTCACTGGGAATAGGAAAATGCTGGGAAATGTCTCTTCTCCCCATTCCAGGGCAATGACTTGAACCTGGGTTTGCCTTAAAAATTCCACCAGTTTTATCAAAAAGCTGATTTTGAGGCCAGAATGTTCTGCAGGGTCTGTGCTGACGTTTGAGCGCAGGCAGTAAATACCTCCAGTTGTTTTTTGCTCAAGTGAAGCTTTTCCTTGGAAAAAAACATCCCGACTTAATTTGAAAACTTCAAGAGACTGAGAAAGCACCACTTCCCCTTGATAATTCGTTCCAGTGGTTAATTACCTCACTATTAGAAATGTGTCTTTTGTTCTAATTTAAATGTGTCTGGCTCCGGCTTCCAGTTGTTGGCTCTCTTGTGCTTTCCCTGCTGGATTAAAAGGCCCTTTCAGAGCTTGCTGTATCCCGGGAACATTTTTGCAGAGCGGATTCAAGGCACCTCTGGATCCTCCTTCGGCAAATCCCCAGGGACCTCACTCCATCCTCGCCTTTCAATTGTGTTTTTTCAGTCCTGAAAGAATTTTCCTCCCTCTTTTATTCAACCTCTCCTGTTTGCCAAACCCCTCTTTAATGAACCACATTTCCCAGCCCTGCATGGAATAATCCCCTCGGTCCCATAGGTGCATCAGGACCCCCTAAACCCCACCAGGGCTGTGCTGGGGCCACTGGCTCCAGCCTTGGAGGGTGTCAGAACCCTAAGAATGCTTGTGGAGCTGCTTTTGCTCCTCCAACCTCTAAATTATTTTCACATTTGATGTTTTCTGGGACACAGCCTCCCAGTTCGTGAGCATGGCCTATATTTCCTGTGTCTAGAATGCAGCATTGCCTTGGATTTGATTAAAATGTGTTTTTTCTTGGATGGCAGTAGATTTACCAAGGAATCCAGATTTCCCCGCTCCCGCAGGACTCTGTCTCGCCAGCAGTCCCAGAAAACAGGGCTTTTTACCCAAACTTTGTGGAATGGGAACTGTTTCTTAATCCCAGAGAACCACTCTCAGCATGGAGCCATGCTGCTGCCAGCACTAACAGGTTAGTATCAGCCCCACGGATTAAGCTGCTTAGTGGGAGCAGTGCTGGGTTTGTGGGAAGATCAGGGCTCAGGGATCCCCGCTCCCATCCCAGCAGCCTGGGAAGCTCTGAGGGAATTCCCTCAGCCCTGGTGGCTCTCCCACAGCTGCTGCCATAGCCATGCTACCGACACATCCTCGCAGGTGAGAAAGGTGGCCAAGCCACCCTCTGAGGAAAAAGAGGGTGACAATGCATCCTGCAGGGCTCTGGCTTGGCCACCAGACCACAAGCGAGGTGATGCTGCACCACACGGTGCTGCTCCTGGGTTATCCAGCAGCAAAGAGGCCGCGGGAGAGCTGCTGGCTCCTGGGAAACGCAGTGGGAAAGCAGAGGGTGCTGATGGTGCCCTGCGGGTGGGTGCTCTATCCCGGGTACCGGAGCAGCCCCATCCCGGGCCGGGCATGCGCCCGCGGCGGCTGCAGAGCCCAGACCTGGCACTGGCCCAGCCCTGGCACTGGCCCAGCCCTGCTGGCAGTCACGGAGGTGTTCTCAGCAATCAGATGTCACCTCTAACGATGTCTGCACGGGAACAGGACAGCTCCGCTCCCGGAGCGGTGAGACCGGCAGTGTCCACACCCAGGGGACAGCGACAGCGCTGCAGCCCGGGATAATTCATGGTGATGGCATCGCTCAGCCCTAAGGACCCCATCCCAGGGGCATTCCTCCCTCCCAGCATAGCCCTGGAGCCACATCCTTCATCCCCACATTGCGTGGGGCTTCGTGTCACCTCCTGGTGAGCGGCGCAGCGCCGGGCCCCTGCTCGGTGGTGGCTTTTTGGTCTGTCCGTCCCCCCTGGGGACACTGCAGAGAGCTCCCTGGGAATACTCATGGATTCCTCCCTCTTGCTGGCCGGGTGACAAACAGGAAGGGACCACGCGACACCCACGGCCACCCGGGAGGAGGAGATGCGGGGGCGTTTCCCCGGCAATAAGGAGATCTCCGGCAGCTTCTCTGAGCCAGGCTGGGGCTGGTTCGCTCCTTCCACAAGCCCAGCGCCTCTGTGCAAGGCAGGCAGGGACCTCTGCCCTGCACGGGAGAGTTCATAAATCAGCGGTGGCTTGCTCAGCCCTCCTCTCACCAGCGCCAGGCTGGAAGTGCTCACGGAGGCTCCTTGTGGACCTGCCCCTCCTCCTCCGAGGTCTTCCACAGCTCCGGCACGAAGCCATCGAGTAAATAAAGATAAGACTCTTACTCACCGCTGCCCACGTCAATTCATCGCTGGGTCCCGTTAGGGCAGCCAAGGAAAATGCTCCGTTTTCCCAGACCTCTGCAAACTAAAAAAAGCGATGCTGGCTCTCCCCTCGCCCTTGCTCTGGGCTGTGCCGGCGGCGCTGAGCTGCCAGAGCCCAGCACAGGGAGCCTTTGCCAAGCAGCTGCAGAACAGAGCCCGGGCTGTGCTCTCGCAGCCTTCGCTGCTTTTCTGCATCTCTGCCAAAGCATTAACACGCAGGGGAGCGGCACGAGTGGGAAAGGCAGCGAGGAGAGGCTGGCAGAGGGGGGACAGCTGCGTGTGTGGCAGGGATGTGACCAGAACACCAGCTTGGGGACCTGCCAGGGGCACCCAGAGGCTCAAAATCCCAGCCAGACCCCTTGCTCAGCACTGAGGGGCAGCAGCTGCAGGCTGCACACTGCAGGGAGCATGGCAGGAGTCTGCAATGCTGCTCCAGGACCTGTGGATGGGTACTAGGGATTCAGGGATCTGCTCCTGGAGTGCAGGTTTTATGGCTGAAAACCTGGGTAGGTTTCATGGCTGAACAAATGGATGATTCCCCATCCATGGAAATGTCTAAGGCTGGGTTGGACAGGCCTTGGAGCAACGTGCTCTAGTGCAAAGTGCCCCTGTCCAGGACAGCGGGTGGGACAAGATGGGCTTTAAAGTCCCTTCCAACCCAAACCATTCCAGGATTCCATGACAAAAGGAGCTCCTGGAGGGAGCAGGAGCAGAGGCAGAGCCGGCATCCCCCAGCCCACTCCCATTGCAGGGCACACATGTTGCTGCATGATGGATGTTTGCTCTGTACCAACCCAGGAGCCGAAATAAATTGCAACTATACAATGAAGAGGCACTTTATTGCTCAGGCATTAGGCAAAGCTAATGTAATCCGAACCGATATTGAATACAAATCCTTGGCTGTGACTCACCCTGCTATTACATTGTGTTCTGCAGAGCAGCCGCGTGCCATCAGAGTCAGGCTTTAGGGAAAAATAAGAAAGGAACAGGCTTTTCTCTCTCCCTGTGAAAGACAGCTGCAATGACGGCCAAATCACCCAATCATTGCCTTAATTAATAATTATTTGGAGCCTCCTGGGATTGATTGGATCATTATGACACCAAGTGAAGCCTGAAGAACAACTCCAGGGGAAAGATGGTGCTGATTCTATGTTGGCTCTCACACTTGCAGAAGGAGCATATCAAAGCTTCAGGAGCCCGCAGGGGGAGAGAACCTGCATTTTTTCCTGGGATAACTCCTTCCTGCAAGCAGCACAAGACTTTACAACCATCACTTGCTCAGCCTGAAGCCCAGCATGAATGAAGCTTTTCCACATGCAGGGCGGAGCTGCAGCAGAAGGATGAGGGGATAGGGGAGCTTTATGCCCCCAGCCTTCCTCAATCATCTCCCTCCCCCCTGAGACAGGAGCTGTGATCCTGCTTAGCACAACTTTTGGTTTCAGATGCCACCTTGGTGCCTGATGCACAGCCAGCATCCAGGCCTGTGGGTTGCACTGCCAGAGTATCCTTCCCCTCTAGGAATGGGTGTGTGGAGGAGACACTGGTGAATCAAGACCCCAAAAACTCCTGCCAGGCAGGGGCTATAGCTGCCCAGTGCTCTGTGGGGTTTAGAGTCGAGCACAGCCTTGTGCTGAGTTAGGAAATCTCACCACACCTGAGGTCAATACTAATGCAGTCCTTGATCCCACAGCCAGCACTGCATATCTTCCCTCTAATACAGCCAGGAACCTTCTCCTGCTCAAACTCACTCTCCCTTTAACTGTTCACTTCAAGAACAGATAAACTGGGGTAAATCAAATTGTGTCCCCTGGGCCATGAGCCCCAGAGCATCCCTTCATCTTCAGTAGTGCTGAAGGGCAGAGTCCATCTCCACTCAGTCCCTGTATCCCTGATCCCCTGCCAAAACTGCACCCAGGCACCCCTGGGGAGAGCCTGTTCATGCTCTACACCACTGCACAGAACTCCTTGAAGCATGTCAAGAAAATAAACACGATCCCCAAAAGAAAAAATCAAAATCCCTCCCGCTCCTTGTGTTGGATCATCACCCTGTTGGATATCCACGCTGCCAGCACATGGGGATGAACTAACCATGAGTGGTGAGCATGGAAATGGCTCTCCAGCACACTGAGGTGTCTAACCTGGCTGCAGGCACATTTCCAGCCCTGTGTCTTCCTTGGCTGCCTTGGGTCATCTCACTGGCTCCTTCTGGGCATGAGAGCTGGAAATGGATCATTGCTCTGGGCTACAGCAGGATAGGGACCAGCAAGGAGAACCCCAATCTCTGTCTGACATCTGCTCCCAGTGCCTCAGGGACCTGCCTGGCCATGTTGCAGTGATGGACACACCTGCTGCTTCGCTGGCATTGGGGAAGAGGGAATGAACCATCCTCACTCTGCCAGCAAAGCTCCCAGTGAAGGCAATAAGTCATTTACTCCCCTCCCTCCCTCGCAGTGCACCCCTGGTTAATGAGATCATCCATCAACAGGATTTTTGGAAGCTGTCAGCTCAGTTCAGGGTGAAAGACTCAGCCATCAGTCACAGGGATCTGTCAGGGTCTGAGGAACAGGCAGAGGCACTGACTGCTTCCCAGAGCTCAGCCCTGACCCTCTGAGCCCTGTCCCACCAGCAGCACCACCAACCCCACACTCCCATTCTGCCATGCCATGATGCTCGAGGCTTTCTGGGCGCAGAGCACTGATGCAGACACTGGGATGGGCCCCGTCCTGGCTGTGCTGCTGCTGTGGCACAGGGAAAGCCTCGTGCAGCAGTCCTGGGCTGCTCCCTGGAAAGGTCAGGCTGGCAGAGCGCAGTCGCCAGCAAAACACTCCCAGCCCCCAGCACTGCCAGCCCTGGGCCATCCCTCAGCTGCTTTATTTGCCCTCTGACAAACACGGGAAGCAGAGCAGAACCAGGGAGGCGCAGGGGCAGAGGGATGAAAGGGGATGAAAGCAGATGGCAAGACTGGGAGGGACCAGAAATACCTGGAAGGCTTGAACTTCAGAGAATCGGTCTAATATGCGAATAAGTGCATTTTCCACAGTGCTGTGCATGGCAGGAGGACACAGGGGCTGGTTTCTGCTCCATGAAATCAATCCCAGCCAGCACACACAGGCTTGTTCTGCCAGGAATCCTTCCCGGGTCCCGCTGGCCCACCTCTGGTTGACACCCACAGCTCGCAAATGGAATTAGAGCAGTGATGAGTAATGGAGACCTTTATCCTCAGAGTGGTAAAGAGGCTTATGAAAGTGAGGAAAACACCAGTAATGACAGGGATTTAGGGCTGTGAGCAGAGAGGCAGCTTGGACAGAGCAGTGTTGAAGTGGCACCCAGCATGCTCTAACTGGAGTGCCCAGATGAGAGGCTGAGGATGCCCTGAACAGTGCAGCCATGTGTTTATTCCTAATTTGAGCCCCTTGACTAATCTTTTCTGCCCACTCACCTCCACCACCCCCAGATCTAACCCTGCAGCATCCATCTCCTCTGGGCTCCCCACTGTGTTCCCACCAGGATAGCCCAGAGTTGTGGCTCATCAGGGGCTCCCCATGCACCCACACAGTGCCACACTCCCAGCTCTGCTTATCTGCTGCCAGGCTGACCAGCTCTGGCTGTAATTTCATGCTGTTATAAGCAATCACACTTGTAAAGCACAAATCACGGCTGTGTTTCATGGCACAGAATGTGAAGGAGGCTTTTAAGCACTGGAGAAATCCCAGCTGATGGCTCATCCTTCCATCCCTCTGCTGGCACCGCTTCCTCCCGATGCCCGGACATCCCCACAGCCACCCCCTCACCTTGAGCTGTCAGAGCAGTCACAGAAAATAATTTATTCCTAATATTTAATTTAAACATGCTCTCATTTAGCTTAAAGCCATTCCCACTTACCCTAGCACTGCACACCCCTGTAAAAGCCCTCTCCATCCTCATCCTCCTGGAAGGGGCAGCCCTGCTTTTTTGGCAGCTCTCAGTAACAAGTCCCAGGTAGAAGCAAGAATCTCCATCCCGGCTGTGTCCCACAGCTGCCCTCAGCTCCCAAACCTCCTCAGTGCTGCCCTGTGACAATGAATGGGTGCCCAGTGGTGGATGTGGGGTGGGGGGGTCAGAACTCTCCCTCATTCCCTGCTCAGGGACGTGGATGATCCCTTGTTGTGCCTCTCCCCGTGTCACACAGACACCTTGTTAGACAGGCAGGGAATGTGTGGAGTGTTTTGGGAAGGAAACAAAACTCCGTATGGCGCTCTCCATCTGGGCTGAAAGGCTGCCTGCAAGGAAGGAAGGACAGCCAAGAGTGCAGACCACGGTCCCAGGGTGACAAAACCTGTCCTGCTTCCAGCCCAGCCCCCTTTCCCCTGTGCCACCATCCCCACCAGCCTCGGGAAGAGCTCTGGGAGCCCCGGTTCTGCCAGCTGGGGGACACAGGGAGAGCAGCCAGGACAGGAGGGAGAGGATGTCAGGCTGCAGTGACGCAGCTCTTTGGCCGAGCAGGAGAGGAGTGAGAGCAGCTCGGCTGAGCCCTGGGGCTTCGAGGGAGGGGGGGAAGAGTTTCTCCTCCTGTGACTGGAGATTTTCAGCAATGAGCTGGGACAGGGAAGGTGCAGCCCGCTGCTCTAGCAGGTACTGGCAGCTCTGCTCCAGGCTGTAAGGTGGCTCTGACACCCTGCCCAGGGACAGCCCCCACAGCTTTGGTTTCCACCCCTGCATCTCTGGAGAGTCGATAGTGGGGAAATGCAATGGAAAAATCTTTCACAAGAGCAATAACTCTCCCCAGTCGTGCCATTTAGATCAACACAGGACAAGTCTGTGAGGAAAAGGTTGTAATGAGAGGTGAGAAGCTCCTTGTGCTGTCAGCACGGCTGGCCCTTGGCTGGCTCCCGACATCCCAGGAGCCCCCAGATCCAGCTGGGCTTTATCCTCGATCCTGCCACAGTCCTCACCTGACCCTATCCTTCCTCTGCGCCAGGAGGGATGGGGCTGCCATAGACCCGCAGCTTTTGGCAGCTTTCTGCCCTCACAATCTCCCACCAAAGCCTCCTGCAGATCCTTCCCTCCTCCAGCACCTTCCCGGCCCCGTGAGTTTTCTCCTCCTGCAGTAACCAATGAAAAACCTGAAGAGTTTTCGGCAGGAGAGCGTGTATTTTCCACTCCTGCATGCCCTGAGGGGAATTCCTGCTTTCCTTCTTATTTATTTGTATAAATGCAGACTTGGGTGTAGCCAGGGTCCCCTCTGGGAGGAGGTTTAGGAGCTCATGGCCCGGCTCCTGCCAGGACTCCTCCCAATGGTGTTGTGTCCAAAGCTCCAAGTCAACAGCTTGTCCTGGGGCTGTGAGGATCAGGAGGAGCTGGTTGGCACTTCCCTTCTCCCATCTGTCTCCAACAGCAGGGAAACGAAGCTTCTGGAGGGTGGGGAAGAGCTGGCAGCGCTCAGGACCCTCCCGAGCTTGGTTAAGGTTTTTCAAAGATCTTAGAGGTTTTATCCAGCCGAAATTCTGTGATTTTCACCCATGATCTTTCCATGCCCTCATCCTTCACCTTCCCTGGACAGCCTGGGCACCCCGGAGCCTGGGCACCATCCTGCTGGGTGAGCCCTGTGCTGGCAGGGCTGTGTCATTCAGAGCCAGCCTGGTCTCAGGAGAGGGATTATTGATCTGCATCTGGCACCGGGGCCAAAGCCTGCTGAAAGTGTAATTAATTGATCAGTAAGTGCTCTGAGATCCCAGATGAAAGAGCCACGTAATTACCAAGTATCATCCAGTGGCCCTGGGAGTAATTGTGATAACGGCTCAGGGTTAGCACTTGGAGGCAGAATTACCTCGGTGCTTAATGTCACTCTCCAGGGACAGACCTGTCCTCCCTGTGCCACGTGCAGGGGACTGGAGAGCTTGTGCCTGGGAAACAAAACCCCTCTGTGCATTTCCTGGGATGCTGGTCCCTGTGGAGAGGCTGGGGACAGCGGGAGGGTGGGCAGGAGGCTGCAGAGAAGGGATCCCTGGCTCCCAAAATCACTGAGGTTGGACAGGACCACTGGAGATCTTCGTCAGTGAGGATCACCCATCACCAGGGCTGCAGGAGCCCGGTGAGCACCTCGGAGTTTCCAGAGGAAGGCACTGGAGCCTAAAAACCACGGCTCCAGAATTTCTGATTATGCAAAAATTCAGCTCCGTGTGGGATTCTCTGACAATTCCCAGCCTTATTTTAGATTTTTACGGTCTGCCATAAAAGCAGTTATAGTAAATTATTAGACCTACATGTGGGCTGCCAGGAGGCTTCTTCCCTATTAAATCCTCCAGGATGTTGTGTCCTCCCTTCACTCAGCTGGGATGAGTGTCCTGGAACGTGCTGGGCTCAGGGCCACAAGATTTTGGAGACCTGGGGCTGGTGAGGCACTTTTCTCAAGAAGCTTTTCCCAGGTGCATAAAACCCTCCTGGGAATCAAAACCAATCCTCACTATGTCATCCTAAAGGTCAGGTCAGGGGGAGTGGAGAAGAATTTGCTTCCACTGCCAAACACAAAACAAAAACTGATCTCCTGGGTGCTGGGGAGAGATTTACAAATTTCCCTGGTTTATTCCATTAACCCCGTGGCTGCTCTGGGATCTCAGCAGAGCTGACTGCAATAAAGTGACCTCCTTTAACCTGCAGCCAAGGCTCCTTCCCTCTCTCCCAGCTCCCAGCCCTGCCTGAGCCACAGCCTGAGCAGCTCTGGGTGACAGGATGGGGACAGGGGCACTTCCCTGGGGGGTCACAGAGGGCTGAGCTGCCGTGGAACACAGCAACTTAGTGCCTCACACACTCCTTATCTACAAATAGAAATGTGTCCCACTGGGATGGGAACCGTGGTCAAAGCCATCTTGGTATGGTGCCTGGTGACACAAGTGGCAGAGGATGGCAGCTCTGCATCCCGTGCCATGGAGAGGCAGGACCTTCCCGGCAGGCACAGGCACTGCTCCCAGCGTGCTGCAGCTGCAGGAAACCAAAGGACAATCCCTGCACACTCACCAAAGTCTGCAGAGGTCGGGCAGCAGCACCCACAGCCCTGGGCAGCCAGCTCGGTGCTCCCTGGGAGTGCTTCCCTGGCGGCTGGCTCGTGTTTGCTGTGCATTCCCTAAATCTCATGGCAGCTTGTGCCACATCTCCCACCGTGCGAACGCACACGCTGCCATGCTGGAGCTCTGCCAGCGCCCCACACGTGCTGCTTGCTGCTCCTCCTCCTCTTCCTCCTCCTCCTCCTCCCCAGCCTTGCTCCTGCTGCTGCAAGTCCTGCCCGGATCTCTGCGGATCCCTTGGAGCCGCTGGCTGCTGTGGCACCGTGCCAGCAACTCTGCCCACCCTTCCAAAATTCTCAGAGCATCCCCCTGGGTACAGCCATGTCCAGATCCCGCCTGGAGCTCGGAGCCCCAGGGCTGGCATCCAGGGACAAGCCCCTCCAGGAATCGCTGCTGGATCCCATGCCAGGCTGTGTGGAGCATCAGGAGCCACGTTAGACCTTCCATCCCCACAAATCCCTGCTCAGAGGATGCTGAGCAGGTGCTGGGAGCCAAGGCACTGTTATTCCAGGAGAGGAGTTTATCCAGCAGCACTTAGGGAGTGCCGCAGGTTTATTGCTGGCCTCTCATCACGCTGACACACGCAGCAGCAGGAAGTTCCAGTGAGCTCCATAATAGCTCTGCACAAGCGAAATGTTGTTATTTCTGTAGGATCCCTGGGAGTTATTATCCCTGGATCCACGTCAGCTCACAGGGCTGCAGGATGGGCAGTGGCTCTGCCCCGGGGGGTGACACTGCGTGTGAAGTCCCCAGCTCAGGGCAGAGTGTGAGGACCCCAGCCGCAGTGTGGGGATTGTGTTTTAGGAGTTTTCCTCTTAAAAAAACCCCAAAGCCTCCACCCAAAGTCTCCCAGGAGGCGGAGGGACGAGGCTGGAGGCGGTTAATGGCTTTCCACCTGCAGGAGCTGCGGAAATGCTCCCAGCAAAGCACGGGCTCTGCTCCAAGCTCTTACAAGCTAATCAATGAAACATCACAGCTTGGGAGCCGGGGCAGAGCAAAGCAGCACAGTATGGATTTTATTTTTTCATGCAAAGAGCTTTAGTACAAATCCCTTTTTCCCCCCACAAAGAGAGCAAGCAGCCTCTGCAGAGAAAGCCAAGCCTGGGGCACCAAGGAGGACACAGGGGTGGGCTGGGAGGGGGCTGTCACCTCCCCTGTAAGGCACAGCCACAGTTAGTGCCATTGTCCTGCTCATTGTGCCACCTACTTCATGGACTCTGGGGGCCCTGGGTGGTGGCCAAAGCAGGGGAGGTGAAGGTGTGGCCCTGCTGGCCCAAGGTTTTGCTGGTCAAGCCACAGGCACCATCAGGAGTGGGGTCTCTGGGGCTGCCACTGCCTCTGAAGAGCTGTGGGGGAGCAAAGCACCACTCCCTGCTCCAGCTGCAGGGCATTTGTGGGAGCTGAGCCACTGCAGAGGGACCTTCCAGCCCCTGGGACCCTCCAACCCCCCTGTTTTATGGCACAGAAATTACTTGATGGGAGTGGCTGAAGTGCTTTTGGCTGAATAATTGACTCTGTGCTGTGCTGGGTGGCTGCATGTCCCTGCTCCCCTTAGCCAGTCAATGATCCCTGCTTGTGCAGCATCTCCAGGGATTTGGTGTTTGCCTACAGGCCGTGGGGAACTCGGAGCAGTGACAGAGCAAACGCCGGTCTGAGCGGGCTCATTATTAATTCCTCCTTGTGAGGATGATTCTCCTCCTCTGTCTGTTCCGGGGATCTGTCAGTGAGCCAGTTCATTCCCGCTCAGGATGCGCTGTGCTGATACTGCATCACACTGATTCCAGGAGAATGTGCCTGGTGCCACATCCAATCCATCACAACAACCCACGGCAGCCATCGGATACCTCCCTCCCTCCCTGCCTCACATGCATCATCCCCTCAAAGATCACAATCAGCTGTTGGACAAAGCCTGCCTTTCACAGTGCCATGGTTACTGGTGCCGATTGTAATCTGTGATTTCCTTCTTTTCCCTTATTTCCTGTTCCTTTCCCTTCCCACCCATTGGTGCTCACCCCCTCTCTCCAGTGTCTCCAACAAGTCAGGGATTATTCCCAATCAGCATCACAGCGGAATGCTGATTGCATCAGTTCCTCACAGACTGCTTTTATGATTCCCATGGGGACTATTTTTTTGAGCCAGACAAATGAAAAATATTTACCTGTGGTTGGTGCTGAGGGCCAAGGTCTGCACACAGCTCATCCTGTCCTGCAGACACCTCCAGCCTTCCTGGGCATTCCTGCCTGCCTCAGGGTGCTGAGCACTGGTGCTGAGCCCTCCTGGCTGGATCAGGGGACTCTGAAATACACAGGGAGACACTGGGAGAAAGCCAGAGCATTTTCCTGAAGACAATTAATGGATTACAGTGAGTGTAGAGTAATGCAGAGGCAAAGAAATCCCTTTCTCCAGAGGCAGTGGGATAGCAGTAAAATCATGCTGCACTCTGCCTCACTTCATAAAAACTTCTTGTTATTCCTCAAGGAGGAATTGCAAGAGAGGACAACAGTTCTGTGCACTCCTGGATTTACAAATGCTGTTTTATGTATCAGTGTAATCTCCCTTGCAATTTATATGGGATGCAATGTGTAAACACTGGCAGGAATATTTACTCTGGAGTGGATGCAGAGAATGGAGGACAAGGTAGGAAAGCTTTCCCAGAGCAGGTATTCTCCAGCTGAAAGGCAGATTTGTAGAAGGCAGGTTTCTCCAGGATTTGTGGGGATGGTCAGGATGGAGACACTGGCTGCTCCTTAACTGATGTAAATCCTGCTGGAGCAAAGAGCTGAAAATCACAACAGAAAAGTCTTGAAAACTTTTGGAACATCACAGTGCAGCAGTGAGATGTGGATACAGCAACCAGAGCAACACCATTGCCTTGGGATGAGCCTGGCAGCCATGGACTGGAGTGGCTGGAAGTGCCTGGAGCTGGTGGGAGCCTCTCCAGGCGTTGTCACGATTTGGTTTAGTTAATTAAGCTCTGAATTATGAATTATGCATAGAGCATAAAACAATGTCCTGATTTCTGGCTGGGGAATTGAGGAGTCATGGGCTCAGGTAGGTGCTCCCAGGCTTCAATCCTGGTACACAAGGAGGGCTTTTGCTCCATGGGGGGATGGCTCACTGGGATGTGATACAGGGAATGTGGGGTCCACAGAGGGACATACAGGGACACTGAGGGGTACAGAGGTGATGCTGGGGACACAGCACCCTGGAAAGGCTGTCCCTTCCCTCCAGTCCCACAGGGATGCTGCTGCTTGCCTTCTCCTCAGTGGATTTGTTTCCCTCAGCCCCCTCCAAACCCCAGTGGGCAACAGGGAGCCTATTTTTGAGCTGTGCAAAGTCTTCTTCTGTTGACAGGGAACAAGGACTTCCCTCCTGAGCAGGCCCCCAGCTGTGCCCACTGGCACTGGCTCAAAGGGGCTGGATCCCAGCCTGGCCTCCAGCTCAAACCCCCCATTCAGCACCGTGTTTGGAAGGCAAAGCAGGGAATCAGCCCCGTTCCCAAAGCCAAAGGCTGGAGTGGCTCTGCCATCTCGGAGGCACAAAGGCCTTTTCTGCCCTGGGACAATATTGCCACTCACCAGCAGTGCCCCAGCCAGAGGAGCTCCTCAGAGCCGCCTTTCAGCTGCACTATGGGGCACCTCTGCTTCCAAGTCTAAAGCTGAGGTTATTTTTCCGCTTCCTTCTGCCCTTGAAGCGCCCCCCCAGGCACTGTGGAGGAGGGGTGAAAGCTTCCCAAGGAAGCTGCAGGGAGGAGGCTGGTCCCCTCTGTGAGCAGCCTGGTGCCCCGTGCATGTCCCCACGGAGCAGCTGCATCCCCAACAGGATCCCCAGCATGTTTTGGGATGGCTCACACTGATCTGGAGAGCCAGGAGTCAGGGGTGGTGGGGTCTGTCCTGCTGGGATCTGTCCCCCCAGCACCTCTGTCTCCATTTCCCACTGGGGCTGCAGCAGAGAGTGGGGACAGGAGCTGCCTGGGAGGTGCTGGGGGCTCCAGGCTCCGTCCCACCCTGCAGCAGGGCAGATGCTGCAGGACCCCAGCAGGTGGATGTGTGTGTGTGCCAGGGTTCCACGGGCAATGCCCAGGCTGGCTGGAGCCCCTGGCAGCGCTGCCCCTGCCCCGTGGGGCGCGGGGAGCTGGGAGTGGGCGGCGATCAATAGGCACAACTGCAGAGCCAACGCGGCTGCAGCACCAGCGCGAAAATAAATGAGAGATTGATTTTCCGGGCAGTTTGGATCTCATGGATCTCAGCTGCTGTGACAAGGGGAGCACAGGCATGGCTGGAGCCATGGGGCTGTCGCCTCCTTGCACTCCCCGGTGCTGAGGAGCAGCCGTGTGTGTGTGAGAGGTTGGAGGCTCAGACATCCAGAATAAAAGCAACTCTTTGCCAAAACTCTGAAAGGCTCCAGTGCAGGAGACAGACCCTAGGCAGGGAGCTGGTGAGGCTGGGGACATTGGGAAGGACAGGGAAGTGTCCTGTGCTCCCTGTGGGACCCCCTCTGTTTCCTGTCATCGGCCCCTTCCTAAACTGCAGTAAGCAGCACCAGAAAGGCACTGTCTGCCTTTAATATCTTATCTCCAAGCTGCTCTTGCTAAGTCACATCTGACTTAATTATGGTAATTAAGATTGACATTAATACAAGATTAAAATGTGAAATTAAAATTAGCTGTGAAACTTATCTGAGTTTTCAGAGCAGTTATTGATTTTCTCCACTGTTAATCAAAGGTCTGAGGTAACGGCCGATGAACACGGTGCTAATTAGAGCAATGCCCATAAAGTGGCCTCGGGAGATGTTTGTCTTATTTCTCAGAATACCTCAGGTTTCTGACCATGCAAACATCTCAGGAGTGCTGCTGAAGGAGCTCAAGAGGCCACATTTTGCCCTCTCCTGTCGATGCAGCCATGCTCAGCCATGCCCAGCCGTGCCAGGGCTGCAGGAGCTGGTCCAGCTGCTGGGGTTTCAGGGCAGACAGGCCCTGGTGTTTTGGGGAGCAGCAGGAGCACGGAGATCCTGGGAGCACCGAGGCTGTGCTCTCCCTCCTCACACATCTCGCTATTTCTCCGGGTGAGATTTCACAGCCCATTAGGCCTCAGCACCGACTGCGGGAGGGAAATGATTCCAATCACAGCAGCTCTGGGGAGTGCATCCCACGGTGCATCCTTTGGTTCATCCCTGTCCATCTCCCTACACACACTCCTGCCTCCCAGCTCACCTGATTCCCCAAAGTTTTTGGAGAGACAGCAGAACGCCAGCACTGCTGTGAGACCCCCAGCAGCACAATTCTCAGCAGCAGGTCCCTTCCTGGATGCCCTGGAGCCATGGGGTGCAGTCTCATGGGAGCTGGGCCCACCTGCACCCCCTAAACCTGGCTGAGCAGCTGAGGCTTGAGTCTCACCATTCCCTCATTCCCTCTCCATCACTAACAACTTTTGCCACTTCGTGGGCATTTCTGCATCACAAATACAGTGTTTGGTCTTTTTTCCTGCCTGTTTCCATGGCACTGCTGTTATTATCTGGCTATCTTAGGAGTTTACTACAATGCAGATGAGCGCAATAAAAATCACTCAAGGAGAACTGCTAAATGAGAGACAACTCTTATCTTTAGCACCGGCAGGTCAGGAGGGAAGCGGGGCTGGAGCCGAGGGGAGCGGTGCAGGCTGTGCTCGCTGTGCACAGGAAGCTTTGTTCGACCAAATTAAACCTCTGAGCAGGCGAGTCCCAATTGGGTACGAGAGTGACAGTGTTAAATAACACGCTGCACCTCTCGCTGCTTTCTCTCGCTTTCTTATTTTGTTCTTCTCGAGCCTCCTGCCCAACTGCTCCCAGCTGGCAGCGGCTCGGAGTGACACCGGGAATGCAAATGACCTGTCACCCTCTCCCCAGCAGCCCCGGGCTGCTGCCTCCGCTTCCAGCGGCGCCGGGGCAGGAGGGAGCTCAGCAGAGCCCGGCAGGGAAAGCGGCAGCAGGATCAGTGCCCGTGTTTGGACAGTTCCTTGACTCGGTGCGTTCTGCGTGGGGGCACTGGTGGTGACACCAGAGCGTGATGGTTGTTGCTGAGGTAACGGGATCAGTGTGATTGCTCCCGCAAAGGTAGCGGGGACTTCTCAGATGGCAGCATCAACAAACTGGCTCTTTAGGCAAGAGGCTGGGCTGCATCTCGTGCTGTTTGACACTGGTGCTGTGCGTTGGTGACATTGCTCCTGCTATTTGACTTGACAGGCAGAGCGGCCGGGAGGACCAGGCGCTCCCACCGGGAGGTGATTCACAGTAAACATTTCAGGGCAGGATCTGGGGTTTCAAGAGAATGCAGCCTCTGTTCTGTTCTTCTCCAAGTCAGTGTGATTGTGCCGTGTGTTCTATGGGCTCAGGAGGGACCTGCTGGGAGCCCTGGGCTCACTGCTCCTGTGGGTGGCCTGGGCAGGGGGACGGGCAGGGGGCTCCTGGGAGCCATCCAGACCATGGTTCCTGTGCAGGCAAGGAAGCTGAGGAGCTCTGGAGCCAGGTCCTGAGCAGGGACCACCTGTGTGCTGCTTCTTTAGCCACAGGACTCAGGGAACCCCAGGCTCACCCATGGCCATGGCGCCCGTCCAACATTACAGGGGGCCCTAAGCAGCACCCACAAACTATGAGTTTTGTATTCCCAGTGTCCCCATCCCACTGAGGTTGGGAGGTCACAGCTGCAGCTCTTTGCAAGCCAGCAGCAGGGTCAGAAGCCCTGGAGCATCCCTGATCCCAAGGGAGCCATGGGGCCTGTGTCATCCTCCCCAGAGCATCTCTGGCCTATTCACAGCCTGCTTTGGGGGGGCTGGAGGAGGGGGAAGGAGGGTACATCTGGGCTTGAGGAGAGAGTGAGAAGGGCCTGGAGTGCTGAGGGGGACTTTGGGTGTAGGGAGTGGGGTGCTGAGCAGAGTTGGAATGCTGAGAGGGGCTTTAGATGCTATAGGGAGCTTGGGGACAAGGGCCAGTGAGATGGGACAAGACACTGGGCACAGGCTGATGAGGGGCCTGCAGTGTGAGCACTGCCAAGGCTCGGGGGACACCAGGACTCCGGGAGCGGGAAAAAGCCAAGGAGAATAGAGGAAACCACGGGCAACCGTGTGCCCGGGGCTGCTGCGGGGCCGTACCCGGGGCTGCTCGGTGGGGTCGGGACTAGCGGGGCGGGG
>VXBI01009588.1:326590-364164 GCA_013397375.1 Toxostoma redivivum
GGAGGGGGCACCGCCCGGCGCGGGGGGACGCAGCCGGCACCGGGGAGGGGGCGGTGGGAGCGGGAAGGGATGCTGGAACCGGCCGTGCCACCCCCGATCGGGGACCCCCCGCTCCCGCTGCTCCCCGGGCCGGGATGAAACTTCTGGCATTGCGGGGAAGCGCAGCGGCGGCGGGAGCGGCGGCGGGAGCGGCGGCGGGGCTCAGCACCACGGGGCGGACAGCTCCCGCCGCCCGGGAACGCTCCGGGAGCCGCGTCCTCACCGCCGACCGAGCGCCAACGGGGCCGCTGCCTCCCGGGAGCCGTGCCGAACCCTCCGCCTCCCTCCCGCAGGGAGAGCAGCCCCGTGTGTCCCCAGCCCTCCGTGTGTCCCCAGCCCTCCGTATGTCCCCAGCCCTCCGTATGTCCCCAGCCCCCACTGTCCCTCCAGACCCCACTTCCATGTCTCCGCTGGTGTTCCCGACCCCGTCTTGGTCAGGGGGTGTCCGTGGGGGGTGAGTGTTTACCCAGGGGCTGCCTGTTCGCTCCACGTGTCCCCCGTTCCCCCGCTCCCTCTCCCACTGCCGCGGTGCCAGACCTAAGAATAGGCTCCGGGATGCACTCGCGGGTGACTTGGCAAAGTCACCGCAAACTCGCGTGGCTTGGAGACGACTGAAGCGGTGCCTGTCCCCAGTGCCTCGGCACTGCTGGGATGCCAGGATGAGGCAGTCGAGCCCCGGTGTGCGCCTGGGTGGGGTTCCCAGTGCGGGCTGTTCGGTGGGAGAACGGGAGAGGCCGGTGTGTGCTGGCGCTGCAGTGTGCTGGGGGCCTGAGGCTGCCCTCCGGGGCTGGCAGGGTGTTTATAGCAAACACAACCAGCTCCTGGTGTCAGGAGTGCTGTGTGGTGCTGTCTGGCCGCTCCAGTCCCTGCTCTCGTGGTCAGATTGCGTTAAATGACTTTGACTTTTCGGTCTGAAACCCGGCTCTCCAGACAGGGATTGTATTACAGAATCCATCCTTTCCGGGCAGCATAACAGCAATGGATGTAGAGGGTGGCATTTCTCCCTCACCTGCATCGGTTTGTTTCTGTGTATGTGTGGAGGAATCAGATGCAAAGTCCCTGCCAGTTCTGGCATCCTGTTCCAGCAGGGACACACAGAGAGGCACGTTCCTCTGGTGTGTTACACAAACGCTCCGGGCCGGGCTGCCGGTGCTCTGTGTGAGAGCAGCGATGATCCCGGGCTCCCGGGGAGCCTGTGGGAGCTGGGAAGCAAAGCCAGCAAGCACAGGCCCAGCGAGGGCTCTCAGCTCCCTCACTGCCTCGTGTGCTGAGGCAGGAGGGCTGCCCCAGTCCCACTGGGAGCATCAGCAGGCAGTCCAGCTCCCGGGAACAGGATTTGGCACAATCTGCCATAAATCTCATGGTGGAAGAACACAGCGTGCTGAACTCCTCTTTCCTTGGCAGAGAGAGGGAGCTGATAAATTGTTGACCCTTTACAAGGTTTGGTGAATTATTGCAGTGAAATCCCAACTCCTGCCTACGCAGCCTGGAGCCGGTGGCGACGTGGCAGCTCTGCCCGTGCCTGAGGGGAGTCTTCTCCATCTGTGTGGAGGGAGACACAGCCAGGGGCCCAGAGCAGCGAATCCTGCTGTTCTGCAGCTGGGGGGGAGCAGGATCAGACCCCGCAGAGACAGATCGCTCTGCTCCATCTGCTGCTCTTTCTGTTCATGCGTCCAAGAAAAAAACATTTTCACATGACTTGCACCCATCGGGTGCTTGGCTGGTGGCTTTGGGTGCTCTGCACTGGTGAAGCCATTTAGATCACCAGAGAGGAGGTGTGAAAGCCTCTCCTCTGCTCTCGGCATCCGCTCGCACCCACCCACCGGCGCAGAGCAGAGCAGAGCAGGCAGCAGAGGCACGTCCCTGCACAGGGACTTGTGCCAGGAGGCTCCGGGCAGCCTGTGCCGGAGTAGCAGCATCCCAGGAACGTGGGCACCAGCAGGGGCATGGATTTGTACCGTGGGATGATGTGGGCAAACACGGGGGGTGTGGGCAGCTGAGTGCAGAGAGGGCAGCGTCAGCCCCTGGCACTGGGGATGGCAGGGGCACAGCTGAACCCCTGGGAGACCCTAGGTTTTTAAATTTGGGGTGTCCAATGTAGGCTGTGATGAGACCAGCAAACCCTGCCCGAGGCTGTGGTGCTGTGAGCAGAAATGCAGCTGGGGGTGCTGAACTTGGGGCTTCTCTGCACCCCCAAAGTCTGCACCCTCCTCTTCTTCGAGGCACGGGGGCACTCCTGGGGTGGCTGTCACAACCCAATAGCAAGGACAGAGATGCCCCTGGCTCTGTGGTGAGCACAGCACCACGGGAGGCTGTTTCCAGAGGATCAGGTGTGTCCGGCAGGAAGGAAAAACCGAGCGTGAACTCGGCGAGGGCTGCAACAAGTGCGTGGTGAGCTCTCGCGGCAGCACCCCGAGCAACGAGATAACAGCACAGAGCCAGGCTGCCAGCGCAGATAACAGGAATGGGGCTTGTCTGATGGAGAGCTATCAAAGGCCGTGGCAAATGGCTCCTCTTCCTTCTCTCCTCCTTGGCAGAAAGGATGAGGAGAGCCTGGATCAGGAGTAAATGAAATTAGTGTCTCTCAGCCTCTGCTCCTCTGGTATTTTTTTTGCCGTTATGAATATACAAAGATGCCATTTCAAGCACAGTTTTGTGGATGTCACAGTGTCACAGACATTTCCTTCTGTACATTTTTAACTTCTCCTTCACTGAGGAATCTGGTAGCAAGATTTAGGGCTGAGGAGCCAGGCTGCACCGAGTCAGCTGAATGTGCTCCCTTGGCATGCAGAACGGCAGCAGAGATCTTGGAATAGCAAACCGTGTAAGAAGGGAAGTGTGTGATCCATCCCTGGGAAGTCAGGTGGTGCTGGGTTCAGGAGGTAATGGATAATGAGTGATGGATGAGGCAGAGGATGCCAGGGCATTGCTGGACAGGTAATGTGGGCATCAAAACGGGCTGGTGTGAGCATGGCCCATCCTGCCAGCAGGCAGAGATGTTCCCTGGGTATTCCAGGTCAGTGCCGAGCGCTGGGATGCTTTGTTATCCCATTTTGTACAGACAATTGTTTTTTTAATGAAATGGGCTTTGTCTGATTAAATAACGCACAGCTTTTGATGTAGACTACAAGCAGCCTCAGAAATCTGTGTATTTTCCATCCTCTGTCACTGCGATGAGCGCAGCTGCTTCCAGTGGGCTTTGGGAACAAAAAAACCGAAACCAGAGTAACCTTCTGTGAGCAATCCGAAAGTTATTTACTTGATGCGATTTTATTTTTCAAATATTTGAAAGTAGTTACTGAGCAGTAAAATAGGCTCCAAGGAAATCCTGTTACAAAACACAGGCTCTATTTTAATTAGCATGACGTGAGCGACACGGCTGGAACCGGGGCTGCCACCGAGTGCATCTTTCAGGAGCTTGGAGATGTCTGTAGGAAACACGGCATGAGCACTGGCTTTCCAATTTTCCAGTCCATCAGGACGGATTTACACTCTTGTCAGGGGTATGAAATTGCTGGATGGGGTGGTGAGAGTTGTGTGTCTTTCACCGCTTGACTTGTCAGGCACAGGGTGCTCTGCAAGGTGGGGACGTGCCTGTCCCTGCTCTGGTGCCACTCACGGGAGGGACAAGGGGACACTGGCACCCCAACAGCACCCAGCCCTCTGCCCTTGTGGGCTTCAGCAGGACGAGCACCTGATGAGACACACTGGAGCCTGGGGACCACGGGCAGCACCTGGACAGGTCCCTTCTGGCAGGACAGAATGTGGGGCCAAAGCCAAGGTTCTGTGAGCAGAAACCTCGGGGTGCAGCTGTCACCAGCCCCTAGCGGTGGGGAAGAGGACCTGCCATCCCCCAGCTGGTGCACCCCAAAGCAGGGGGCAAAGGGCAGAGCTGGAAGGCTCGTGGGGTGAGAGGAGGTTTGGCATCACCCTGGCTCAGGCTGCTGCCCTTCAGCTGCTGCTCTAGCTGTGCTCCAAAGGACCAAAAGGACCTGCTTCACCAGATCGCTTTTCCTACTGCTGCCCGAGTGAGTGGTGCTGGATTGATGGGATGCAGGGAGCAGATCCGCCCGGTGCAGGTGCCTCAGCTGCTCTCCCTGCAGCCCCGACGCAGCAGCAGGGAGCTCAGCCTGCAGGAACCAGGAGGAAGGGAAGGAGAAGGGCTCTGCAGCAGGAGCCCTTCCTGCCGAGGTGCTCGGGGAGGGAAGGTGTCCTTCATTCCAGGGGACAGGCTGCCAGCTCCTGGCTGTCTGTCTCCTTTCGCAGCTTGTTAACAGACAAGTTGTTAAGGATGTTCTTGCTCTGTCCCATGGGGCCGGTCCCGCTCTATCCGCATCCTGCTCCAACCACATCCTGCTCTATCCACGGATAAAAATACCTGCACAATGGAAACGGCAGCCAGAGAGAGGAGTGAGAATCTGTGAGAGGAGCAGCCCTGCAGACACCAAGGTCAGTGAAGGAGGAGGAGGAGGAGGAGGTGCTGCAGGTGCCCGTGGTGCAGCCCAGGGTGAGGCAGCTGTGCCCCTGCAGCCCATGGGGATCCACAGGGAAGCAGAGATCCACCTGCAGTCCATGGAGGAGCCCTGCTGGAGCAGGATCCTGGCAGGATTTGTGTATCTATTCAGAGAGGAGTACACACTGGAGCAGGTTTGCTGGCAGGACTCATGACCCCGTGGAAGGGATCCAGGCTGGAGCATCCTGTTCCTGAAGGACTGGCCCTGTGGAAGTGGAGTCCATGGAGGAATGCAGCCTGTGGGAAGGACTCAGGGTGGGAAGTTCATGGAGGAATGTCTCCCATGGGAGTGATGGAGCAGCTCTGATGGGCACCCAGCAACCATCCAATGTCAACCCGGTGGGCATCCAGCAACCATCCAATGTCAACCCGGCACATCCATAGGGTCAGCTGTGCTGCTGGGAAGATGGGAAACAAATGAACCTCTGCTGCTCAGCTCTGTTATGTCTCAGATTTCATCTGTAAGGATGTCCCAAATCAGAGAAGACCCATGGAGCCGGGTGCCAGGAGGAGCCAACGGGACTGAAGGGGCAAAGCTGGGAGCAGGGAGGCTCATCTGCCACTCCATAGGGGGATGTGCTCTGGGTTCCAGCAGAGCCTCTGGCATTGGCTCAGAACCAACTGCAAGTGTTGGTTATCTCTGGCTGGGATCTACATCCGTGGTCCCTGAGGCTGGGTGATTCTTGAGCAGCCAGGATTAGTGCATGTCACCTGGGAGAGCCCCAGGACTCCCCAAAAATACAGGGGACATCAGGGAGGATCTGCCAGGAGCTGTACAAGTGGAGGCTGTGTCTGGCACTGTCGAGAAGACACCATTCCTACCCCGGTGTCTTTGTTGGATGTCAGGGATGTGAGATAACGAGCCCTTTGAAGCATGCTGCTGGGAGTGAGTGTCACACTGTCACAGCTGTGGGAGCCACCCTGAGCTCTAAACCAGGGATCCAGCCCTGGGAAGCGAGCAGGGGCACCTGGATCCAGCCCCCCTGGGACCCTTTTCTGCAGTGCTCTGTCCCATGGTGACACAGGGCTGTCCCCACTGAGGAGGGACAGTGTTCCCAGGCTGCTGAGGAGCTGATTTCCCCTCTGTTCCATCTTTTTGCTTGCTGGAGCTCCCAGCAGTGGTGCAGCTGTGGCTGGCTTGCTCCCAGGGCACAGCCCCGACTCAGACATCTCTCTTTATTCCTTTTTCCTCCTTTTCCTTTCTCTGGGAAGAGGCCAGAGCAGCAGCTGACCAGTCCCTGAGCCTGGAGCTTTGCTGGTGCACAGCGAGGAGGCTCTGCCTGGATTCCCAGGCCTGCCTTGAGCAGGGCCAAACCCAGCTTTGTCCAGACCTTTCTCCCTTTTCCTGGCCCATGGACTGCAGTAGATATTCAACCCCCAGAGAGCCCAGGAGGCTGGGCAGGACCTGGCTCTGTGCCTGCTCCATGGGGGTGAGGACAAAGCATTGGCACCCCAGGACAGATGGCTGCAGCAGGAAGGTGCAAGGAGACTTCATGGAAGTGCAATCCGAGCTGCTGGCAGTGCAGAGGGATCGGATGAGCAGCCTGGCCACTCAGCCCAGCTCCGAAGGCATCATTCCAAGTGCAAAGCTTTAGTCTAGGAAGGAAATTTGGTGCCAAATGCAAACGCATCCAAAAACTTGAGCACGACAGAAGGGATAACTGTGGGATGGATCCCAGAGCGGCGTCATCTGCTCGGCAAGGAGGATTCTCACGTCTCGGCCCGTCTCTCTGTCTTGCACACCGGGGTGGGATGTGCCAGAGTCAGGAGCTGAGGGGCCAGGAGCACCCCAGGGAGAGTGGCTTTGCAGAGGGACCCCCGGGAGGGGACAACAAACGCGGTCCCCAGGGCCTCCAGGGGACACTCAGTGATGTGCTCCAGCCCAAGGGCAAGGGAAGCACTGCAGGACCTGGCACTGCCGTGTGGGGCTGGGGCACAGCAGGCAGGAGTGAGCAGGCTCGGGAACAGCATGGGGGAGTGAGGGAATGTTCTGGAATGCGGTCATTTCGGGGCACTTTCAGAGCTAGTCAGAGCGGCTGGAAATATTTAAAATTCAAGAGAGAATCTCCATCTGACGTTTTCGGGTGGATTAATGGAGCATGGCAACATTTTGTGGATGAGATGCTTCATCTCGGGTAGAGTGGTGGCTGGGGGACAATGCTGAGGACATCACTGCTGATGTCCCCTCTGCCACCCTGCATCTCTTCCATGATGATGGGGCTGCACAGGAACAGGGTTTGAGTCTCCTGATGCTGATTTAAAGGCAATTTCAATAAAAAACCCAGGCTTTTCCTGACAGTCCTGAACTTCCATTTGCAAAGATACCCAGTCCCTAAATTGACAGACCACTCTGGCATGAGCCCTAAGAGCTCCCAGTGCTCCCAGTACACCAGCACATCCCTGTCCACTGCAGGAGTTCTTGGCAAAGTCCTCTTGGACCCATCCAATCCCATCCTTGGAGAGCTCAGAATATTCCCAGCACTGTTGGGGTTAATCAGTCCTGGTGCAGGGGTCAGATCCTGCAAAACAGAGCAGCCACCCACAGCAAAAGCACCCCAAAATCTGGGGCCCCAAGGCAAGGACAGGCTCCTTTCCAGGGCACACAGCCCCCACCAGACAATGTGTCTCCCTTCACTCCTTATCCATTCACATTATCCACGCAGCAGTTTTTAAATTGCTGCTGGACACTATATTTACATAAATATGTGAGCCAATGAGGTTTAAAACCCTGGCGAGCCCTAAATGGTGAATTAGGTTTTTTGGAAAGAGGATTTTATCAATTTACTGCGAGTGCAAATCAACGGAACAGAATTTACAAACCCATCAAAAAGCGAGGTGACAGTTTGGAATTAATCCTCTGCCCCAGGCACAGGATGTACCTCCACAAACATCTCCCAGCATAAATATATTTGAGAAATAGTGGAGGAAAACGTAACTCCTAATGCCTGAGCACGCTGGCGGCGGCGGCAGCGGGAGATGAATGGAGTTAATGTCATCGGGAAGGTGCTGCCGCCTCCTGCTTTATTTTTATCCAAGACTCAGCGCCCAGCCTGCGCTGAGATATTGCAGTTTGTCTTTGTGCCAGAATTTCCCCCGAAGAAAATTTCCCCGATAATCGCTCTTCCTCATCTATTCCTATTTAGAAAATAATAATAATAATAATAAAAGAATAATTTAATTCCGTTCCTCCGCACCCCTCGCTGCTTGGAGAAGCCCCGGCCGGCTGCGTGTCCTGGGGGGGATGAGCGGCTGGGTCCCCTCGGGTTGGGGACGGATTTGGGACAATAAGTGGCCGCGTTGGGGATGTTTAGGCGCTGATGGATGCAGGGATCAGGGATGTCCACAGGTGGAGGGATGCTGCTGGTGCCGAGCTCTCTGGCACCTGCTGGGCCACGGCGCTGCTCCTTCCTTAAGGACCGCACACAAACCCGTGTCCAAACCCAGCGCAGCTTCCTGAAAGCGCAGAGATTCCCAATTCCTGCTTCTCCTGGCCTCTCGGCCCCCACAGCGGGATCGGTGCAGCCGCCTGGCCAGGGACTGAGGGACTCTGCTGTCCCCCGAGGGGTTCAGAGCTGCCACGGAGATGAAATCAGTGAGGCAATAACCGGCAAAAGCCAAACTTCTCAAGCTTTCTAATCACAACTAGAAAGGCTCCTTTTCAGCTTTTGTTTCCAGCTCACAGAGGAGCCCGTGGCTGCCAGCGGCGAGATGGCTGGCTTTGTTGTGGAGATGACTGTGAAGGACACAGGCTGTGTTCCCATTTAGGAATGCATTGAGGCTTTCTTGGAATTCATTAGGAAAGGTAGGGAGGGAAGGGTGTAGCGGAACAAGAGTCCTTGCCGCTGCAGCCCGCTCCCCAGGGGAAGAGCTTTTCACTTTTTCCACTGCAAAACATCTTTTACGACATCTAAATTGGAAAGCGCTTCCATTCCTCCAGGGGGGCTCATCTGCAGCCAGCCGGGAAGGGGAAGGTGCCCGCCCCGCACCGGGCTCTGGTCCCTGCAGAACCCCCACGTCTCCTCCCTCGGACCCACCTCGGGTATCCTGAACAGCTCTGTTAGAGCTCAGCAGGGAACCAGGAACGGATTGGAAAGGACTTTAAAGCCCATATTTTTCCCCCTCCCTACCATGGAGTCGGGCTGGGAGAGCTGGGGGTGCTCACCTGGAGAAGAAAAGGCTCCAGGGAGAGCTCAGAGCCCCTTCCACCATCCCAGGTTGCTCCAAGCCCCATCCAACCTGGCCTTGGACACTTCCAGAGGTCCAGGAGCAGCCACAGCTTCACTGGGCACCCTGTGCCAGAGCCTCACCACCCTCACAGCGAGGAATTACTTCCCAATATCCCATCCATCCCTTCCCTCTGGCAGTGGGAAACCATCCCCTGTGTCCTGTTACTCCATTCCTTGTCCCAGTTCCCCTTTGTAGTTTCCTGGAGCCCCTTTAGGCACTGGAAGGGGCTCTGAGCTCTCCCTGGAGCCTTCTCTTCTCCAGG
The DNA here is from genome assembly GCA_013397375.1 of Toxostoma redivivum. Lineage (NCBI taxonomy): Eukaryota > Metazoa > Chordata > Aves > Passeriformes > Mimidae > Toxostoma > Toxostoma redivivum. The sequence continues at coordinate 335,632 of VXBI01009588.1, forward strand.
TGAGCACTCCCAGCCTGGTTCCATCCTGGCTCCATGGCAGAGGGGGTCCAGCCCGGCACCCACGGTTGGGATGCACCACAGAGCCATCGGGACTCATTGTCCTCATGGGTACATTGTCACCCACGGGCACAAACTGAACTGAGTCACACAAACATCGTCTCCTTCAGTGGCTCAGGTATCCCCTCAAGCTTCCATGGAGGAGGGCTGGATTTTTCCACATTTCCACTCCACATGCACAGAACTGGCCTCAGGAGCAAAGTCTCTCTTAAATTATGTAGTGTTACATCTCTGATCCAAACAGGAAGCCCGAGTGAGCAGCAGGGGCAGGAGCCTGCCCAGAATCAGATTCACCTCAAAGAGGGGGTCAGCTCTGAAAATTCCTTCCTCAGTCCCTCAGCACCATCCCCAGCTACAGCTCAGAGCTTTCTCTCGTGGAAAAGCTGTGTTTACGTTGACATAATGCCGCTCCTCCTGCTCCCAGGAAATCAGCTGCTCTGGAAATCCCAGGCTCTGCTGCCCCTCGGGGTCCCTTCAGGGCAATGTCCAGGGTGGTGCTGATCCATGGGGTGTTTTGCCAGAGGCAGGTGGTGGTGGCACAGCCCAGGAACCCTTCAGCCTCATCCCTGAGCACTCAGTATCGTGTGTCAAAAAGGCAGTGCTTAAACCCAGATTTATGTCTCAGATGTGCCTGTTTTAATCACACTACACTGCTATCAAAAGGACATTAAAAATTATGATTACCCTCTAGGAACATAAGCAATGGCAGCAGCGACAAACCCCTCATCCCAGGCGGGTGACACACGGGTTTGTATAATTGGCCCATTCATTACCTGCTGGGGAGAAGAGCCAGGTCCTTCCTCACCACATTTCCTCATCTCCAGGGTGGGTCAAAAATAACACCAGGAGGAAATCTGCCCAGCCAGCAGCGCAGGAGACCCAAGAGCTGCCCATGAGAAAGTGCAACGCTCTGCAGCAGGTCCAGCTCCTCCCCAAAACACTCCCCAGGGTAGAGCTGGAGTACAAAGCACCCCCCAGGGGTGAGATTTAAGGACTTTCTCTTAACTCAACCAGCTGTGATTCAGGAAAAGCCAGCCTATCCCTTCCACATGTGGGTTTCTGAGTTTGGGTTTCTGATTTTGATGTTTAGGGAATTTTTGGGGGTAGAGGAAGGTGACATTGCCTTGTGGCTTACAAGGGAGATGCCTTTCCATCAGCATCCTTGGAGTTGTTCCCAAGGTGAAGATGGTGGCAGCAATGACCCATGGGCACAGGGGAAGGTGACACATCCCCCACCAGAGCAGGTGACACAGGTGGGACATTGCCCACAGAGCAGGTCCCTGCTGCTAGCCACCAAATCCTCCTTGCTTGTTTATGATATCCTTTTAGCCTTTTATTCCTCATTTTTGGGGAATCCAGGGATTTTGTGGGTGCTGCACAGGGCACAGAGAGGGGTCTGGGTGTCCCCCAGCCTGTCAGAATCACTAGCTGGGCACAGCAGCCCTCAGCAAAGCCTTGTCCTCTCTGTTCCTACTGTTCTTGCAACCCCCACCCAAGCCTGTCATTATCCTTTCTGATAGAATTCAGATCAATCAGACAGAATAATAGAGCAGAGGTCAAGGAAGGCTGTTCCTTCCCTGGGGAACAAGGGGCTGCTTTCGTCAGAAGTACCAGGGAGCCAGTTTAATTGTTCTAAATATGAGAAATTATGAATGTGCCTGATATTTGTGTGTCCTCCTGCGCTGGAGAGGGAGGAGAGCTTTGGATGGGAGCTCCCATCATGCATGGAGCATCGGGGCTAAATCAGCTTTTAATCCCCCAAAAAACCCTGGTTTTCAGGGGCTGATGGTGCCACTCGTACTGGACTGGGAGGAAACTCTGCCCTGCACCTGCTGGTGCTGTGAGGGAGCACATGGATATGGAGGGATGCAGGGGGATGAGGAGGGCTGCAGGAGGATGAGGAGGGATGCAGGAAGATGAGGAGGGCTGCAGGAGGATGAGGAGGGATGCAGGAAGATGAGGAGGGATGCAGGAGGATGAGGAGGGATGCAGGAAGATGAGGAGGGATGCAGGGGATGTGGAGCTGGCTGGAGCAGGTGACCCAGTAGGGCTGGGCACTGCACCCAGCCCCAGGAGTGAAGCTGCTGCTCACTATGGAGGAGGACCCTGCTTCTCTCCTGACATTCTGATGGCTAATGGAAATATATTTGCTATCTGTATTAATTAAAACAAAGTGCAGCAGCTCGTCATGAGGCTCCGTGGGAGAAGCTGTACATGGGTTATCATCATCCAGCACCGCATTGTGCAGCGATGGAATTAGTTCTGCCAGGCCATCTTTAAAACACAAATCACTGATGGCTGATACAGCTGGCAATTAATTATATAAAAACCAGCATCACTGGGAATGAGGTGAGGGCTGAGCAGCACCAGCAGCAGCCCAGGGATGGGCCCAGGGTGGGCTGGGTGGTCTCAGGGTCTGGGACACAGGGGTGGGGGTGAAGCCTGTGCCAGCCCCAAACTGCTGCTCTGCCCCCCAAAACGACTCTGGTTTTAGTGAGAAAAAAAATTTAAAAGTTAAAAATTGAATGCCAGCCATATCTTGTCTGAAAAGGGGTTTGTTTCTGAAGGAATGAGCCAGTGCAGGGCTGGACACGGGGATGTGCTGGGGTTTGCTGTTCCCATATGGAGTTGCTGGCAGGATGTGCCAGCAGAGCTGCTCAGCTGCCACCCCCCAAACTGGCCTGACATGAACAGGATCCAGCAATGAAATGCAGGATATTCCTCTTTTTTTGCATTAAAAACCAAGGAATGGAGGGGGTAACAACCTGCACCAAGGCCTGGGGACAGGGCTTGGAGCAACCTGGTCTGTGCAAAGTGTCCATGCCCATGGCACAGGGAGGAACTGGATGGGTTTAAGGTCCATCCAACCCAAACCATTCTGGGTTCTGTGGCTCTCTGATCACATCTGGCACCACTCCAGGCTGAGGAAGAGCTCTTGAGAGCCCAGTGTGCCCCATCTCTCAGCCTGGGGGGCAGTTCCAAGCTGTGCCAGGGTTGGCAGCAGGAATGGGAAGGGGAAAAGGGAGCGCTGGGAGTGCCCCAGCTCCTGCCAGCCTCGGTGCACAGCCCGTGCCCATGATCGATGGAGCCCAATAACTGCAATAACCACAGCCATCAGTAACCCTCCCTGTCCCTGCCTTCCCAATTGCCAGCAGCAGGGCCCTTCCCGAGCTGTCAGGAGTCATTAGGCACCAGAGCTCCATCGTTTCAGAGCAGGCAGCAGGGTCTTTTCAAGGGCACCAGGCAGCACCAGGCAGCACCAGGCAGCACCAGGCAGCCCAGGTTCCTGCACGTAGCCTCAGTGAGGGGAGAAAACGAAAAGAAAATCATTGCCTGGAAAAAAGATTCCCCCTGCAAACTGGGACACACTGATCCCAATGCCTGTTCTGACACATTGACTGAGCAGGCAGAGCTGAGACCACAGCTGGTCCCCAGGAGGGAGAAATGGGCCTTGCACACGGGCTGGGAGGTGCAGGGGACTGAGGCACGGCCTGGGGCATGGGAATTCCCAAATTGTTCCATTCCCTCATCCTGAGCAGCTCCAGCTCTGCTACCCTCTGCCCTGTGTGATCCTGGTGGCTGCATCCTGTGGTGGGAACAGCGCAGAGGAGTCCATGGGGAGAGCAGAAAACTCCGTGTGTGCCCTGTGCCAGATGTCACCTGTGCCACCCTCATTGCTCTGAGGCACCTCCCCACCTTGGCAAGGTGGCCAGGACCTGATGAGCTTCAAATGCTGCCTTGAGACACCCCAGGGCAGCTTTTGGGCATCTAAAAAAAAAAAAAAATCTTTTGGGTTATCCCTGGACAAAGCCACAGAGGAGAGCAGCCATGGGCAGCAGTGCTGGAGCCACATCCTGCCCTGGTGCCACGGGGAACAAGTGACACCCCCGAGGTGCTGCCAGTCCCTGCTCCTCTCTCAGCAGTCTGGACTGGAGCCACGCTGTGATTCCTGTTACATCCTGTGAAAGAAATATAAAGAGCTGCCAAACAGATTTAGCAGAGGCAGCTCAGCTCTCCCCCAGTTGCTGCAGGGGCTGTGCTGGGAGCTCAGGCAGGAACTGGATCCTGTGGCTGCCCCAGCCAGGGAGAGCCGGGCTGTGATGCTGCTCTGCTCACCTGCACTTCAAATGTCACATTGTCACCTCGTATTTCCAGTGCTGGAGTGGAAATCAGATCAAACTGAGGGTGGGACAACAGAGGAGGTTGGGAATATTTGCATATTCCATGGAAGTGACAGCCTGGGAGTGAGCCCATCAATGATTTACAGACACAGGAACAGTCAGCGATTGTAATCAGACTAAACTTTGTCTCTCCAGATGTGTCAGGGCTGTGCATCCAGCAAGTGCTTCCCAGTGTCCCCAGGAGCAGGGATTTCAAGAGGCAGTGCCAGGGCACAGCTCCATGCCAAGCCCTTGGCTCCTGCAGCACTGGCACCGAGAGTGGCATGGCAGGGGACACAGAGCCAGCCAGGCAGGACCCCCAGGAGTCCCCAGGAGCTCCCAGGATCTCCCTTGGCACCGCAGCAGGAGCGGAGCAGGAGCTGCTCTCCCAGGGCTGACCTGCTCCCAAAGAGTTAATCCCAGCACTCGCTTCCCCAGATCTGCTCCGCTGCATCTTAACAGTGATGGGAGATTAATTATTTTAGCTGCAGAGAGATGACTAGAACGGGGTTTTGTAGCTAAATATACTCTCTCTTTAGGAACCCATTTAATTTTATGCCCTGATGTAGACGGCTGGGCTGGATGATTGGCGAAGAAAGAAGGAGCTTCTCTTCCCCCTCTTCAATTTTTAGCCTGAAAAGCTGCCAAAATACTCGATTTACTCTCCCCAGGTGGGCCCTGAGGAGTGAACATTCCAGCTGGGGAGGCCAGGAGAGGCACAGGAGGGATCTTCTTCCACTCCTTCATTCCTCTGGCTGCCCCATCCATAGAAGTGTCCAAGACCAGGTTGAATGTGGCTTGGAGCAACCTGGGATAGTAGAAGGTGTCCCTGCCCATGGAATAGGGTGGGACTGGATTATCTTTAAAGTTCTTTCCTAATGAACTTCCAAAAAAATGAATTTTCCCTTGAACCCAGCCTGTTAGTTCCCTTCAGCCAGGGACAAGGCACGAATGTGCCTTTCTTACACTTGGTATCATGAAAGCTGCAATAAACTCAAATTATCACCTGCATCAAAGTTCATCTCTCTCTAATGGTTTTGCTCTCCTTCTCCCTGGTTCCTACCAGGGAATATCAGGAAAATTCCTGCCCCCATGAGCTGGGGACACAGGGGGATCCAGCCAGCATGGGACAGGTTGTATCACTTCCATGCTGCAAATCTCCTGATTCCTCCATAATTGGATGAGCCTCTTAAATTCCTCTTCCTCCTTAGCTGCTGCTGCTCCTCCCACATTCCTTCGGGAAGGAGCTGGGCAATTCCCAGCCTGAGCTGGGCTCATCCCTGGGGATTTGGGCTGTGCTGGGGGTGATGCTGCAGTGAAGGGTGCCAGGGCTGGGGACACACAGATTTTGGAGTCAGGGCACCATGGGCAGGTCCCCCAATGCCACAGGTGCCTGTGTGGAGCTGGTGTGGCCAGAACAGATGCCTGGGAGTCAAAGTCTCATTGATTCCAGCTCCATGAAGCAGCAGTGGGGAGGAAAATCCATTTTTCTCCTAGCTCGGAGAAGTGTGTAATTTCCCAGCATCTGTCAGGGCTGCGTGGATCGTTAGAGCAGCTACAGCTCCTCCCGAGCACCAGGAGAGGGGGGAGAGGTTTGTGAGTTTAATTCCCGTATTCCTTGTGGTGTCCTTGATCCCAAGCCCAGCGAGCCAGGCACAGGCAGCGTGGATTCTCCAGTCAAGCACAAACAGGATTGATTTGCCACTAAAGCAGGTTTCCAGGAGTGTTTTGCTGTTGGAATATTGCCTCCACTTGCAGCAGTCCCCATGTGGAGCCTAAACCTCCCAGCTCCCACCCGGACCAGGAACCCCTTTGCCCATGGCCAGTTCAGGGGGATTTCCTCCTGTTCCATCCCAGGGCTGGGACCAAGTGTGGGTGTGGGTGTCCCCTGGGCCAGGTCCCAGCCCTGTGTCCCCTGCCAGCACAGCAGGTCACAGCTGGAGCTGGTGAAACGCCTCCCTCCCATCCCTGGAAGTGCCCAAGGCCAGGCTGGATGGGGCTTGGAGCGACTCAGTTTAGTGGAAGGCGTCCCTGCCCATGGCACAGGCAGTGGATGAGGTGATGTTTAAGGTTCCTTCCAGCTCAAACCCTTCCAGGATTTGGTGATTCCATGATTGTCACCCCTCTGACCTTCCCAGCAGAGCTGGGTTTGCAGCTGGATGCAGGAGCTGGGTGGGCAGCGGGAGCAGAGCCTGGTCCTTCCCAGCCATGGCTCCTCGGGCTCGGCACCACTGCCAGCATCCTCACCCAGTAATGAGGGGTTTCCATGGCAACCTTATTTGAGCATCTCGAGTGACACAGATGTAAATTTTAAAATGAAATATTCAGACCACAGTCCTATGAGCATAAATAAACCCCTGCACATGGGCAATTTAACAGCATTCTAAAGTGGATCCGAAACTCCCCAGGGTCAGCACAGTCTCTGTGGCAGTGGGAAATTCATGGGAATGGAAAGAAAAGCATCCTGACCCCTTTCTGCCCCAGGAATCCCAGCACCCAGCTGCATCCCAGCCTGAGTCCAGAGCAGCATCAAACCAACAAGGTGTTGTTCACACCTGCCCTGCAGAGGATGTGGCACAAAGGGACAGCCCAGGAGGGACAGCCAGGTGTCCCCTGGAATGGGAGGAAAACAGCTCCAAACTTTCTTGGCTTCTGCTGCACCGTCTTCCTGAGCAAAAGCTGGGCATCTTTGTTCTGCTGGATCATCTCCCATTAATTGCTCCATGGAACAGCCCAGGTTTGGAGGCTCCCAGCATTCCCAGACTGTCACTGCACTGGGCAGGACCTGGGGACAGCACCTCTCCTTCATCCTTGCTCCAGAGAGGACAACAGCTTCCTGTTTTCTCCAGCAGCAATGGGATTGTTCGGCTGAAATCCATCCCCAGCCCTCCCGTCCCCACCTCACCTTTGCCAGGAAAGCTCCGAAATTCGCGGTGCTGCGGGCAGCCCCTGCTCGGGCAGCGCTCCTCGAGCTCCCACGGGGATGACTCACCCAGATCGGATTGCTACGCTTTTATTTGCTTAGAGGGGGCAGCTGACAGCATGCTCTTGAGGAAAACTTTTTTTATTTTTTCCGTTCCTGTTGGAAAAACTTAATCTGCTGGAAGTGTAACTGCAGGAAAACCTGGGATTCGCATCTCCAGCTTGGAGGCAGGCGGCCTTCAAGGCTGCATCCGCCTGCGGGCACATTCGGGAAATGAAAGATTGTTTCAATTAAGGTTTTTCTGCTTTTCAAGATTCAAGGCCAGAAGCTTTCAAAATCTCAAACCAAACCGATTACAGCCAAGTGTTTTGATGGACACAGCCTGCTTTTTCTCAGATGCCTCTTCCCACCCAAACCCTCTGTTTTCCTTCCTGAGGATGAAATGTGTGTTGCACAAGCTGGGAGGGCAGGAGGTGGCCCAGCCCCTCGGTGATGCAGGATTGCACCAGGACCTGGCCTCAGCATCCCTGCTTTATCCAAAATCTGTAACAGCCCTGGATGGACTCATCCCCAGCAGGAATGCTCCTGTTCCTCCACAGAGGTGCACAGCAGTTCCTGCCAACCCTCCAACCACTGAGAATGGGGAACTCCAGGGGCTCAGCCTGCATGCAGAGGGTGTGGGCAGTGCAGGATAAATCCCAGCCCTCCACAAGGCCTTGGGTATGATGCCAGCAGCAGCTCCGGGCAGGATCGGCCCAGCCCAGCACCCATGAATGTGCCTGAGCCTGTCACACAGGCAGAGCTGAACACCACCATTAATAGTGCCTGGATCAGCTTTATTCATTTCTGCTACAATCAGATCCTAAACCCTTCCAGACAGTGATTCCTGAGCTGGAGCAATCCAGCTGCCCTCCCTGGAGCCAGCGATACCATCGGCATTAGTAATGGGAGCCGTGATTCGGCTACTCCTGCCTTGGCTCTTTCAGGAGCACAGCAGCAAAACGAGGCCTTTGTGATTATTCCAGCACCCTTTTATCAGGCATTTGCAGTTCTCTAATTCCTCTAATCCCTTCTGGCTGAGGTATCTTGGCAATCAGGTTCTCCTGGTGCCACGGCGCCTCTGGAGCAGCGTGTTGGCCATGGCTGCCCACAAAACCCAGGCCTGGTTGGGGGTCCTGGGGACCCTTCACATGGGGATGAAGCTTTGGGGCTGGGGATGATGATTTTGGTGCCTCTGTGCTGCTGCTGCTCAGGTGGGCGGGTGCTTGGTGCCCTGCAAACACCCAGTGCTGTGTCTGGGTGACAGGAGATGCTCTGGGAGCACCTGCCCTGCCTCCCCTCCTGTCCTGCTGCTTCCCCAGAGCCTGGTGCCTCCACCCCAGCCCTGGGGCGAGGCTGTGCCTGCTGGCAGCTCCCACGCACAGCCCAGGCTCAGCACCGGCACTTCCTCCTTGGCTAAGTATAAACTGTGGGGGCTGAGGCTGGTTGGAGCCATCCTCCCCTGAGCCCAGCTCCCTGCGCGGTGTTTGCACACACCCGGTATCCAGGCACAGCCCAGAATAGACCTGGAGACGAGCTGTCCTTCTGTGTTAAGGTCACTTTGTGATCCAAACTGTCCCGGTCCTGCCTGGCCCACCCTGCAGGAACAGCTGCTGTGCCCACGCTGCCCTGCAGAGCACAGAGTACCCGGTACCACACTTGGGAGTAGCGAGGGCTGCAGGGCCACCATGGAGGTTTCCATGGATTTGGAGAGGGTTTTCCAGTGCTGAACCACTCGTGGAGAGCTCCTGGTTGAGATACAAGATAAATCCCTTGTGCATCTCAGTAGCGTTTATTTCCTCCAGAGCTGCTCCTGCAGATTAGATCAGGGTCAAATGTGACAATTTCTCTTCCAGCAACTCTGGATTGATCACCTGTGCAGAGCAGGAGGGGTTTTGGCAGCTGGGGAAAGTCCTATGTGATCACTATTCTATCCCATCATCACTATCCATCCATATCATAGGATGGATATGGATATGATCACTATCCTATCCATGATCACCCCGTGGGCCTGGGAGGTGGCAGAACAGCTGCTGGAATTTGTATCAGTGTGGAAAGGATCTTATCAAAGCCCACCCTGGCCCTGCAAGCATGGAATTCCACTACAATAATTCCTTAAGGATGGGTATACTCAGTTCTGCTTCCCAAATGGGCTCCAGTAATGAGTGGGGCTGTGGAGGCTGTGGGACAGCACACCGAGATCCACAGGGAAGGATCAGGGTCTGGCAGCCCAGGGAAGTGCTGCAGCACAGCTTGGGCTCGGGGTGGTGATCAATCAGGAGCTGAGATTGACAATCAATTCTCTTTCTGATAATGCAGAATAAGCCCTTATTGATCCCGGGTGCCAGGGCCCTGTGCCTCCCCCTCCCCTGCTCCAGCCCGGCTGAGTTCCGCCCTCTCCACTTCCCTGGAATGTGCATTTGCCCTTTACAAACTGCAGCATGTTTAGTGTCTCATTAAGGAATCGCTTTACAGAGTGTTTTATTTCATGCTTTGTTAGGGACAGAATCTAGTAAATGCATCCTGGCAAAGGATCTAATAAGGAATTAGTCAGCTTTCCAAAAGCATAAAATATGGTTTAAAGGCACAATCCATTAAATATTAGGGTTCATGTGACAAATAACCTAGGGATCCTGGGTTGGTGGTTTTGGGAACGTGTCAGCTTTGAGGACTAGGGATCCTTGACTGTTCTGTGAGCTGATGTCCTACCATGCCCCAGCGTGTCCCACCATGTTCCACCATGTCCTACTGGTCAGTAGGTAGCCCCCTCTCCTCCCAGGGCTGTGCCTCCTCCTCTCTGTCTGAGAGCCACATCTTCTCCTATCATGGACAAAACCTTTTGCTGCAGAGCCCAAAACCTGTCACTTGTCACCAACTGCTCCTCCTGGGCTTGGGATGGGAGAGGAAGAGAAGAACCCACGAGAGCCCTGCCAAACTTCTCAGGGAAGGAGAGCTGCCACTGGCACAGCCTTGGGGACATTTCCCCTCATCAGCCCATGGCAGGGTGCCCATGGTGGCCAAGATCAGCCCAGGGTGGGATGGAGAGGGAAGCAGAGACACCAAGAAACAAGCAGAGGGTGTGGAAGCTCCTGGAAGCTCTGCCCTCCCCAGAAGTGTGGGGATACTGAGGCACCCAACCTTCCTGGGGGAGATTATTCAGAGCTGACTCAAGCTGATGGTTGTAGATGATGTGTGTGAAATATCTCCAATGCGCTCAGGGAATCATTGTGATGGATTTGCTGAACCACTTGCTAATTAAGGAATAAATGTTTTAACTGGTGGCAAACAGCAGGAGTGGCCAGGAAGCCCTCGGGGGCCGGGACAGGTTTGCTGGTGGCTGCAGCAGGGTGGTGGCAGCAGGGTGAGGTGGCTTGAGGCAGGCACAGCTCTGTCCCCAGCTATCCCAGCGGCAAAGGACCAGCCCAGGCACCAGCAGAATGACCGAGGAGCAGTGTAGGGGCTGCCAGAGTTTTGGAAGCTCCATCCTTCAGGCTAATTCACCAGCTTTTGCCATTCCCTGTTGCGTTCCTTATCTTTGGTTCTTGCCAGAAACTGCTTCTATTTTCCAGAAGATGGAGCAAAGTCAGTTTTCAGCGCTGCTCAGCCCCTCTGCACAGGCTGCTTCTGCCCTCCCTCGGGCCCCCTGGGCAGTGCCACCCAGCACTGTCCCTGTGTTTCAGGATTCACATACAAAAGGTCAATTTTTCACTCTAGTCTTATCTTAATTAGAGAAATTAAAACAGAAAACATCAAGTTAAACATAACCCCAGGAGTTGTGCTTTTGTCTGAAGCACCTGTATTACTGAGGTGAGCCAAGGTTTATTGCTTGGGAAGGAAACCCTGGCTTGCTGCTCCAGCCCCCATCCCATGGAGAGCTGGTGCTGTGGTGGCCACACGTCCTGGCTGCCACCACAGGCACGTCACAGCAGCTCGAGTTGCTTTAGAGATCAGTGGGTGCCCCAGGACAGCTTTGGGGCTGGGGGGATTGCAGACCCCCTGTGCCCACAGAGGGATGGAGACCCTGCGTTCCAGGGGCTCCAAACCCTCCCAGGGGACATGAGGGGGCTGGAATTGTGGTCTTTAAGTACTGTGCATTAAGTGCTTTCCCTGGCAACTGCTGTTTCCATGGAAAGCATTGACTCTCGGGCTCTCTTTGCTGCATCTCAGAGCTCACGGCAAATTCCAGCCCATGGATCACAGCCCGGTCACCCCACAGAGGTGGATAAATCTGTATTTATGCAATTACCCCAGCAGAGTGGTGCTGGGTGGGTTCGGTCACTCGTTTTTTCCTGCCCATCCCTGTTCCCAACAAATGTTGGGCTGGCTTTGATGGTGCCTGAGGGGGCTCTGCCAAGGCGGGTGTGCTGTGCTGTGCTGTGGGGGCCGGTTGTTCCTTCTTTGGGAAGTGGTGGGTGTTCCTGCAGCCACAGCTTCCCAGGGGGCTGATTTCACACCAGCAGCACAGCTCTAATTTCGTGCTCAGCTTTGCCCAATCCCACTTTTCAATTTTTTGCAGATAGTGGATCGGGGGCAGCGCTGGTGCCGGCCAGCCCGGACCCTCCGGCTGCGGATGGTGGAGCTGCGGAGCTGGGGCACGGCACACAGCCCAAACCTCAGGGTTCGGGTTTGACTGCTGGAGCTGAGCGTTTTGGGCATGCCCTGGCTTCAGACCCTGGAGCTGGGGAGCTCAGGCAGGGCACTGCCCTCAACCTCCTGCCAGCCCCGGAGGACGGTGCCACGCCAGCAGAGATGACCACACCGCTCCTGCCTGCGGCCACTGCTGCCCCCAGACCTGATGCCAAACAAACCTCCCCTGTTAAGAAAAAGCCACCGACTCTAAAGCAAGTAAACACGGGAAGGAAGCACCCGAGGCTGAAGCCCACCCTGGCAGGGCCCCCTGGGACTGCCTCCCCAGCCAGCCCACGGAGCTCCAGGCTCCCCACGGCCGCCCCAGGGCTGCGGGTGCCAGCAGAGGACACGGAGAGGAGCCCCCCTGAGCTGCCCTGGGGGGACCAGGCCACCACCAGCCACCCCACGCTGCAGATCTCACCTTCCACGCTGCCCCCAGCCCTGTCCCAGCCCTTCCCTGACAGCACGGGGGATGCTGGAGAGGCTCCGACCGCGGCTCCCGCTGATGCTGCCGTTATCCCAACAAAGAGCGCGGAGAAGAACGGGCACGGCTCTGCATGGGAAGAGAGCCAGGAAACCACCACGTCCACCATCATCACCACCACTGTCACAACCACAGAGCCCACCCCGGGTGAGCTGAGCTGAGCAGGGCACGGGGCTATGGCACTGGTGGGGAGCATGCCTGTGTTAAGGCAGCCCTCCCCCAAAATCAGGGCACCACCCGGGTTGGGGGCTGCCTCAAATCTTCTGCTCTTCAGGCACTTTATGATTGGAGGGGTGAAATATTTGTCCAATGAGGAAAGGCTGGGAGAGCTGGGGAAGGCTCCAGGAAAAGCTTAGAGCTTCTTCCAGTGCGTAAAGGGGCTTCAAGAGAGCTGGAGAGGGAATTTAGATAAGGGCCTGGAGTGTCAGGAGAAGGGGGAATGGCTTCCTACTGCCAGAGGGCAGAGTTAGATGGGATATTGGGAAGAAATTCTTCCCTGTAAGGGTGGTGAGGTTGCCCAGAGAAGCTGTGGCTGCTCCTGGATCCATGGAAATGTCCAAGGACAGGTTAGATGGGGCTTGGAACAACCTGTGGAAGATGTCCCTGCCATGGCAGGGGTTGGGCTTTAATATCCCTTCCAACCCAAACCACTCTGGAATTCTGTAACTCCATGAGATCACTGATGGGGCAGGGACTGGGCTGCTGTGTTTTGGGGTGTGGGAGGGAAGTGCCCTCGGTGTGACCCCGCTGTGTGTCCCCTCAGTGCTCTGCAGCATGAGCTTCCACGACCCCGAGGGCTACATCGACTCCACGGATTATCCCCCGCTGCCCCTGCACGGGTACCTGCAGTGCACCTACAACGTCACCGTCTACACCGGCTACGGCGTTGAGCTCCAGGTGAGCCGTGCCTGGGGGGTCCCACAGCCACACCCCCTGGTCACTGCTGCAAATGACACCAAGCCTCTGCCCGGGGTGCCTTCACTTGATAAAACACCCCTTTCCAGGGAAAAAAATAGATTTTTTTTTTCGGAGGCTTTGTAATAAATGAACTCTGTGAGGGAGCTGGAACATCCTGAATGTCAGCGATGATCAAACTCTTTAAATGTCACGCAATTAATTTAAGCAAGAGGCACTGGCAGCAGGTTGTTAAAAAGGCACTTGATGGGAAGGGGCCACCAGCCCCCTGCCTTCTGCACCCCTCATTTGCTGGGAGGGGTTTTGGTGGCTCTGAGGGTGCAGGAAGCCCAGGAGGGCAGCCCAGATTCCTTCTCTGGCTGGTGCAGGTGCCCAGAAAATGCCCACCATCAGAGCAGGGGGTCTCACCCAAGCTGATGTGCACCACTGCACCATCACCTCCCCCCAAAATAAGCATCCTTCAGCCTGGTGAGGCTGCAAGCAGGGCAGGGTCCTCTGCACATTCCAAATGCTCTCCAGGTCAAACCAGCCCAGGGTCTCTTCAATCCAGCTCCCTTCAATCCTTTCTTCTTGTGTTTTCTCCATGTCACCATTTGCATCCAATTAAAATCCCTTCACTTTGAATTTGTGTAATTAAAAGCGTGCATTAAAAGGAGCAGGGCTGTCCCTCTGATGAGCACAGGCAGAGCCTGGCTCCCAGGCCACAAGGCCACCATGGCTACCAGCCCTGGTGGGGAGGTTGCCCTGGGAGCAGCAGTGATGCAGGTTGAGCACTGGAGAGTCTGAGCAGCTCAGCTACTTTTCCATGGCAGTGGAAAAGTAACTGGACACAGTAACTGTCTCCTCAGATCCACAGGGTGCTAAAGAGAGGCTGCTCTGCTGTAAATTCGCCTCTGTCCATAATCCATCAGGTGACACCACTCCTGACCTCACTCCGTTGTGAGCTGAGGTTTTAATGGAGCATAAAATTGGCCTCTCCACCCCCCCACAAAGCTTTGCATTTTGCTTTGCTGATGCTTCGGAGCGTTTCAGACAAATTAAATCACAACAGCAGGTCGGTGCTGGTGGAGCATGGCCTCATCTGCAGCTGGCAGTGCTCAGGGCTCGGAGGTGAATTCCAAAGGGAAGGGGCTGGATAACCTGGGGTGTGGGGTCCATCTGAGGGGTTTGGATTTGTTTCCCAGCTCCCGCAGTGGGGAGGTGCTGCCTCTTACCCTGGGAATCTCATTAAAGGCATCTGCAGGAGCAAAGAGAAGCCCCTGGGCCAGGACCCCTGCATGGGCAGTCACCTCTCCCTGCAGGGACAGCCTGGTGGTGGCAGGAATGCCTGTGGTATTCCAGCCCTGCCCAAAACTGCTCCTTCACCACTGGCAGCCATGCAGGGAGCTCCATATCCTTTGGAGCCAGACCCTCACTCACTGCAGGGAAATCTGCCTTTGTGGAGGAGTGGACACAAAGCCTGGATGTCAGGCATGGTCCTGGAAAAGGCTGGGAGCTGTCCTGGGCTGTGTGAGAGCTCGGGGTCCCTGCTCAGCTCACTGCCCCTCCCTGCACCCCTCACAGCATTCCAGGCAGAGCTGTGTCCCTGCCTGTGCCACGGCAGCCCTGGCAGCTGGGAGCAGCCAGCTCTCCGAGTGCTTCATGAAATTATATTTATTTTTAAAATTCTTGAATCTTCTTGGCATGAAATAGAATTTCCCTAAAGAGGTTTTCCAGTGGGTGAGTGAGGCTGGCAGCCTGACTCGAGGATCCCTCCTGCCTTCCCTCCCAAGGCTCTGGAGGAGCTGCTGTTGGTGCAGGCTGTGATTGAAGTCAGAGCCCGTGCTCCCAGCCCCTGGCAGGAGCTCACACATATGGTCCCTTTCGCAGGGCTGACGGTCCCTGGCACGGGGCCACGGCAGTGTCTGTGCTCTCTGGTTACTCTGGGCTCCTCTGGGAATGCCAGCCTGGTGCTGGCACAGGGAATGGCATGGCAGTGACACTCTGCTCACCCTGGCTTTACCAAGGGCAGGCTGATGGTGGAACTGTGTGTGTGTGTCCTGTGACACCCAGCACTGATCCCCAGCTTCCTCCCTTCTGCAGAGCTCTGCCTGTTCCACCTGCTCCCCAAATCCCCTTCCCAAATTTCCCAGAGTGGTTTGGCTCTGTGTCATGTGCGTGGTGCCACCAGCACTGGAGGGAGCCAGCTGGGGAACAGGTTTGGCTTCAAGCAAGTGCAGAACAAAATCTGTTAGAAACACCTTGGAAAAATCTTTGCAGGGATCCAGACCCAGCTGGGGAAGCAAAGCTCTGTCCTGGTGGGAGCTGGAGGATATTGTTAGCATCATATGGAGACCTGATATGGATCCCTGGACTGCAAATAATTCACCCAAATAATGCCTAATTAGTCCCATTTATTGATAATCAGATCTGAGCCATCCCACCAGCCACAGTGAGCACTGGCTTTGCTGGGGAGGGACAATATCAGGAAATGAAGAAATTACCCATGGCAGGCTGGGGGTCAGAGTTGCACATGGCCCGTGCTCCAGACAATGCTTTTTCCTGCCAGGACCCAGCTGGAAAAATAAGGCAAAATCAGCTCCTCTTGGATTGAAACATGGGCTGGGGTGAACCCAGGCATACTCTGAACCAGCCTGGGGATGTTAATCCAGCGTTGCAGCAAGGAATTGGCTTTTCCAGGGATTTTCCTTCAGGAGCAGGCTCAGGATGCTGAGGGCTGGGGGTGGCTCCGTGCAGTGCCCTTGGAGCAGGGCACATCCCAGCCCTGTGTGCCAGGGGGAGGTGGGCACAGCAGTGACAACAGCCACAAATCCTGCAGTCACAACACTGTCGGGAGAGCTCCCAATCACGGCTGGGCTGCTGCTAAATATAGAGCCCTGGGCCTCACACACTCAGGGAAACAAACGGTCTGATGAGCATCTTTCTGCTGAAATACGAGCCCATTTATTAAGCTAAATGGACGTGAAATGTAAATGTGAGGTTACTGCTCAGCTATTTCCAAATAATAATTAAAGCCTTTTGGAACTACTCATTAGCAGCACTTGCTGTGTGGCTCCCCAAGCGCTCCCCAGTGGGGTGAGGGATCCCGGGGTGGTGAAGATCACCAAACCCTGAGGAGTGCCCTGGTTTTGTTGCAGCAGTGTGCTGGTCTGTGTGACAGGGCTGGGATGTGACCCCACTGTGCCCCCACAGCTCACAGGTCTCTGCTCCCCGCAGGTGAAGAGCGTGAACCTGTCGGACGGGGAGGTGCTGTCCATCCGTGGCGTGGACGGCGATGCCCTGGTGGTTTTGGCCAACCAGACCCTGCTGGTGGAAGGGCAGGTGATCCGCAGCCCCACCAACACCATCTCCGTCTACTTCCGCACCTTCCAGGACGACGTGGTGGGGACCTTCCAGCTCCACTACCAGGGTGGGTGTCCCTGGCAATGGTAGGGGGGTTTGGGGTCAGTTTGGGCATGATGGGCTGTGCCCCCACAGACCAGCCACGCTCCTGTTTCCTGTTTCCTTCCTTCCTGGAATCCTTCCTGGAATCCCTCCTTCCTTCCATCCTTCCTTCCTTCCTTCCTGGAATCCTTGCTTCCTTCCTTGAATCCTTCCTTCCTGGAATGCATCCTGGAATCCATCCTGGAATCCTTCTTTCCTTGCTGGAATGCCTCCTGGAATGCTTCCTGGAATCAGCTGGGCCAGGTGGAGCTGTTGTGCCCAGGGTAGAGGGTTCAGTGTGCCCTGACGTCCCCAACCCCGGTGCTGGCTGTGCCTCTCACACCCACCTTGCCCCGTTTCTGTCCCTGTGCAGCAGCTCCTCCTGCACACACTCACACTGCCAGCCTATTTTTTACCTCGAAGAGCTTTAAAAAATAAATGAGTTCCAGCAAATTATTTTTAAAATAGAAACTGGGTCTAGGCAAGAGCAGTAACAGGTGGGGAAGCAGCAGCAGTGGGGGGTTGGTGGTGCTCTGCTGCTGGTCTGTGTGACACATGGGCACATCCAGCATGTCCCCACGGGGTGGCTGGGAGCAGCTGAGCCCTGAGCTCCCAATGTGTGCCTGTTCCAGTGTTTATGCTGAGCTGCAACTTCCCACGGAGACCTGACTTTGGAGACGTGACGGTGATGGATCTGCACTCGGGTGGCATTGCTCACTTCCACTGTCACCTGGGCTACGAGCTGCAAGGCCCCCGCATGCTGACCTGCATCAATGCATCCCGGCCACACTGGAGCAGCCCCGAGCCCATCTGCTCAGGTACCTGCACATCCTGGCCCCAGGGGTGGAAAACTGGGCTCCACTGCAGAAAACATTAATCTTTCTCTGCCCCATGTGGTCCTGAGAGGGGGTGAGAACAATGCCCAGCCCTGCACAGACCATGGTGCCACAGTGGTCAGGTAGTGACAGCAGAATCTGTCCCTTCATTAGGCAGCAAAGGGAAAGGAAATGAAGATTTTACGTGTGTATATGAATATAAATATGTACAGACAGAGCAAAGCAGAGCCAGACAAGAGGTTTCAGAGGTTTTCACCCCTGGGCTGGGAGGGCACAAATGCCACTGTCCCCATGCCCATCCCAGCGAGGCTCTGCTCTGTGTTGCAGCTCCCTGTGGAGGGACAGTCCACAATGCCACCATCGGGCGCGTGCTGTCCCCCAGCTACAGCGGGAACCAGTCTGGCAGCATGTACTGCGTGTGGGCCATCGGGGCCCCCCCAGGCCAGAAGCTGCACCTGCACTTCGAGAAGCTCCTGCTCACTGAGAAGGACAGGTGAGGCTCCAGGAGCTGTTTCCCACAGCCCTGGGATTGCAGAGCTTCCAGGGGGTTCCAGGGGGCTTCTTCTGCATGGGATGAGGAGCAGGGCCTTTTGCTGGCACTAAAGAGAGAAAAATGGAATTATTTGGGTTGGGAAAGCTCTCTGAGGTTATTGAGTTCAATTGTTCCCTGGCACTGCTAAGGCCACCACTAAACCACATCTCCACATCTACATGGCTGTTAAACCCCTCCAGAGATGGAAACTCCACCACTGCCCCCAGCAGCCTGTTTCAATGCTTGTCAGCCCTTTTAGGAAAGAATTTTTTCCCTAATATCCAGTCTAACCCTTCCCTGACACAAGCCATTTCCTCTAGTCCTGTCCCTTGTTCTCTGGGATCCCGTGGCTGTCCCTTCCCGTTAGGGAGTTGTGCAGAGCCAGAAGGTCCCCCCTGAGCCTCCTTTTCTCCAGGCTGACCCCTTTCCCAGCTCCCTCAGCTGCTCCTCGTGTTCCAGCCCCTTCCCCAGCTCTGGACACACTCCATCCCCTCCATGTCTGTCTTGGAGAGAAGGGCCCAGAATATCCCCAAAATCTGGCAGCTCCCAGCTTGTCCCAGCTGCTCCACCTCACCACCCTCGTGTCCAGGCGGGACTCAGGGTCGCTGTCCCGTGTGACATTCCCTGTTGTCCCACAGGATGGTGGTGTACAGCGGGGACACCAACCGCTCAGCCGTGCTCTACGACTCCCTGCGCGCCGACAGCGTCCCCTTCGAGGGCGTCATCAGCGACGGCTCCTCCATCAGGATCGACTTCCTCGCCCAGGAGCCCGCGGCCGCCACGGCCTTCAACATCCGCTTCGAAGGTGCTGTGTCCCCGTGCTAGGACCTGAGGGCAGGGCTGGCTCAGCCAGGACACCCAGCCCCAGGGGACAGCTATGGACACATGGCTGTCCCCAGCACCGGTGCCCCTCTGCAGCTCCCATTGTCATTGAAGTGGATCCCACTGCAGGATTGTTCCCTGTGGCCCTGAGCAGGCTCAGTCACATGCAGCAATCCCAGCCTGGCATCCCCAGCTTGGGAAACACAGTGCCCAGCAGTGCCCTGAGCACATCCCTAGTGCTGATCCACCATGGGAGTGGGCTTTGGTTAGGTCTGCATGGCTCAGAACAGATAAATTGTTGTTAATCCTAATTGCCTGTAAAACACTCTGTGGAAGAAGCCATTCATGCAGGTGGGGATGCAGGGGTCAGGTTCTCATGGGGACAGCAGCAGGGTTTAGGGAACACCCAGGGAAGCTCAGTGAGAAGCTACAGCTAACAGGGATCTCTTCCAGCCTTTGAGCGGGGCCACTGCTACGAGCCCTACATCCAGAACGGGAATTTCACCACCTCTGATCCCACCTACAACCTGGGCACCACGGTGGAGTTCACCTGTGACCCCGGGCACTCCCTGGAGCAGGGCCCTGCCGTCATCGAGTGCATCAACATGAGGGATCCCTACTGGAACGACACGGAGCCGCTGTGCCGAGGTCAGTCCTGCCCCTGGGCAGTGCTGCCTGTGGGGTGAGCAGCCCTGGGCCCCTCCTGAGCCCTGCCTACCCCTTGCCCCCACAGCCACGTGTGGAGGTGAGCTGACCGCTGTGGCCGGGGTGATCCTGTCCCCCAACTGGCCGGAGCCCTACACGGAGGGGGAGGATTGCATCTGGAGGATCCATGTGGGCGAGGAGAAGCGGCTCTTCCTGGACATCCAGCTGTGAGTAGCCCAGGAGCTCAGTGTCTCTCTGCTCATTTTGCTGCAGTATATCCTGCTCCCCTCGCCTCCACCATGGAATCACAGAATCCCAGAACAGTTTGGGTGGGAGGGACCTTAAAGCTGATCTCCCATGGGCAGGGACACCTTCCACTATCCCAGGTTCCTTCCAACCTGGCCTTGGACACTTCCAATGATGGGGAAACCTGTGCTAGAGCCTCAGCACCCTCACAGGGAAGAGTCTTGCCATGTCCTGTTCTCCCCCTCAGAGCTTCCATAGTCCCCTTTGATGCACTTGGCACCCTGGGCAGGACTGAGTGGTGCTCACTGAGTTCAAAGCACCATTACATAATCCATAGCAGCAGTTAATTGCTGCTCCAATGGCTTTGGAATTCTCTACAGGGACTGATGCTACAGCAGCACGTGGCCATGTGCTACTGGGGTGACACCCAGCAAGTCAGGAGCTAGGTCAGGCGGGGTTAGGAGAGCCTGGAGCCATCCATAGATGGAAACAGCTCAATCTTTGGGCTGAGTGTGAAATACAGGCACTAAGGGAGTGGAGCCACCCAGCAAGACCAGGCTGAACATGCTGGGGTCAGAGGGGAATGGGATCCAATGCCAAGCTGAGAGCTCTTGGCATGGTAATGCTGCTGCAGCAGGAGCCTCCTTTGATGCTATTTTGGGTTTTCAAGAGGAGGACGTGTTTCAAGTAGAGGCTTAGAGTCATAAGGATTCTAAAGCTCCCCATAAAATCCCAAGCCGGAGCTCCCAGCACACCTCTCCCAGCTCTGTGGGTGCTTGGACTGAGCCGAACTGGAGGCCAAATGATTTGAAGTCATCAGGCATAAATGTCACTGAGAAAATCGTGTTTGACAGAAAGCAGAGATTTACTACAAATGTCAGCTTGCCATGGGGATTAGCTGGGCTCCCTCCAAGAATATTCCTAATAAAACATTTGGGGATCAGCTCAGGCATCTCCTGTGTGGCTGGGAGCATCCTGGTGCTCTGCTCTTCCAGGGAAGGGGAGGAGGGCTGTCCCTGCCTCAGTCCCTCCTGTGCCACCGGCTGCAGGGCTCTGGTGCCTGCTGGGCTCCCAGCCTTGGGGAGCCTTGCTGCGGCGTGGGCACGGCAGGACAGCGAGTGGGGAAGGGGTGTCACTGCCCACCCTTGGGGTCCATGTCATGGTTTACCCACGCTGCCGGCCCCGGGCAGCCAGAGAACCCTCCCGACACCAGAGCTGTGTCCCCTGGAGTGTGCATCCATCCCCTGCCCTTGGAGCGGGGGGCGAGCAGCCAGGCTCCCCATCCCCTTCGGCTCCAGAGCAGCCGCATTCCCGGGGTGCACGGAGGCTGCAGCCATCCCTGCCCGGTGTCCCCGGCTGTCCCTGCCATCTGCGAGCCGCCACTGCGCTCTGGTGGCCGCGGGGACAAGCGCGGCTCCCCGGGACCGGCACTTCCAAGAGCGAGATCCCGGGAGCCGCCGGCACCCCCTGGCCTCGAACTCCCCGGAGAGGGGTGACCTGGGGGGAGGTGACCTGGAGGAAGGTGACCTGGCTGCCCCTTGAGCCCCGCTCTGCTGTGTCCTTGCCTGGGCTCCCGGCACACGCTGCTCTCTAACCCAACTCTCCTCTCAGCCTGAACATCACCAACAGCGACATCCTCACCATCTACGACGGGGACGAGCTCTCTGCCCGCATCCTGGGGCAGTACGTCGGCAGCAGCGGCCCCCAGAAGCTCTACTCCTCCAGCCCCGACCTCACCATCCAGTTCCACTCGGACCCTGCTGGGCTCATCTTTGGGAAGGGACAAGGATTCATCATGAACTACATAGGTACAGGGAGCAGGGTGCTGGTATGACACAACACCAGCCCACGCTGTCCAGGTGCAGGGAGAGTCACTGTGGCACCAGCACCCCCTTCACATCCCACCCTGAACCTCCTGCAGAGCCCCCAGCCCAGCTGCAGGTCTCTGGGTCAGTCACTTCTGGGGTGTCCCTCTATATCTCCCTTCCTTCAGGCTGCCAACAAGGCATTTTTAGTCCCTGTTACCCCTCGTCTGACCCAGAGGGAAAGAAATTGCTGGAAACAGGGATCCTCACACACACCCTGTCAGGCATGAACTGATGGCAGAGGTGGTCACTGAAGCCAGTCTCTGGGTGGGCTCCTGAGATGGATGTTCCCACCTCTTTGCTCCAGAGTGGATCAGACTGCACCTGGAGATATCTGTTCCATTGTCCTTTGGGGCAGCTGTGCCTGCCAGGGCTGTGGGTGCCCACGGCAGGGACAAGGACTGGGAGGGACATTCCATCCCCACGGCTTCCTGTGGCCTCCGGCTGCCTCTTCCCCACCCTGCTTCCCATGCCAGACTCCTTCCAAGCATGTTTTCCTTACACTGCTGACAGCCCTGGCTATGACAAACAGAGAGAGCTGCAATGCAGAGCACCTCCGAGGCTGCAGGGCTCCTCCTGCAGCACATGGGGCTGGGGAGAGCAGGGCACAATCCCTCACCTGAGCAAACCAGCCTGGGGGAGGCAGGGAACAAATCCTCCCGTGAGCAAACCAGCTGTGCTGTGACTGTGGTGCTGGCACTTTCCTGCACCCACAGCTGGAGCTGAACCTGGTGTTCCCAGGTTATCCTGAGCCCAGCACAGACACTGCCCCATTTTCACCAGCCCAGCCCTCTGCCTGCCTGTAGGGTCAGGGCTGGGGAGGCTTCAGAGAGCCCGTCTCCCTTTCCCTGTGCCAGGGGAGGCTGCCCACAGACTAGCTGTGCCATTTGTGGAGCATGGGGCTGGAGAGTTGTGGGAAGGACAGGCCATTGGGAAGAGCCGTGTGTCCAGCTGGGGTGGCTCTGGGGAGGGTCAGTGGGTGACAGCCAGAATCCCTCTTGGCTGCAGAGGTGTCCCGCAACGACTCCTGCTCTGACCTGCCCGAGATCCAGAACGGCTGGAAGACCACGTCACACACAGAGCTGGTGAGAGGGGCCAAGATCACCTACCAGTGTGACCCGGGCTATGACATCGTGGGCAGTGACACCCTCACCTGCCAGTGGGACCTCAGCTGGAGCAGCGACCCCCCCTTCTGTGAAAAGAGTAAGTGCCCCACAGGAAGGTGCTGCTGTCCCCATCACACACCTGTAACAGCGCTGGTCCTGCTCTGAGGGGCTCCCAGCTCTGAGGGGCTCCTGCTCCAAGGGGCTCCTGCTCCGAGGGGCTCTCAGCTCAGCCATCCTCTCTCCCCAGTTATGTACTGCACGGACCCGGGGGAGGTGGAGCACTCCACCCGCCTCATCTCAGACCCAGTGCTGCTGGTGGGCACCACCATCCAGTACACCTGCAACCCTGGCTTCGTGCTGGAGGGCAGCTCCCTGCTCACCTGCTACAGCCGTGAGACCGGGACTCCCATCTGGACTTCACGGCTCCCACACTGTGTCTGTAAGTCTGGGGGTCTCTCCTGCTCCCCTGCAGTCCAGATCCTCTCTGGGGGTCCTGGGTATCACTTTCCTGCAGCCAGGACCCTGCCCAGCTGTGGGGGGTGGTGCAGATCCTTGAGCTACTTGGAAGCAGGGTGGTGTGAGAGCTTGGGTGTTTCCTCACTGCCCCCAGGCTCCTTCTCTCTCTCAGAAGCCCAAGCCCTGAGCTCACCCTGGATGTGTTTCATTCCCTTTCAGCTGAGGAGTCGCTGGCCTGTGATAACCCAGGACTGCCAGAAAATGGGTACCAAATTCTTTATAAGCGCCTCTACCTGCCAGGAGAGTCCCTGACCTTCATGTGCTATGAAGGCTTTGAACTCATGGGGGAGGTGACCATCAAATGCATCCTGGGTCAGCCATCCCACTGGAGTGGCCCCCTGCCCATCTGCAAAGGTAACAGGGAAGGGGATGGGGAGCAAGGGGACAGCCAACACCTCTGTCCCCAACCTGGGACAGCCTGGGGACCTTGGTCTGGCTGCAACCCCAGCTGGAGCTGAACTCAGCTGAGACCTGGAGCTTCTCTGGATCTGGGCTCTGCTCAGCCCAGCCTGCTCAGTCCTGGCCATGTGCTTACAGACACCAAGAGCTGATTAAAAACTGGGAATTCGTGGTGTGGTTTGAGATAAAATGGGGCAGGAGAACCCAGGCTGGGGTTTCCCAGCAGGCAACAGCTGCCAGCACCCAGTGAAACCCAGCTACAGACCAGTAACTCTCCATCTCTCTTTTTTAGTGAACCAAGACAGCTTTGAACACGCTCTCGAAGGTGAGTGACGTGGATTTCCTGGGTGTGCAGGATCCTGGTGGAGCCTGGGAGGAGGGGGAGAGGCAGAGAGGAGATCACACTGTGCCTGCAAATGCCAACATAATAGATCTTGTCCTTTCAGTAGCAGAAGCTGCTGCAGAGACGTCACTCGAGGGGGGAAATATGGCCTTGGCCATCTTCATCCCGGTGCTGATCATCTCCCTTCTGCTGGGAGGAGCGTACATCTATCTCACCAGGTGGGGCTGGCACAGAGCTGGGGGGCACAGGGCTGGCTCAGCATTGCCCTCACCAGCCACACACCCTGGGCATGGTGCTGGGAGTGCTCCTGGGTGCTGGGAGGAGCTGGGATGGTGGGATGTGGTTCTGGAATCAGCCCGTGCAGCCCAGTGACTCGGCCTCTCCCTGCAGGTGTCGGTACTACTCCAGCCTCCGCCTGCCCCTCATGTACTCCCACCCCTACAGCCAGATCACAGTAGAAACGGAGTTTGACAACCCGATTTATGAGACAGGGGTGAGTCTTGCTGTGCCTGTCCTTGCTAGGGACACTCCTGAGGGGCTTGGCTGGTTGGGCAGCCATGGGGATGAGTCCATCCAGGCCCTGTGGGAGCACTGAGCAATGGGGCACGAGTCCATCTGTGTGGGTTGGGAGGCAAAAGGGGCTGAGGGGTCCTGACTGTGAGGGCATCACTCCCCTGGGAACAAAACAACACTCAGGATCTCTCTTGCTGCCTGGGAATGGGGAGATGATCCTGAAATGCAGCTGCTGCCCTCAACTGGCTTTTCCTTGCCTGCAGGAAACACGAGAATATGAGGTTTCAATATAAGGACAGCGGTAAGAGAGTCTCCAGCAGCGAACTTAATGTGCTCTCATAGAACTTCCTCAGTAACTAATCCAGAGACCACGTGGAGTTTGGTTGGACCCCCGGACCTGCTGTTGTCTTTCCTTTTGCCTCTCTATTGAAGATTTTACTGTTTTCTTCACTGTATTTATTCTATTTAAACTGCGATAGGTGTGCTGCCCAGCCCTGGGCACAGGCAGCAGCGGGAGCCGGGGCAGAGCTGGGTCCTGGTGAGGCCAGAGGGGCACGGGGGCACTGCTGTGTCCCCCTCCATGGCAGAATGTCCCCCTCCATGGCGGAGCGTCCCTCAGCACTGCCCACACAGACGCAGGGGGATTTTTGCGGTTCTGATGTTGTTAAAAATTAAAGGTGTCTCCATTGCAAGAGCCTGCGGTTGATTGCTGGGAGCTGAGGTAGCTCAGGGTCCCCCGCAGGGTCCCATCCCACAGCTCCCGGCTCCCAAAGTGGGACCCTCCCCCGGTGGGCTCGGGGGGCAGTGGCACAGGGACTGTCCTCGCTGCAGGGCTCAGGAGAGCAGGGACAGCCTGGCACACACGAGGTACGTGCTGCTTTCTTTTCCCACTTCGCTTTGGACGTGGAGAGGCAGTGAGCCAGGACTCCGGAGGGATGCTCTGTGGAGAAGCATCAACCAGGGCCACCCAGCTGCAGGCCCAGCACGGCTGGGAGCCCTGGAAGCCGTCCTGGAAGCCATCCTGGAGCAAGCAGAGCTCCCAGCCGGTGCCTCTCTGCTCTCTGCCCATTGTTCCTCTCCAGCAGCACTTCCCATCACCCTGCCAGGAACCCCCCGACCTGGCATGGCCAGAGGTCGCTCTTTGTACCCCGGCAGCATCTCAGGGTAAGCAGGATGGGCTGGGCTCCCTGGCTCCTGCTGCAGGAGGGGCCCAGGGTGGGTTGTGCTGTGCTGCCCACCCCGCACTTCCCAGGATCCACGTCTGGGCAGGGGATGAATGTGGAGGTGTTGGGAAGAAGAGGCAGGTGGGATGTGTGGAGGCTTCAGTGGGGAGAAGAACAGGCAGAAATCAGCCCCTCAGTCCCACCCTTGCCATCACCTGCACTTCTTCACTGCATCACCCCTGCTAGGGGGACACAGACCCCAAAGGGCCACCCTGTCCCTATTGTCTCCAAACCAGCCCCTGGGGAGGGCAGTGATGCCACCACCACGTCCTTGGTTGCTGGTGTCCTTCTTTTGTCCTTGTAGAACCATTGCAAGTGCGGGAGGCTGGGTGAGCTCGGGGTGGTTGGTGCAGCTCTGTGGTGTACAGCTGGGATTTAGGGGTTTTCCTTTCAAAACAACGAATGTGTGTTTGTAATTTGTAACAGTTAAAAAACAAAAAAAAAAAAGAGAGAAAAAAAAAGAGAAAAAAAATGCCAAAAACTGTACGAAGCATTTCATTTCCCTTCATACATGTCTGTTTTTATAAGAACAATGTGAAAATTGCTGGGATTAAATATTTTTGAACATGATAAAGTAGTTCCGTGGGAAACTCTAGCGTCCAGTATAACCTTGATAACAATTGTTCTGTATTTTTAAATGTCTGAAATCAGTTTGCAGAGACCCTGGCCACAGGCTGCAGCCATGCAGGGCAGGGTGAGGGCTGGACACACTGCATGACCTGCTGTAGGATGGTGGCCCAATGCCACTGTTTTGCCTCTGAGTGCCAGGTCCTGCCCTGGTGCAGCCCCACAGTGCCCCCTGCTCCTGTGGGATGGAGGCATCTGAGCCCTGCTGGGATATGAGGTGACCTGGCACAGCACCAGGGACATCTCCCCTCTGTGTGTCACCCCACAGGAGCCACTGCTGGCTCTCCCTGTACCTCTGAACCTGGCATTGCCCCTTCCTGTGCCAGCCCAGCCCAGTGATGCCTCACAGAGTGGGTGGGGGTCTGGGTGCTGCCCCCAGGCACTGGGACTCCACTGGAGACCCTTGACCCTGTCATGGAGGATATGCAGAAAGTTTTGGGAAGCCCTGGTAGCCCAACCCCATTGGGCAGGGGGTCTGTGGGGACCCATCCTGCCTGTGCCTTGCTCACCCAACAACCTGTGGCTGTCACCTGGCAGCTCCTATGGGAGCTGGGGCAGGGCAGCTCCCCAAAACTGCAGGAAGACCACTAAGGGGACAGGAGGGGACTGCCTCACCTGCCCCTATTGTGGCTCCACGCTGGCTGTGTCCCACATGGAGCAGGCAGGCCCAACTTGGGGGGATCCCGGGGCTGGTGCATGTTATAGTTTTGATTTGCCAATTTAAATATACTCATAATATAAATATATAATAATATAATATAAAAGTCCCCCCCTGCTCCCCGGGAGTCTCTCCGGGCTGAGCTGCTCTGGTGGGGGCAGAAACGAGCCCCCACAAGGTTTTCCTCCAGCATCAGGTGTGGGCAGGGCAAGGTGCTGCGGGCGGACCCTGGGTGCCTTTGGGACACCCTGAGCATGGCCCTGCCTGAGAGCGTGGTGGCAGCATGGTGACTGTCTCCTCGCCAAGGAGCAGTGCCACCGGGATATCCCAGCTGGAACAGCGTTCCCTGATGCCAGCAGTCCCAANGCTAGGGGGACACAGACCCCAAAGGGCCACCCTGTCCCTATTGTCTCCAAACCAGCCCCTGGGGAGGGCAGTGATGCCACCACCACGTCCTTGGTTGCTGGTGTCCTTCTTTTGTCCTTGTAGAACCATTGCAAGTGCGGGAGGCTGGGTGAGCTCGGGGTGGTTGGTGCAGCTCTGTGGTGTACAGCTGGGATTTAGGGGTTTTCCTTTCAAAACAACGAATGTGTGTTTGTAATTTGTAACAGTTAAAAAACAAAAAAAAAAAAAAAGAGAGAAAAAAAAAGAGAAAAAAAATGCCAAAAACTGTACGAAGCATTTCATTTCCCTTCATACATGTCTGTTTTTATAAGAACAATGTGAAAATTGCTGGGATTAAATATTTTTGAACATGATAAAGTAGTTCCGTGGGAAGCTCTAGCGTCCAGTATAACCTTGATAACAATTGTTCTGTATTTTTAAATGTCTGAAATCAGTTTGCAAAGACCCTGGCCACAGGCTGCAGCCATGCAGGGCAGGGTGAGGGCTGGACACACTGCATGACCTGCTGTAGGATGGTGGCCCAATGCCACTGTTTTGCCTCTGAGTGCCAGGTCCTGCCCTGGTGCAGCCCCACAGTGCCCCCTGCTCCTGTGGGATGGAGGCATCTGAGCCCTGCTGGGATATGAGGTGACCTGGCACGGCACCAGGGACATCTCCCCTCTGTGGGTCACCCCACAGGAGCCACTGCTGGCTCTCCCTGTACCTCTGAACCTGGCATTGCCCCTTCCTGTGCCAGCCCAGCCCAGTGATGCCTCACAGAGTGGGTGGGGGTCTGGGTGCTGCCCCCAGGCACTGGGACTCCACTGGAGACCCTTGACCCTGTCATGGAGGATATGCAGAAAGTTTTGGGAAGCCCTGGTAGCCCAACCCCATTGGGCAGGGGGTCTGTGGGGACCCATCCTGCCTGTGCCTTGCTCACCCAACAACCTGTGGCTGTCACCTGGCAGCTCCTATGGGAGCTGGGGCAGGGCAGCTCCCCAAAACTGCAGGAAGACCACTAAGGGGACAGGAGGGGACTGCCTCACCTGCCCCTATTGTGGCTCCACGCTGGCTGTGTCCCACATGGAGCAGGCAGGCCCAACTTGGGGGGATCCCGGGGCTGGTGCATGTTATAGTTTTGATTTGCCAATTTAAATATACTCATAATATAAATATATAATAATATAA
>VXBI01009588.1:367011-401120 GCA_013397375.1 Toxostoma redivivum
AGGGGCTCGGCATCGGGCGGGCGGCACGGTGGCAGCGCGGCGGCAGGTGCCACCGGAGCGCCGGGCGATGGGACACCGCCACGGCCGTGCCATTGCCACGCCGGGTGATGCGGCCACACCGGTGACACCCGCTGACGCCGCCACGCTGGGTGACACCGTCACACTGGGTGAGAGCAGCGCGCGGGTGACACTTACTCTGGTGGCACCGGCGGGGTGGCGTGCTCAGGAGAGGGGGAAGGGAGCACCCACTGCTCCGGTTCCGGAGTGGCAGCGGGCATCCCGCCTCGCCCCAAGGTTCCTGCTCCTCGTGCTGCTCCCAAAGGCGACACCAGCCGTGCCGAGCCGAGGACATCCCCGCCACGCGTCCCTGTCACTGCCGGCCCACGGCCCGGGGACCCTGGCCGGGCTGAGCGGAACCCGCTGCCTCCGGGAGATGCCGGGGCCACCACGGAGCCACCAAGATGCAACTTTGTGCTGCATCGAAGCCTCTGCCTTCCTTATGTAACACGGCTGCTGCTGGCACGGTGCTCGCCTCCACGTCCTGCACAAGTTCGGTGCAACGTGGAATTGATCTGCGCTCCCTGGAATGGCTCTGCCATTATCATTAGCTGAGGAGCCTTTTCTGGGATCTCAGGCCAGGGGTGCTGGGTGTGACCCGTCTCGGTGCAGGGCCGTGGTGGGGAGGTGACAGCGCCCACTGGGTGCCCCACGCAGCCCTAGCCACGCTGTGTGTGTTGGGAGCAGTGCTGATGTTTGGGGCCCTGCCCCAGCGCTGGCACAGCCCCTCTAGAGGTGGGTTTGGTCAGGTTTGCAGTGGGGTGTCCGTGCTGGCACGGGAGGCAGCTCCTGGGCTGGTCCCACAGAGATGGTGCCCAGAGGACCCCAGGGCTCTGCAGCCCGAGGCTCCTGGGCTCTCTGGGGTCAGTCAGGCAGCGTGTGGGTATGGGGGCTTGGATTTCTTGCTGCTCTGATGGTTTTCCCCTAATCTGAGGAGTTTCCTGTATCCGTGGGGCAGCAGTGGGGCCGTGTTTGTGTTGTGCCGCCCTTGTAGGGTGTGACTCTCACCTGGGGACCCTGAGGCTGTCGGACCCCCTAGCTCTGTTCCCCCTGTGCCTTTGTGTTGCCCTCGGCTCTGACTGATCATAGCTGCTGTGCCTGAGCAGTTGTAGGGCAGGAGCCACCCTGAATACACATCACCCAGGGCTCTGCTCCTTCCCTGACATGCCCCAGTCCTGCAGGTAGCATGGGGGTTGTTCCAGCCTCGGGGGACACCCCTGGGACTGACTCTGTGGTTGCAGCCCGGAGCCGAGGCCTGGGCGGGAGAAGCGGGAGTGTCTGGAGGAATGCCAGCCCTGGAGATGGAGGAAAGTTATCTTGAGATTCCCGGGAGGCTCTGACATGCCACGTGGACTGCAGATCCCGGAATGGGGCACGCACGCAGCGTGCTACAAGGAAGTAGGGTGGAGGAGGTTGGGTGTGTGGATGTTCCTCCCTGGTGTGTAATACTGCCTGAATCCCAGCTCTCCAGCCCTGCAGCACAGTCCCTGCTGTAGGGTCACATCCCATCTGCAGCCCATCTCCATCACCATTGATAAGGGAATGCATGTTAAGAGGCTGCAGGACCTTGGCAGGAAGGGCTGAGGAGGGTTTGGATGGCTTCCCTGGCTCATGAACCCATCCTGCTACTTAGAGACAGTGCTCTTACCGATGAGCTGGTGAAATCAAACAAACCACCCCAACCTGCTCCTGTGGCCGTGTGCTGGCCCTGTGGCCATATGCTGGCTGAGCTCTGGGCTCTCCCACAGCTCAGTCTCTGGAGGGAGAGTCACTTCAGAGCCATCAGATGGAGGGGATAAGCTGATGTGCTGCCAGATAGGGCAGTAAAGTGTCTACTCTCAGTGTATATTCACTTAGCAGCCAGATTTCAGACATGATAAGGCAGCAATTTAGAAGAGAAGCTGGAGGACGTGCAGGAGGGGAGATGGTCACTGGGGCGGTGGGAGATGGCGTCTGGGTCTCTCCACTGCCTTTTATTTGGGGATTTGTGGAAGATGCTGTTGAAGGCACTGAGGGATTTACTCACCAGGGGCTGATGTTGGGCTCCTTATCCACAATCCCCTCCCTGAGAAGCCAGTGCCCCACACAATCCCAGCACACGATTCTGGCTGTATCCTGTGCACTGACCCCAGTAGGGACCCCACGGGGCAGCCTTCTCCCTAACACCTCTGGGTTTCTCTCCCCAGAACCTCCCTCCAGCACAGCCTTTCAGGATGATACACCCAGGAACACCAGCGAGGACCCTCCAGCCACGTTGCTGCTGACCCAGGGGTGCTGCTGGGCACCGCTGCCAATGCAGAGCTCCCGGGAGCGCGGGGCAGAGCCGCTCGCCCATGGCAGCCCCTTCCCGCCGCGCCCCGGCCCGGCTGCATGGTGTGGGTGCCCCTGAGCCCCACGAGCAGTGACCGCCGGGCCCCGCTGCACGCTCCCAGCACCACCACCATGTCTTTGGAGTGGCTGATGGACTGGAGCTGGTCCCTGGACGGCCTCCGGGATTTCATCGCCACCGGCATCCAGTCTTTCCGCGACTGCGACGCCACAGCCCTGGTGGCCGTCGCCTGCCTGCTGGTCCTCTTTGTGTGGTACTGCTACCACGTGGGGCGGGAGCAGCCCCGTGCCTACGCCACGGTGAACGCGCTGATGCAGAGCGCTGAGGCCAACGGCGTGCAGAACGGCTTCGTGTACTGCCAGTCACCTGAGTGTGTGCGCTGCTCGCACCACGACGGCCTCAACCAGAAACTCTACCACAACCTGCAGGAGTACGCCAAGCGCTACTCCTGGTCCGGCATGGGCAGGATCCACAAGGGCATCCGTGAGCAGGGCCGCTACCTCAACAGCCGGCCCTCCATCCAGAAGCCAGAAGTCTTCTTCCTGCCCGATTTGCCCACCACGCCCTACTTCTCCCGGGACGCTCAAAAGCACGACGTGGAGTTGCTGGAGCGCAACTTCCAGACCATCCTGTGCGAGTTTGAGACCCTGTACAAGGCGTTCTCAAACTGCAGCCTCCCGCAAGGATGGAAAATGAACAGCACGCCCAGCGGGGAGTGGTTCACCTTCTACCTGGTGAACCAGGGCATGTGCGTGCCCAGGAACTGCCGGAGATGCCCACGGACGTACCGCTTGCTCGGGAGCCTTCGTACCTGCATTGGCAACAATGTCTTTGGGAACGCCTGCATCTCTGTGCTGAGCCCGGGCACCGTCATCGCCGAGCACTACGGGCCCACCAACATCCGCATCCGCTGCCACCTCGGTGAGTGTCCAGCACCATGGCTCACGTGTCGGGAGGGTGCAGAGGGCTGTGGCCGTGCCTGGGTGCACGAGCACCAAAAAGGCCTCTGGCACCCCTTGCTCTTGGGGCTCAGACCTGCTCTGCTTTGGGGAGGTTTTGGGGTCTTTGGTGTGACAGCCTCCTGAGGAAAGCTCAATACTCAGTCCCTGTGCTCCTGACATCTCTGGGGTCTCCAGATCAGCAGCAGGAGTGTTTCACCTCCTCCTGCTGTTGACCCAGGGCTGTGGAGGCTTGCTGGTGTGCAATACAGGGCTGATTTTACATAGGGGTCTCTGAACATCCCCCTCTCTGCAGGTAGAGGGGGTTCCTTTCCCATCCTGGGATGTGGAGCAGCCTGGGGTGCTGCTCCAGGACTGTGTTGTGCCACTGGCAGCTCCCCTCTCCTGTAATCTCGGGTGCTGTGCATGGGACATGTGTGAATGGGAGCAGAGATGCTGCTTTGGGGTTTGCAAAGCTGCAGGTGAGGGCATGGGGGGTCCTGGGGTGTCCCCTGTGGTGGGTCAGGCGCTGGGTTGGTGGCACAGTGCTCCCTGCTCGGCAGGCAGGGACGGGGAGAGCCCACACAGCACAGATGGCCGGGCTGGCACAGCACCGACCGTGCCGGGGGAGGCACCGCACGGGCCCGGCTGGCAAACACTAACCGCGCCTGTTCAGCCAACAGCTCGGGTAAACACACCCAGGCAGTGCTGGCCATTTGTTTGGAATGGCAATTGATTTCAGAGCTGAGCCCAGGAGCTGCTGGGCAGCTGGGACCTGCCCTTGCTGGTGCCAGGAGGAAGCCTGCCACTGACCCCTTTCTCTGGGGCACTGGGGGATGTGCTCCCCTTGTGAGGGGCTGAAGGGGAGGAACCAGTGATATCCCAGTGGGCTCAGGTGAGCACACCTGCATCACACACACCCTGGGCAGAGGAAGGACACGGGTCATTCACTTGTCCCTCCTCTGGGACTCTGCACTGGGCTGGGGGCACTGGCACCCCCACCTTGGTGCTGGGAACACAGCTCTTGCTGTGCCCAGGGCATAGATATGTTTAAGAAACAACCTGCCCTTTCAGGCAGCTGGATCTACAAAGCCAGCACAGCCATCAGTGGGGCGAGTCACTCCGCAGGATTTACTCCAGGCACAGGCAGCATTCATGGGCCAGGGCAGCATCCTGAGGGTGTGGGTGGGTTGGAAGGGCTGCAGGCTGCTCCCTCCCTGCATCCCCCAGCAGCTCAGCTTCCTTGTTCCAGCATCTCCAACTGAGGCTGTTGTGCAGGGAAATGGCTTTGGATTTTGCAGCCTTTGAAACAGCAGCTTTGTAGTCCCAGCTTTGCTGGGCAGCTGGGAGTCCCTGCTGTGCTGGCTGGGTTTGGCATCACTCTTGGATCTGTCCTGCTCGTTTGCTGCATCGTTACCGTTCAGGAGACACGTGAGCCCTGACCCCTTTCTCCGCCACGGCCGCATCTTCAGGGCAGGATGGCTCTGCAGCAGCTCCAGTGTCCCCAGCACTGCAGGGGGTGACAGTCCTGGTGCAGGAGGTGATGGGATCAGCCCCTGTCAAACTGCCTTGGCTTGTACTGGTATTTTAAGAAAAGACCTATTTTATTTCTATGATTGTCCTTCATGTGGCCCTCACAGAGCTACTTCCTTCCCTATGAGCATTTTGTGATCCCCCTGGATTTCTGTCCTTGCAGCCCCATGGATCACCCTGAGGCAGCACCTTGGGTGGGGACTGAGAGATGGGGCAGGTCCATGGGGAGCTTGTGGCAGAGCTGCAACTGAGCCCATTTTCCAGCCCCAGCACAATTCCTGCACCCCCAGCCTTGCCTGGCACAGGGTCGTCACTGCAGGGCTGAGGAAAGAGCAGGCAGGATCTACCTTTGGTCCTGAAGTTGGAAAATATCCCAGGAGCTTGGCTCCCTTGAGCACACCTCAGGACTGTGGGCTCTGGGGACTGGGAAGCTGCTTCAGATATGAAAGTAGTGCCTGCGGTGCTGAGCTTGCTGGGGACAGTGAAAGGGCAGGATGGAGCAGACAGGGAGTGGGCAGGGGCTGAGCAGCTCCAGGTTTGGGGTTCAGGTCATTTCCTGCAGGGGAGCAGCCCCTCAGCAGCAGTATGGGGCTCACTGTTTGCTCCCTGCTGCCCCACCACAGGGAACTCAGCATGGCCTGACCCTCCCTGTCCTCTCTCTTTGTGCCTGAAGGTCTGAAGACGCCCAGCAACTGCGAGCTGGTGGTGGGGGGCGAGCCCCAGTGCTGGGCTGAGGGCCGGTGCCTGCTTTTCGACGACTCCTTCCTGCACACGGCGTTCCACGAAGGTGAGTTCAGTGTGTGGGGCCTCGTGGTGTCCCCTCTGGTGTTGGGGACAGGGGATGAGTTGGGGGAGCACCCCCAGTCCCTTCTCCTGCCCCAGCAGGGCTGCAGTCCCTGTGTCCTGTGGGGCTCAGGCCCCTGTTCCCTGGCCTGCCCCAGGTGGGAGCAGCCCTGTCCCTGCCATGGCCATGCTCCCACTGCCTCAGGGTGCTGGGGCATTCTGGCACCCCTTTCCTGGAGCCCCCTCAGCCAGCTCATGGCTTGCTCCCATCCTGACTTTGTTCATGGTGCTGTCACAGCCCAGCACAGGGCCTGCTCCTGCCATAGCAGCTCGGCTTCCCTCATGGCCGAGCTCTGCAGGGCTGTGATCCACAGTCTCGGCCTCCTCCAGCCCTGTTCAGCTTGGTGCTGACGTGCCAGCAGCTCCTTTGTCTCCCACACCGGGGAACAGCCCAACACCCGCTGGATTGTCCCTCCCTCCACCGCTGACGGAGGCTGTTCCGCTCCAGCTCTCCCGGATTAGCCGGCATTAGTCGCCCGTGGCATAAAAGCATCAGGCAGAGCTGTTCTACACAGGGGAGCGTGAGGAGAGAGTGGGAGAACAAAAGCTGTTGCTTCCACATCAGACCTGCTGTGGGATTGGGAAGCAGGGCCAGGAAGGCTGGAGTGGCACAGCAGCCATTCCCTGCACAGATCCAGGACGCAGCTGCAAGGAGGCCCTGCCTCAGGAATCCTCCAAAGCAGCCCTGGCAGGGAGGAGCCTGCCCTGTATCCCTGAGCTCCCAGCTGTTTACTGGGGTTGCACTGCCTCCACACCCTCACCCTGCACTTCCATCCCCCAGGTGCCCCGGAGGAAGGTCCCCGCGTGGTGTTCATGGTGGACCTGTGGCACCCCAACGTGGCCGCGGCCGAGCGCCAAGCCCTCGACTTCATCTTCGCGCCGGGACGATGACGGCGCTGCCCGGCCTGGTTGGTTCAGGGCAGCTCGGCCGGGGCCTCTCCCGGCACACACGGCCTCGGTGCTCCCTCCCGGGGGTCTTGTAAATGGAAACTGTGACGTGTATCCATCTCCTTCCTCCATCGTTGGCTTCAGGGATTCTTTTCCAAGCGCCGGCGCCTTGGCCCCGCCGGGGCTCGCTGCCCCTCTGCTCCTTCGTGTTCTGTTGCTACTGTGTTTTGCGGTGTTCAGAAGTAGAGTAACAAACCCAAGGGTGCTCGTTTGAATGTAATGTAAAATTTTTCTCGTGGTCATCAAAGGAACAACACACACACACCCCCACACACACCATAACAGCCAACCAGCCTGCCCTGCCCGGCTGCAGTCCGGGATGGATGGACAGATGGACACTGAGGGCTGCCATGGGCACTGTGCTCCCCCCAGGCTGGGTGTCATGGGGTGGGCAGGGCACAGCTCTGCCCACAAGGATCCCTCCTGGGGCTCCTGCTTCCTCCTCCATGTGCCAGCTGGGGCTCCCCAGCCCTCCTGCCCTCAGAAACCCTTTTTGTCACCCAGGCAGGGAGCAGAGTCCATCACCAGCCCAGCAAGGCAGGAGCCCTGTCCTCCACCCTGCTGAGGGAACAGCACACACAGTCTGGTCTTCAGTCTGACCAAGGGTGTTAGCAATTGCCCAAATCCTCTCCTTGCTCTATTTGCAGCCTTCAGTTTTCCCAGCTCCATCAGGAAGGCCCCGCAGGAGCAGGGATGCTGTTTGGGAACAGAGAATGGGGGTTTTGTCTGTCTGTAGGAAGAAAGGAGGTCACCATTCCTTCTGCTGCTCCATCTTCTCCTTTCCTCAAGCCAGGGCAGGCACACACAGTAGCAGCTCCCATGGACCTGACACTACCACAGGAGAGGCTCCCAAGGGGGGTTAATTCTGCAGCCTGAGCAATGAGCTCCCACCCTGGGGACCACCACGCTTTTCCTGAAGTCCCCCAGCACCAAGGTCTGTTTGGGGTCTGGGGGCTGGTTTATAACACCCCCCAAAGCACAGTGTGTGGTGGATGCTCACAGCTCTGGCTGGGGATCCTTTATTTCCCTGTCCTGCCCAGGAGGGACCAGCCCTGTCCCCCAACAACTTCTTTACAGACTTTTCAGTGATTCGATTGCAAGATAAGGCAGAGATTTCAAATACATCTGAGATATTTTTTACACCCGTCTTGTTACAGACTACCTGAAGTGCATGATTTCTACACGCATTGGCTACCTGGACACAGGCCCTGGGGAAGCAGGCTGGCTCTGTCCAAAGGTTGGTAACATTCATACAGTGGATAAGCAAAGATTATCAATAAACAGTTGTGCTGAAAACAGAACGGGCTTTGCCTGCTGCTCTGACGAGTCCAGGGTCAAGCAAACACTGAGGGGTTGGGTCCTGCTTGTCTGGCTGCTGGTGGGGAGAAATGGCCGGGAAAGAACAGGAGCTGCAGGGTGGGAGGGGCTATGGGCCTGTTTGCCAGTGATACAGTGAGTGAGGGTAGTGATCTAAAATACCCAGCCCATGGAAACTCTGTCCTGACCAGTTACAGCCTCCCAGACCTGGACTTGGCCAGGTTGGATGAGGCCAGTCTGGTCTAGTGGGTGAATCCTTGCCCATGGCAGAGACTTGCAAATGGATATTTGAGGTCCTTTCCAACACAAACCATTCTGGGATTCTGTGATGTCAGTGGAGCCCAGGCTGCCAAGGAGCACAGGGATCTCCCACAGCTCACTGCTGGGGGCACAGCTGTGAGTTCCAGCCCTGCTGCCTGGCCCAGTGCAGCAGAGACTGTCCCCAGCCATCCCCAGGAGCAGCAGCAGGCCCAAAGCTCCCCAGGCCCCACAGAAGCCATCAGCCTTGCCAGAGCATCCACAAACCATTTCAGGAATTGCTTCCAGCTGCCTGCAGTGATGCATCAAAGGCAGCAGCTTCCCAGAAGCAGCTCCAGGGCAGAGGGTGCTGCTCAAATCCCACCCAACTGCCTGAAAACCAATGCCTCACCCCCTTAAGCAAAAAGCCAGCTTGGCAGGGCAGGAATTGCTCCCCAGAGCCTCCCTGGCAGTGCTCAGACAGGCCCAGCTGCTCCTCATCCCCTGATCTTCAAAACACCCAATTTTTAAACATCCTCTCCAGCACAGCCATCACTCCATGGGCTGAGAGCTCTCTGTGTGCTGTTCCCCCTGACCAGCACAGGGCAGACATGGGCTGGATGGCCAGGCAGGGCTGGGTGGCCAGGCCAGGCTGGTTGGGCAGATGCAGCCTGAGCAGCTGAGGGAGCAGAGCCAGCCCAGCTGTTCCTGGCCGGCAGACGGCTCAGCAGATTGCAGCAGAAGCTCCTTGACGGCAGCAGGCAGGAGCATCCATCCAGCTTGTGCTTTGCTGCTGTGCCAAATCTCCCTCCTGTCCCTCTCAGGCTTTTCCTTCCACTTCTCTGTGTTTCTTGCTAGAACACACAACCGCTTCCCAAGCGCCCAGGCAGGATTCAGGCGGATTTCCCTGGGGAGCAGAGCAGGCTGAAATTGTTCCTGGTGCTCAAAGGCTTCCTCTCCTGGGAATTGCCGAGGGAACCCAGATCTGCTGAGGGCACAGAAGGGACAGGGAGAGCAGCATCTCCCCGAGGAGTCACTTGGCTCAGCTGAGCAGGGATCCCAGAGCACACAACCCTCATCCCTCCTGCCTCCTCCCACCCCACAAAGCCTCCCTGATGTTCTTCTTCATGATGCACTCCCTCCAGAACCAGAGCAGTTTGTCCATCACCCAGTGGAAGTGTGAAGGGAACTCACCAGGGAAGCAGCACTTTACCTTGTGCCATCTTCCACATGGATGTCCCTGAAGCAGGAGGTCACCAGGGTGGCTCCAGCTCAGGCTTCCCACGGAGTTTTCACTCCTATGCTGCCAACAGGCCCCTGACAGTCCTTCCATGCCCAGGATGGGAGCAGTGCCACACAACTCTGCTCCCGCTGAAACACCTCCTCAGCTGCCAGGCCTGTGCCCAGCCACCCCTGAGCAAGCAGCTGGCCCATCCTATAGAGTCTTCTGAAATTCCCAGCAATATCTGTGGAGCAGCCCTGGCATGGCAAGAATGACCTTGGGAACTGTGTGTGCTGGAGTGGGACCAGAAGCTGTGGCAGTGGTGACCTTCCCATGCCCAACTCTGAAGCTCCCAAGCAGCTGCTCTGCAGGAATGATTGAACCAACAGGCTCTGCCTGTTCAAACCCAGCACTGCAGGAACCACCCCTGGCATGGAGTTCAACAGAGAACAGCTCCCACAACCCAGCCCATCACACCAGAAACCACATATGTGACAACAACGTGACTCTGGCTGCTGACACAGAGTGCTGGGATGAGCCTTGAGACTCGTTTATTTCCACAGTCACACTGAGGGGTGTGTCTGCACCAGCAGGAGGTTCCAAGCCCAGCCAAACACAGGTATCCATCCCTCAGTCTAAGCAGCCACCACCACGGGTCCCCCTGGCCACCACTGACTGGGGACATTGTCAGAGCAGAAAGGGAACAGCTGCTGAGGGGATACAAAACTTTTTTGGTCCCATCAGCTCAGAGGCAACTTCGAGGTTTGCAGAGTGTGGGCAAACAGCAGTAAGAGCAGTGAAGTGAGGTTCTGCAGCAGGAGGGACAAAGCACAAGGCTAAAGGACACTCACACCACCATCACCAGCCCCTGTGAGGCTGCACATCCAGGTGGGCACAAGGAAGGCACGGCTGGGCTGGACCATCACTGACCAGGGAGGTGTGGAGGGACAAGGACATCCCTCCAGAGTCACCTGCAGGGAAAAATCTCCTGGGAGCACCCAAAGAGGGATTGTGAGCTCCGCAGCTCTTGTCAGGACAAGAACTATGTGAGAACAGGCAGGCACTGCTAACCAAGGTAAGGCACTAGGTCATGGCAGGATCATTCCCATGGATTAAGGGATATAAATAAAGCCAAAGTCTGACCAGGGCAAGTGCAGGCACAAACAGTGGCTGACTGACATCTCTGAAAGCAGCACTGCCTGAGGGCTGTGTAACTCACAGCAATGTGAGGCTTTACCTCAGATCAAGGCACGTGGGGAGTCTGCAGAGCACCAAGAGAGCCCCTGTAAAGTCCATGTAAACCAAACACCTCAAGATGCTGCGTTCTGTCCTCAGTCTTTGGTAAATGCTGTCAGTGACACCTGCACTGGCCCAAAATGTGCTGCAGGACAGGGCAAGGACTGTCCCTTCCTCAGGGCCAGGCAGGCTGGAGACTCACCAGAGGCAGGGCAGGGCCTCCTGCCTCTGTTGACATAAACAGCTGAGATTTTCCTTACTGGAGATGAATATTCCACAGGGCTGATCCATTGTCTGAGCACAGCAGCTCACAGCAGGTTCACCCCATGCTTCAGCAGCTTCTGCTTGGCCTTGCTGGGCAGGCTGAAGGCGCTGTCATGAGGGTTGGGGACGCCTGAGTTGCGGAGTGGGGCTCCCAGCTGCTGGAAGTAGGTCTCCTGGACTGGATTCCTGCAGGCATACACGGCTGTGGAGGCGTTCCTGGAGGGGCAGGGAAAGGCAGGGGTCAGACTGACAGCTTTGGGCAAGATTCACAGCTGGGCACTGGGCTCCCAAGTTTTGAGAGGGACTTTCAGGTGTCTTGGCACGCAAACATGGAGCTAAACAGGCACCAAACCCCTGAAGGCTACAGGGAACCAGACCCTCCTTCTAAAGGGTCCTGGCATCCTTAAAAGAGGAAATGGGATATCACAAAATCATTTAGTTTGGGAAAGACCTCTAAGAACATGGAGTCCAACCTGTGACTGAGTCCAACTCAGTGCTCTGGACTGGGTGACAAGGTGGGGATTGGTCACAGGTTGGAGATAATGGTCTGGGGGTGCTTTTCCAAACTTAACGATTCTAGGATTCCGTGTGTGGCCACACTCCAAAGATTCCTCTTGCTGCCAACCCAGCCCAGGACACTATGAGCCTGGAACACTCCGCCTGTCTGACATTTCTCCTCTCCCACTGCTGCTGGCCACAACCAAATCCCAGCACAAATTCCACCTTGCAGCAGGAACCACGTGTTCAGTCACAGCCGTGATGAAGCTCAGACAAGAGTCAGATTCAGTCACCACCAAAGCCATGATTAAAAACATTAATTAAGACTAAGAATCCCCCCTCCCAGAGTATTCCCTGCAGGAGGGCTGGCAGGGAGCAAAGCCAAGGACCCTGGATTCCTCCTTGAAGGAGGAAAGCAGCAACTGCAATGTTTGCTGACACCCTTCTGTGACAACTCTCCATAAAAGAAAGCAGTTTTAGTCATCTTGTTACTCAGGCTGATTCACACATGGAGTTGCTTTTTTCGGGGTAACAGAGAACATGCCAGCTTAGCCAGTCAGTTTAGGATTGGATTTATGGAGCCAGCGAAGCTCATGCTAAACAAGGAGTTCTCCAGCACTGTAGTGTGTGATTCACATTTCCTTGGAAAGCGGTGCCAGAGCAGTGAAACTGTGTAATTCCCAGGAGCATCTTTATTTCATCATGGTTTGGGCACACAAGCAGGACCAGGCAGGTGGAATCTGTGCACTCCCAGCTCAGCTGAGGAAAGGGCTGTCCACTTCAGCCATGACCACGGGTGTCAGGAAAAGCTCTGTATTTTGGGAAGGCTCTGGCTGTGATAAGACCATCCTGCCTGGCGCATCACAATTGAGTTTGCCATGCACATCACAGTGTGTTTCCAACCCAACAAGCTGTACAAGAAAACAATATCTAGGTTGCCAATTCTGGGCGCCTTTGGCTCCCTGCCGAGACACAAATTTATTAGGAACAGCTAAATTTAAAACTGCATCTTAGAACCTTATGGTGCCAGGAACTGCCAATTGTGTGAGTGTTGCATCTTAATCCAAGCCATGGCACCACTCAGCTGTGCCCTCAGTCCACCCTCCTGGTCCACTGCAGCCTCTCAATATCCAGGCAGAGCAGGAAGGAACCCACAAATCAAAGCAAACTTAGGGAATAAAGGCACGTGACTGGTCCTTGGGTGTGATCACAACCTGTGCCAAAACCCAGGCATGCTTGGAAAGGGGTTCTGCCAGCCTGTGACCACCCCTGTGCCTGGGACAGGAGGGCTGTGAGCACCCCTTACCTGATGATCACTTCTGAGGCTGTGGGCAGCTGGCTGAAGTCGGAGTGGATGAGTGTGGCTGCTCTCAGGAAGTGCCGGTCCAGGGGCCCGGGGGTGTGGGGCAAGTTGGCTGCACAACAGGAGAAAAGGGGTGGTAAAAACCCACTCTGCAGTGTGTCCCTGTTCACTGAGCAGGAAAAGGCTTGGAGCTCACCACAGACCCTGGACAGGGTGGGGACACACTCAATCCCCCAAAGCTCCCCTAACAGTGCCTTTGATCTGGGCTTTGTTAGGGGAGCTCTGCTGAGAAATGCTCCTGAGAAGGTGTCTGAGGCCTGAGAAAAGGTTCCCAAAAACCCCATTCCCCTCACTGTTCCCTCCTGCAGACCCAGAAGATGAAGGCTCACCTGTGAGGACGTTCTGGACACAGTCATAGTGTGTGAAGCTGTAGTTTGTCCTGGCTGAGGCCGAGGAGTCCTTGGGCAGAGTCTCCCTCAGGTGAACCTCGAGGCCATTCAGGGAGGCCAGGCTGCTGTGGTACTGCAGGCAGAGAGAAAAACAAAGCTCAGAGCCTCACCTGGGCTTCAAGGGAGTTCAGGTGACAGAAGGACAGGATCTTCCTCGCTCTGCTGTCCAGTCTCCCACCTAGAATAGCTGGGAAACTTTGGCACAGAGGGAAGCAGACAAGTCACAGAGCTCCCAAGGCAGTGATGGGGCTCTGAGCAACCTGGTCCAGTGGGAGCTGTCCCTGCCCATGGCAGGGGCTGGATCAGGATGGGCTTTAAGGTCCCTCCCAACCCAAACCAGTCTGGGATTCTACAACTCAGAAAAGAGCCCTCCAACCTGAAAATCAGCCATTAAGCCACCTGATGCTACTAATTACAGGAAAATGCAAGGCCTCATTAATTTACCATCAACCATTACTCTCCAGGGCTCATTTCTCATGATTTACAGCCTCAGCAAGGGACATTCCTTTGCTTACACTGGGCAGTACAAACACACACAACAAAGCACTGAATGAATGCCAAGCTGCTGTTCTGGATGGATTTTCAGTAGACCAGAAGCCCTGATCATGCTGAGGCTCCCTGGGCACAGGCAGGGCACAGGCAGGGGTCCTCCACCACTCCTGGGAAGATTAACTCCATAATCCTCATCCTGCCAATGTGCTTTGCCCTACTGGGGAAAGGATCAAGCCTTTGTTCAGCAGGACGGCAGTGCCTGGCCTACCCTTGACCCCTGTCACAGCACAGATTTTCCTTTCTGTGCAGTGAAATGGAGGGATAAGACCTAAAGAGCAGCAGGAGGCGAGGCCAAGAGCCTCCCACTCCACAGGGAAAGTCTGGGATGGAACCCGCCCTCCCAGAGGTTTACAGCTGCACAAGTAGCATATTTTACCCTTCTTTGGTGTCATTTGGGGGCCTCAAAGCATTCAAAAAAACATTAATTATAACTAAGCTTTGACATCCCTAAGAGCTGAGGGTCATTTTTAACCTACAGATAAACAAAAGGACAGACCAGCTGAGGTTGTGCCTCAAATCCACCAGCAGCAGAGCCCAGCTGCACCTCCTCGGGCACTGCTCTTCCTTCTGGGACAATGGGACATGCAGGGCACCTCTCCTAAGGGATAACACACCTGCACCCATGAGAGGGTGCAGCAGAAGAGCCCAGTCACTGCTGAAATCCAAGCTGTGTGACTGTGCAGTTTTGGTGAGATCCAAAACAAGGGTACGTGACATGGAAGCAGGATGTCTGGGAAAAGAGGAACTTGAATTGAAGGAGAGCTTGTCAGCCCCAGGGCAAGACATCAAGGAAAATGAGCTGTGCAATCCCTGTGCAATAGGGATTCCGCTCTCCAGAGTGACAATTCCCACCTGCCTGTGTCCCCCCTGCTGTTCCAGATGAGCAGGAAGGGGACAAAGTGCCACGTTTGGTGCAAAGGGCCCCAGCTGCATCTCTGGGCTCAGCTGATTTGGCAGCAATCCCAACCCAGGCACATCAGCCCTGCTGTGCAGAGCAGACATTCCCCAGCTCCTGGGGCCCAGGTGTCCCACAGCTCCGAGGGGAAGGAGCAACCTTGAGGCTCTGCATTAGTCTGAGCTTCCCTCCACCTTCCAGTCTGGCTGGGTAAGGAAATTAGGTTGTTCCTATGGCAACTGGCATATCAAACAGGACTCTGCAGCTTTGACTCAGCTCCTGGTAGGGAGGCAGAGGCCAGGCAGCAGCTCTGCAGCTGATGCTTCCCAGCAAAGATGGGGGGCTGGCACATCCTGCCCCTGCAGCCCCGTTAGCTCTGCTCACAGGGGAGCCTGGGCACCCAAACCCCACCACAGGGAAATTTGGGATTGCTCTGGTGTTACCGGGTGCAGTGACCACATGGCATCCCTGTCCCCATCCCCAGGGAGCAGCCTGGAGGCTCCCACAGCCAAGGGAAGCTCTCCGGGTGTGTCTGTGGTGCTCCCCGAGGGAGAGGAGGTGACGTACAGGGCGGGGGTTTAACAGAACCATCCTCTCTTCCCAAAAAGCACCGAGCTGACGGGGATCCCCAGCGAATCCCAGCTCCAGCACAGCCCCTGGCAGCCCGCGGGTGTCTGTCACACCCACACGCTCTGCTCCGGTGCCGGCACTGCCAGACAACAGCAGCACCGGGAGCTGCCTGTGAGACGCGGCTGTCCCCGCTCCACTCGCTCCGACAGCTCCCACGCAGCCGAGCCCGCAGCCTGGAGCCTGGCACAGCTCAGAGCAGGTGATGGAGGCACGGAGAGCACCATTCAACACTCCCTCCTCAGCTGTGACCCCCGTGTCCCCCACCAGTGCAGCTGCAGTGGGGCAGAGCTCCCCCACTCACCACATCCTCCACGGCGTGCTGGTCCTGGCTCAGCCGCTCCTCAGCCAGCAGCGACAGCACCAGCCCCTGGATGCAGTGAACATAGAGGCTCAGCTGGGCTGGCTCGCTGCCTCTGCCACCCAGCCTGTCCTCCTTGCTGCTGGGACATGGCCTGTCCCCTGCAGGGTCACTGGGCAGAGCCCCCTGGACCCCTGGGAGCAGCAGCTGCCTCCTGCTCCGGAGCTGTGCGTGTCCAGCAGAGCCTGGACAATCCAAGCCCCACACGTGGTCACCAGCTGTGCTGCCACTTCCTCCAGACACACGGGCCTGGCTCACAGTCCATGGCTTGTCCTGCTCACTGGATTTTCTTCTGCTCAGCTCCTGGGCAGGAGAGGGAACAGATGGACTGAGGCTGACTGAAAGGGAATTTTGGGAAGCACAGTGACCAACATCAGAGTCCGCAGGGGATTCCCACTTGTCCTTGCTCTCCTGCTCCAAGGAGTAAGGGTTGGGAAAGGAAAAGCCTTCCAGGTATGGACCTGTAGTCCAAGCACATTCAGTCTGGAGTGAGGAAGGGCTTGGGAGCTGCTCTGTGTCACTCTCTGAGGGGAAGGATGTTTTCCTGCTGAGCTCTGAGCTTTCACTGCCTGCTCCACTCAGTTTTGCAGCTGAAGAATTCCTTGTGCTGGCTCCCATTCCAGGGAAGTCCATCAGAGGACTTGCAGGGCTGCCCAAC
This sequence comes from Toxostoma redivivum, assembly GCA_013397375.1. Taxonomy (NCBI): domain Eukaryota; kingdom Metazoa; phylum Chordata; class Aves; order Passeriformes; family Mimidae; genus Toxostoma; species Toxostoma redivivum. Next base: position 383,279 of record VXBI01009588.1, read on the forward strand.
TGCACAGCATCTCCTGGGGCAGGTGTGCCTGAAAGGTCCTCGTGAGACTCTTGCACAGAGATTCCATCCAGGGCTTGGTTTTCATGAGCTCCTGTTGATTCTGGAACTGCCTGGGAGCAGAGAGCACTCTCCTCTCCTCTGGGGCCTGCTGGGGACATGGGTGACCTAGTGGGAGATGACAAGAGGATTAAACACTGAGCAGGACCTGTGTGGAGTTATCCCATAGTGGCTCCTGGCACTGATCAATGGCTGATCCATCCCCTGCTACAAAGAGACCTGGGAAAAGGGTAGGGCAAAATCTAATACAGGTGAAAAGCCTGAGAATCTTACACTGCATGCTCCTGGGAATGTCCCTCCCTTGTCCACAAAGCAGTGCTGTGAGCTGAAGGACAACAGATCACAGCTGGTCTGGGGAAGCAGCTCTGCTCCAGGCTGCTCACAGCAGGAATATGGACAGGGGAATTCTGCCCAGCCTGAGGGGCCTCAGGCAGCTCCAAAGGCAGTGCCAGAGCCTGAGTTAGTTCCAGGGAAAACAGTGACAATGGCAACAGGGACACAGTGTCTCGTGTGAGCTCCTGCTGCAAATCCTGCCCCTGGGTCAGGCTGGGTTCCTACCTGGCCATCCACTCCACTGGGAAGTCCCGGAGCATGGAGATTTCCTCCCCTGTGAGGAACACCGGGATGATTCGGACTCCGGGCGGCAGCAGAGACCCTGCAAGAGCAGGGGAGGGGTGAGGATTCAACAAACATGTCCCAGCTTAGAAACAGAAACCAAACTTCATCAGCCCAAAGGCTTCTGCAAGAGCTGCAGGCCTGCCGTGATCCTGCATCCCAACTGAGCTGGGCAGTGTTTTCCCACCCTCCCAGCATTTTCCCATCCTGCTCGTACCCTTCATGCCTGACACAGTTAAATTTCCCTCAGTGTTTCCACCCTGGCAGATCATCCCCACAATGATGCTAAGAGGGGATGGCTGGAGGTTTGGACTGCAAGCACCAGCCATCTGTTGTGAGGGCCTGGCAGTGGCCAAGTGGCCACATGGGGAACTGGAATCAAGGCAGGCATGGTTGGGAATCTGCAGAACTGGAATAAAACCCAAAAGAGCAAACCCAGCAGAAGGAGCTGGTTCTGATCACACAGCACAGGCTGGCTGGTGGCAGTAACACCCTCTGGGATATTTTGGAGACACTCCAGCACCCAGCACAGCTTGGATGTGAATCCCAGAGAACCAGCTTGTGCTCCCATGCAGGGAAGGCAGCCCATAGGATGCAGCTGGATGCTCACCAGGTTTCTGCTGCTCCTCAGCTCTGGGCTCGCTCTGCAACAAAAGCCAAGAATCAGCTCTGGGGATGGATCAGGGACACCAGGACACATCTGTCACCTTCCCAGTCCCCCAAGGCTGCAGCAGACCCCACACCACCATCCCCCCAGCAAATGCTATGACTGTTTGGTGCTGGGAAGGGTTTGGTCATTAAGGAGTTCTGAAAGCCAAGGGGATCTTCCCAAGAACCAAAATACATCTAGAAGTCAGGACAGAGCCCAGATTTATCATCACCACGTGCTCAGGGAACAGAAACTCCATTCAAGCAGAAGAACAGCAAAGGCTGCCTTCATATCTGCATACTGATGGCTTTTTTATAGAAGATCTTGATCACATAAATAATAACATTTGACAAGTTTTAAAGCAAATGAAAACTGCTGTTTGTTCCTTTCAGACACTCATTTGGTGGATTTCCCAGTAAATACCAAAACTTGTGTAAAAAGTCAGTCAAAACATCACATAAATGAGAACTCATGAATTCAGTAAGTTAAAGACTGAAATAAAAGCTAATTCCTAGCACAGAAGTCTTGGAATCTTTTTCAATCGTAACTAATAAAAGCTTTAAGCATCAGCACCAATATTTGTCTATCCCCATGGTGACACATGCCAGATCTGTGTGACAAAAGCTCCCACACCACATCCTTTACAGAAATCTGCTTGCAGAAAATGTGTTCAGTACCATACCTGGCCTTGGGACTCGCTGCCCTGCAGGAGGACTTTGGCAGTGAGTGGAGGTGGCAGCTGGGTGCTCACAATCCTGAAAGGACAAAGCAAAGCCAGAGAACCACAGAATGGTCTGGCTTGAGAGAGAACTTAAGAGACCATCAGTTCAGAGAACTTTGATATGGCATTTGGTGACAAAATATCTCTACCAGACAGACCAGAGACACAAGGTGACACACCCTGGTGCAGGACAAGGCTCCCAAGTTCTTCCTCAAGTCAAATTGTCCATGTCCCTGCACTCTCAGGTGCTGCAGTGACTTACTCCAGTGTCCTGCCTGCAGCTATGAGGTCACTCCCTGGCAGATGCTCTCCCTGTGGCACATTTCCAGTGCTCGTAAAAGGTGTCACTGGAACAGTTCATGCCAAAGAAAAATGGCACTTGAGTGCTGCTGCCAAGGAATTCTCGGAATTCCCCACCTCCAGTCTTTCAAGGCCACCTTGGAGGCTTTCCTTGAATCTATTCAGACATCTTTGACTGAAAGAAGCTGGAATTTCTCATGGGGAATCCTGGCTCATCCCCCTGTGCACTTTCTGTCAGTAGACAGTGGTCCTGGCCAGCAGGTCAGACAGACCCAGGGACATATGGACACACCTGCACTGAATGCACACCTGCAGAGGGAACACTGCTGGGAAAGCACAACATCCACTCATTTCCCTTTTCCTTGGTGACTTCCCCCTAAAAAGCCTCAGAAATTCAGTCCTCATATCCTGCTGAGTATCAAACCCAGCAGATTTCTATTAAAACCCAAGTCATTAACTTCTTCATGGTGATGAGCACTGATACCTTGGAGAGACTGTTCACAAGGGCCTGGAGTGACAGGACAGGGGGCAGTGGATTCAAACTGCCAGAGGGCAGGGTTAGATGGGATATTAGGAAGGAATTCTTCCCTGTGAGGGTGGTAAGGCCCTGGCACAGGTTGCTCAGAGAAGCTGTGGCTGCCCCTGGATCCCTGGAAGTGTCCAAGGTCACGTCGGACGAGGTTTGGAGCAACTTGGGATAGTGGAAGGTGTCCCTGCCCATGGCCAGGGGTGGAACAGGATGGGATTTAAGATCCCTTTCAACCCAAGCCATTCCATGATTCCACTAACCACTCAGTCCCAGTGACACACAGACAGACAGGGACTGCCTGGCCTGAAGCTCAATGTTCCTGCCAATAACCAAGAGCAGCCCTTGAACCCTCACTCTGCTCCCTGGATGCACTCCAGGATCCAAGCCCTGGAAAGGGGTGGATTTAACCCTCCAGGGAATATCTGGTTACTCACAAGCCTTTGTAGAGGATGCAGCCTGCCAGGACATGAGGAGAGCGCTGGCATGTCTGCAGGATGAGAGCTGCCTTCAGCAAAAGCAGGGGATCCACCTGGACAGGGAGAACCAGAGCAGTGAGGCCACAGAATCCTGGAAAACCTTGAAACAGCACATAAACAAACACAGTGGCACTGGGGCAGCTCTAGGCACTGCAGAGGACAGGCTCTTACCTTGGTTTTGTCCAGATGCCAGAGAGAATTGAAAATCCTGTGGAGGTCACTGGTGTTTTTTTGGATGTGTTCAATGTACCTGTCCCACTCCCTGCTCAGCTCCTCCTGGGAAAATGCCTATGGGTGACAGAAACCCCCACACTGTCACTGCAAAGTGTCCCTGCACTCAGGATGAGAGATGCAATCCACGTGGGACAGGGCCTGCCTGGATAAGGTCAGGAAAAGGTGGGAGACAATACCAAGGGGAAACTGTTTAGGGTGAACATCTGGAAAGGCTCAGCAGAGCCCCACAGGACCTCGGAGCAATGGTGGGGATGATCTGCTCACTTTTCCAGGTCCCACTTCTTGGATGTGTGATCCTTGGCAGGAGCAAGGCAACACAAGGGAACACTGCGGAGCTGGGACACCACGGGAAGTGTTTCAATCTCCCCAAAAGTCACTCTGTCCCCATGTCCCCACTCCCTTGTTACCATGTCCCAGTCTCTTGTCACCCTGTCCCCACATCCTCAATCCTTCATTACCATGTCCCAGTCTCTTGTTACCCTGTCCCCATGTCCTCAGTCCTTCATTATCATGTCCTCAGTCCCTTGTTACCCTGTCCCCATGTCCTCAGTCCTTCATTACCATGTCCTCAGTCCCTTGTTACCATGTCCCCACTCCCTTGTTTCCATGTCCCTAGTCTCTTGTTACCCTGTCCCCATGTCCCCAGTGCCCTGTTACCATGTCCCAGTCCCTCGTTACCCTATCCCAGTCCCTTGTCACCCTGTCCCCATGTCCCCAGTCCCTCGTTACCGTGTATGCCCCACGCACAGGGCCCTGGTAGAAGGTGAAGAGGCTGATGAGCTGCTCCAGGAGCCGCCGGCAGCTCACGTCAGGCAGCTCCACAGCACAGCCCAGAACCTGCAGCAGACACAGCAAGGGATGGAGAATGCTGTCTGACAGAACTCGGGCACGACAAGTGAGAACAACTCTCATCACTTTCACACAAGGACAGGCAATTCTGTGCAGACAAACAGCCCTTGGAATCACAGTCACAGCAAAAGGAAATGCAAACATACCCACACAAGAGTCCTGGCACAGACAGGATAAATAAATATCAGAAATGCAGCGCTTCAGACACGCTCCCTTCCCACATTAGATGACCTAACTTGGTGCTTTAATAGCTAAGAATGTTTTCCTGAAACTAAGTACTTCAAAATATCCAAATTAACACATTATTTATATTATGATTATGCTCAATTTAGTTTTTGAGCTACTGAAACAGAAGCAGCAGTGCCAATTAAATGGAGCTGACTGGCCTCAGCCCAGTTCTCGGGGGATGGTTTGGAGCACTTTTGTCACAACTGCCACACGCTGCTCTTTATATACTAAATGTCTGTGGATGCTGACAAAGCTCTGGGGATGCTGAGGGCTAGAAGGAAAGAACAATCAGACTATTAAACAGTGACTGTGTCCTTACTGCAGCACATGTTATGGCCCATCCCTGGAAGTGTTCAAGGCCAGATTGGACTGGGCTTGGAGCAGCCTGGGATAGTGGAAGGTGTCCCTGCCCATGGCAGGGGGTGGAACTGAATGAGCTTTAAGGTCCCTTCCAACCCAAACCAGTCTGGAATTTTGGGATTCTTTTTCCAGCCAAGAATATCTTCAGAAATCCCTTTGGGTGTGGGCACAGAAATGAGGTACTTGAAATTTTTCTGCAGGAAGCTGAAGCGACTGCCAGGCCACAGAAAACAGAATTTAAGTTACCTTGCAATCAAACTTGTGCACTGCAAGGACCCTTCCCAGCTCTTCCTGGGTGCAGCCTACACCTTGAAAAATAAACCCTCTTCGTCTGAACTCACCCACAGAAAGTCTCCATCCACCACCACGGCAAACTTGAGCTTCCTGAGGCGGACGAGGCTGGGAGGGGCCCCGGAGATCTCGGTGAGGCAGCGAACAACCCCGGCCATCTGCCCACACAGCAGCTCCTGCTGCTCTGGGATGGTCTGCCAGGGAGCAAAGGCTTTAACTTCCCATCAAAAGAACTCAAAAAAAAAGTCACATCACTGCTGTTTTCAGGCATAAATAAAAAGTAATTAACATTTCAATTCAGTTTACAGAAAGGATTGTCAGACATTGGCACAGGCTGCCCAGGGCAGTGGTGGAGGTACCATCCTTGGAAGTGTTCAGAAAATGTGTGGGTGTGGCACTTGGGGACATGGTTTAGTGCTGAAGAGGGTGCTGGGGTCATGGCTGGACTTGATTTCAAAGGTCTACTCCAACCTTAACAACTCTGGGATTCTATAAATCAAATGCAGTAGAACAGGCAAATTTCTGGGAGAAAAAAAATATTGATTGCTTTTTCCAGGCAGCACAAGGGCCTGGGGCTTATGGAGAGGAACTTTCATCCCTCGTGTGTGTTTATTCACATCACCAGGACAGACCTGGGCTGTGTAGAGTGTAATCCCATTGCTGTGCCCAGAGCCCAGCCCTGCTCCACCTTGAGCTAATCGATAATTGGGATTTCTTAAAAAATTTCTTAGAACTTTTGTGACTTCTAAGTAAGGATTAATCGAATCACCTGGAAGCCCAACTCCTCCCAATCCAAAACCATCGGCACTTTACAGGTACTGAAATAAAGCAGACATTACCTGGGAAGGGTAAAAATAACAGATGCCGGCACTCGTAGGATCCCCTTCCTCCTTCACTTTTGAGCCATCATAAAGGAAAAAGTAATTCCACCTAAAAACATTTGCAGAAATGATTGTGTATTTCAAAACTGTTACCCTTCTCCCTGTCCTTTCTATTTCTCTGGAAGAACAATAAAAGTTTATTGCAAATGGAGAGACATGATTCTTTGCACAATCACACCGAGTTTACACCCAAAAGCAGCACCAAAAGGGTCTCTCACGACTAAATTTGACCAGTTTTGTGAGTTTAAAATAGGTTCTATAACTCCACCTCTCAGACATGTGGAAGAAGTGGATTTGTGAGATTCTGTACCTGTTGGAACCCTGAAGATAATTATAATAATCCCGTGTGATGGGGTACAATAATTATTATAATTATCGAGAATTACTATCCATATCCATCCCAAACAGCTCCTGGGTGCTGCCTGCAGCAGGAGGAGCAGGAGCCAGCGTGGTCCGTCTGAAGATGTGATGTCGTTCTGCTCATAATTTCTTGAATGCGCGTATTCAGTAACACTTTCTATCCTGTCCTGTCAGCCAGCACCCGGTCACAAGGTCGGAACGAGCTCGGTGCGGGACTTTTCCCGCAGGAACAGCCCAGCTCTGGAGCCAAGGCTGGCTCAAAGGTGGCACCGAGGAACCCGCCGGGATAGGAGCGGGAGGCTGGATCCGTGACCCACGGACAAAATCCGAGCTGCTGAGCCCTGGGGGCTGCCAGACCTCACCCACGACCGGGGACAGCGATCAGCAAAGGGTCGAAGGCGCTTCCCGGGACAGCGGCACGCGTGGGTGGGAGGCGAGGAGCGGGGCTGGGATCAGGGAAGGGCTCACCATGGCGCGGGGCCGGGCGCGGCGGGGCGGGCCATGGCTGCGGCCGGCTCTGGGATGCTGCGGCCGGTTCCGGGATGTTCCGGGTGGTTCCGGGATGCTCCGGGATCCCGCCGCTCGCTCCCGCCGCCGGTTCCGGACGCGCCCCCGGTCCCGTGACCGCGCACGTGACCGCGCTCATGGCGGCGGCGGCGGGAGGGTGGCGAGCGGGGCGTGCGCGGCGGCGGCGGCGGCGCCGGGGCGAGGAGGAGGAGGAGGGTGAGGATGAGGAAGGCGGCCCCGCAACCGAAGCGGTGCTGCGGCGGCTGCGAGAGGCGCGGTGAGTGCCCGGACCCGATCCGTGTGTCCGCTCCCCGCTGCGCGCTGTCGGGCTCCGCTAACGCCGCGCTCTCCCCGCAGGGACGATCTGCTGAGCTCCGGCTTCTGGGCGGCGAGCGCCGGTGAGTGCGGGGAGAGGGAGGTGCGGGGACAGCGATCCACGGGGGATGCGGGGACAACGGGGACAACGATCCCCGGTGCCGCCGCGCTGACCCCGCCGCCCGCAGAAGCCGTGCGGGCCCCGCTGAGCGCTCCCGCCGAGCCGCCCGCCCGCTGCGTGTGCTACGGGCTGGGCCGGTTCGGGCGCTGCCCCGCCGCACGGTACCAGCTCGCCTTCCTGCTGCTGCTGCTGGACGAGCTGCGGGTGAGCACCGGGACCGGGGTGGGGAGAGCAGCGGGTCAGCACCGGGCCGGTCCTCCCCGCCCACGCCGCCCTGTCCCGTAGGTGCCGCCCGCCCGCTGCGCACTGTTCGACCCGGCCTTCTCGGCGCGGGAGGCGGCGGCGCTGCGAGCGCTGGGGCTGTGCCTGCTCGCGGAGAATGAGGTGAGGAGAGCCCCGGGTCAGAGCGCCCGGGATCCGCGGGGCACCGCGGACACGGCTCGGCCGTGACGGGCTCGGCCGTTCCCGGGCAGGAGGGGAAACACGGCGTGGAGGGCGCGGCCACGCTGTTCTACATGGTGCACTGCGGGAAGGCTCTGTACAACAACCTGCTGTGGAGCAACTGGAGCCCAGCGGCGCTCTCCAAGCTGGTCATCATCGGGAACAGCTTCCGCGGAATCGAGGAGAGGTCTGGGCACACCCTGGTCAAGCTCTGGTGCCTCCCACCCCTCTTCCCCCTTCTCCGTCCCATGCAGAAAACCTGTCTAAATCCACAGGAACATCTTGTCTAATGTGGACATCTTCTGTTATTGCAGATTGCTGTCCAGAATCTTGGAGAGAGATTATTCTTACATAGCAAAGGTATGAGGCAACATCATTGTTTCATGTTGACAACACACCTTTTAATGAGAAAGGAAATGAATTGCCATTGGAAAGAAGAGGGGAGTTATTTTTAAAACCTTCTTCCTAGACACTATAATATAAAAGCTAATCACTTTAGGATTGTTGAACATCTGCAGAACATCCTGCACACAGGGGCTGAGGGTAATGTAATACCATTCTCATCCTCACTGGCTCAGCTTTGCAGGAAGGAGCTTCTGCATTGTCTGTAACTTTTTCCCCAAATGATCTTTAGGTCTTGAAAGGAGTGGAGGAAGTGGCACTCCCCAGTCACCCTCGGTACCTGGACACCTTCAATGACACCTCAGTGCACTGGTTTCCCCTGGATAAACTACAGGAGCTCTCCCCTGAGGTCTGGGACTTTGTGGAGGAGCCAATGTACCAGGACTGTGAAGACCTGGAGATCATCAGGAAGGGGGAGGGACCTGCTGCCAAGTCCTGACCATGCCTGTGGTGGCAGGGCTGGGATCCACATCTCTTCCCATGGAAGCTTCTGTTTAGATGAGATGGAGCTCAAGTAGCACCAGGCTCTGTCAAAAGTGGCAGCACCTGAATGCTGAGGTGATAGGACATTTTTGTATCATATTTAATAAAAAAAGTAAAGCTGAGCTTTGACTTACACTCACTGAATACAGCAAACTAAGTGCACCAAAACCTGCCTTGAGAACCATCTGCACTGCAGTGACTGCTCTTTGAGTCCCTCCCTTCCATAACAATTCAAGGCCTTTGTATGTCCTACACACATTTCAAAACATCAGGAAGGAGAAATTATCTGAGGGGTTTGTGGTGGGAGCTGTCAGGGTCTGGTTCCCAGTGCATGCTTGGATAAAGCTCCCAGCTATCATTGCTGCTGATACCAACTCTTGATCAGTCCTGAGAACAACCAGGTCAGCTCCCTCCAGGAAAAAAAGGATTCCTTCCCTCACCTCTGTGCTCTTAACCACTGCAGTCCCACAGCAGACAGTTGGGACAGGTCCTGGCTGTGTGCAGCAAAGAGGAGCCCACTGTGTGAGGGATGTTGTGGGGACAGTAACTCAGTGCCAGCACAAGCTGTGACATCTGTCACTAGAGACTCAGGGCACTCAGCTAGGCCAGCCCTCACTCAGCTGCTGGAGCAGAGAATGTGATCCCTCCTAACCTGCTGGTAAACCTCTGTCCCAGGTGGCAATTACCAGTGTCAGCACTGCTTGTTCTCCCTTAGCCTGGATTCCCAGATGGGGAACTCTGGCCCTCCATCCTCTTGCCAGTGCCTGAACAGCTCTTCCAATAAAACCATCCTGGCATCCAGCTCCAGTGTCACTATTTACAAACCTGGAACTTGTTTATTCTGAGGGTTACCCAGAGGCTGTTCCTGGGGGGTGACACCCAGTGGGGCCTCACTTGGGCATGTCTATAAGGCTCTGCAGCTAGGTGGGCATGCAGGTGGCCTCCCCTTGCACAGGTGCCTCACTTGGCCATGTCAATGAGGCTCTGCAGCGAGGTGGGCACCCAGGTCTTCTCCCCTTGCACAAACACCACGCCCCTGTCGATGTAAATGACGATCCTGCCGAAGGTGTAGAGCTGCTTGCCCTCGTGCCGCTTGCCGATGACGGGCATGAAGACGATGTTGTGCTCCTCGGCCTTGGTCTGGATGAGGTCCTTGAAGTTCATGGGCACGGAGCCGGCGGCGGCGCCGATGCCGCGCTGGGCCATGTTCTCGGCCTCGCGCCGCTCCTGCATGGCCTCGTACTGGAAGTCCTTGCGCCGCTCCGTGTGCGTCAGGTACGCGATGTTCTCCCGGGCGCCCGGCTGCATGTACCCACCTGCGGGAGAGAGCGGGGAGAACACGGTCCTGAGCTGTTCCCAGAGGGAAGCAGCTCCACCCAGGACACAAAGTTAGGCATATTTGGAGTGTGGTGTTTTAAGTTTGGGCTCTGAAAGTGAGTTCTCAGTTTTGGAAAGAGGGCAAATTTCAGGTGCTGCTCCCTCAGGCACGCCCTTCTCTTTTATACAACTCGCAGTGAACTCCCAAGAATCACTTTTAGGTCTTAGGGAGAGTCATGTGGAAAGGAAGGGAACTGCTGTAAAGACAAGGAAAGGAACCAGTATCTCACCACAAGGTAAAAAATACCCAGCAATGACAGCTTTAGAAGTCAAGCCCTAAAGGATGATGTCTGACTGACAGGGCAAGGCTGGAAGAGGATCAGTTGTTCAATGGCCCAAGAAGCCATGAAAAATCTGTTTCTGCTTCAGTGCAGTCCAGAACTATTGAGCAGCACCTCAAAGGTGTTCCTTAAGGACATAGCAAGGCAGAACCCACTGACTTTCACTGCTCATGAGAGCTGCTGCCATGCTGCCAGCAGGGCCATGCCCCAGTCAGCCTCCCAGGAGCCACATGTGACTGTGCTGCCAGCCCAGATCAGCAGAGCCACCCCCACAAGCCACCTACCCACGCTGGAGGACACAGCCCGGTTCATGATGTCAAGGGCTTCATTGAACTTGTCTTTGATGGAGGGATGTGCCAGCACCTGGTCTGAGAACATGGACTTCCAGCCCAGGTACCACTTGGTGATCTCTTCGTAGTTGGGGCTGTTACTGAGCCAAGAGCAGAGCACCTGCAGAGCAAGGGACAGGTCAAAGGCAGCACAGGGACATTTGCGCAGGAGAGGTCTCTGCCACAGAATCCCAGAGCCATTTCACATGGAAAAGACTCCAAGAGTATCAAGCCCAATGTGTGACCAATCACCCCCTTACTAACCAGCTCAGAGCACTCTGCCACATCCAGGCATTCCTCGGACACCTCCAGGGATGCAGACTCCAAACCTCCCTGGGCAGCCCCTTCCAGTGCCTGGCCACCCTTTCCATGAGGAAATTCCTCCTGATGTCTGACCTGAATCTCCCCTGGCATAATTTACCACTTGGTTTATTACTGAGTGTCAGTAACAGGAGGAACTGTTCCAATGACTGCTGAGCTGTGAGTGGGAACCAGCCCAGTTCAGCACCAGGGCAGCAATTCCTTGACAGGAATCACTGAAACACTCCCCAGATAACCAAACCTCTTTCCTCAGCTCTCAGTGTCTCACCTGCAGCCACTTTGGGAAGAAGTGTTTCTCCAGCAGCCCAACCAGGCTGGAGACAGAAATCATTCCCTCCCAGTCGATCACCCAGTAAAAGGCATCCATGTGCTGCTGGTGGGGGTTGATGATAAGCTCATTCAGACACATTCCTGGGAAAGGAGAGGACAGTTAGAAAAGAGCCTCACTCAGTTTTATCAGTGCCCTGACCTCTTTCACTACCAATACACAGAACTTGAGCAGCATCTGTCCTAAGGGACAGTGCGGATCTTTGGCTGATCCTGCCACAAAATGTGCACTTCCACTTCCAGTGATTAGAGTTTGCTGGCAGAACTGAGAAACTAAAAACACCTATTTTTTAACCTTTGAGCCACTTTGCATTACAAAACTCATAGTGAAACATAAGAACAGACTAAGGAATTCAGGAGTAACAGAGAGACACCTTACAGCCTGGTCCTACCTGACAGCTCTCATATATTCCTACCAGCTGGAGATGGACGATTTATAAAAAATAAGACCAAAAAACTAGAGAATAACCAGAATAATTCCTCACATTTCTTTAATATTTCTGCCTCTGCACAGGACTGGTAGCACAAAATCAGAGGCAAGCTTGGTTTAACCTCACCAACAATAATCTCTGATGTAACACTGGCACCCACATTAGCAAGGATCTTTCCTTGGGGTCAGGGGGAAGGTGCCACCAGCATTCCCAAAATCCAGCACTGTCTATTGTCTCACCGAGTTTAGGCACAATGTTCTTGACCATGAAAGCCTCCCACGAGCCAGGAGTGAACACATCCTTCCAGGGCTGAAGGATGAGCTTGGCAGAGGAATCACTGGGGTGCCACTTCTGCAGAGCGTTGGCCAGCTTATTGCGGATGGGCGAGTACAGCGGCTCCAGCCGCGCCTGCATCAGCGGCAGCCAGGGGTGGATCCACGAGTGGATGGGCACCGTGTCTGTCAGGGGATTCCAGCTCTCCACCTTGGGGCACAACAGGAAAGATTAACTGAGTCCAGCCACCAGCAGTAAGTTTTGTGCAGAAGCACAAAGAGCTCTGATGTGACTCCTCACTCCATTGGCAGAGGACGATCTTTGCACACTGGTGTTTGGGAGTTCCAGCTGGAATCCAAACACTAGTTCAGAGCTTGGCTTTGCTCTATCCAGCCCTCTTCTCTCACCTCCTTCTGCAGCTTGGGGAAGATGAGCTGATCCAGGATGTTATCCAGTATCCACACAGGAACAACATTCACCCAGCTATCCAAGAAATCCACCATGGATCCACAGTTCCTTGGCTGCCACCGCGCCACAATGTTTCTGACATATGGCATCCAGATCTCCCACATCAGTCTGGGAAGAAACCCCAAATAAATCAAAGTGAAGCTCAAAGCTACAGCCTGGGCCTAAATAAACCAAATGGGAGCTGTTAATTAAAGCTGCTTCTTTTCTGTAGCTGCAAACTGGATTTTATGGAGGCCCAGCAAGGGAATTCTTGGGAAAAGCTCCCTTGTGTCTGCTCTTTTCCCTCCCCGAGGAAGCAGCACAGGAAGATGCTGCACAAAGTACAAATCATTTGTTCTTTACCTGTGAAAAGCATCTGTTGACAGGTCCTGCCCACTGTGGGATAACAGCTGATCATTTTCCAGCAGGCTCTTCCACTTGGCTATGATCTCTGTGCCATATGTACAGTCCTGGGAATGACAGGGCACAAATGGTCCTTTATCCTTTTCCATTAATTCCAGCTGGGATCTGCACAGAGCAGGCTGATGGTGTGCTGAGCACAGCCAGCCTTCTCACCTCCTCTCAGGGCAAGCCAGGAGCTTGCAGTCTTAATTCCAGAATCCCACAATCACTGAAGTTGGAAAAGAGCTCCCAGACCATTAAGCCCAACCTGTGACCCCTCCCCACCTTGTCACCAGCCCAGAGCACCAAGTGCCACCTCCGTCATTTCTCAAATGACTTTTAGTAAAATCCTGCCAGAGAAAAATCCCACCTTACAGTATTAGTACACCTCCAGGGAGAGGACAGTCTGAACTTTCCCAGGTGTACAGAGAGATTCAGGCTCTACCCCAGCCTAAATGGCACTGAGAGTAGACTGTGCATCTCAGGTACCTGACAGACAAACCTCTCCTGCTTTTGCTAAAAAAACAACAGCTAGAGATTTGTTTTTCACCAAATTTTTCAGCCCAACACTCATAAAAGGGATTAGTTTTAACCTTACAAACTCCTAAATTTTTACCCAGCAAATGTCTGAGAGTGGGGAAAGTACAGGGTTTAATTTTGTCTCTTTTCTTTTTCTCCAGACTGATCAGGAGTTTAGAATCCCAGAATCCCAGACTGGTTTGGATTTGAAGGGACCTTAAAGCTCATCTCATTCCACCCCTTGCCATGGGCAGAGACAGCTCCCACTAGACCAGGACACTTGGGACAAGGTAACAAAGATTACTGAAGCCATCAAGTGAGAATTGCAGATAACTCAAACCAATACACACCTTGAGGGGATCCCAGTTCTTGAAGTATTCCTTCATGAGAGGATAAACTATGGCCACTGCCAGGTCCACCCTGTCCGACATCCTGTACTCCTCGTAGTACTTGTCCTGCAGGGTCTCAAAGATCTTTGCACACTCATCCAGGGTCAGAGGGTTCTCACAGCCCGGCTGCATCCGCCTCTCACACTCCTCCACCATGTCCAGCACCTTGCTGAGATTGCTGATGGCCTTCTCCTCGTGGGACAGCACCTCAGCCATCTTCTGGATCTCGTGGCTCAGGTTGACCACCATGTCCCTCTCGTACTGCAGCTGCCGGTCGCTCTGGATGATCTCCTGCTCCGTGATGTCGATGAGCAGCTGCAGGTTGTGCTCCAGCTCGGGCAGGGCAAAGCCCTGGGGCTTGGAGTCCTTGCCCAGGGGCTGCTGGGGGCTGTCATCTGGGATGTTGTGCTTGTGGCTGATCTGGCTGTAGCTGTAATAAACCTTCTGCTCCCGGCCCGTCATGTCGATCACCTGCCAGCACACAACAATGAACTCTCTTACATAAAACTCTCTCTCATCTTCCAAAAAGGAGAAAATCCCTGACTCCAAACTGAATTCTGGAGATTTCCAAGGATCTTATTTACTCCAGGATGCTGCTATCATACACTGTATTTGAATGAGGGGATTGCCTCCACAATGGCCTTCTCCAGAAACACGGAGTTAGGATGAGTAAGAGACAATCTGGAATCTGAGCCACTAGAATCTCCTCATCTCATCCCACTCTCACTGAATGATTCTACAAGCAATGATCTTGCCATTAGTTACACTACTAGTTACTTCACTTAGAACTTTTATAATTTTATAAAGACACTTTAATTTCAGATTCATAATTCAAATCCCTTACTGTGTTGATTATGACAAACGTGAAATAATTAAACTTAAATTGCAATTAACCCCCTACACACACTCACATTTAATCTAATTTGTCACCATGTCCAGGTGACCCAGAGCTAATAAATGGCTCAGGGATGAGTTCCATGAGGCAGCACAGGCAGGTCCTAGGACTGACTTTACTGAGGTTACCAGTGGCTAAAATGTGCTGGTCACACCAAAGCACCCAAATTGTTCCCCAGGGGTCACCTCTTGGCTTATCAATCTCACCTTGACCTGGGAGAGCTCCTTCTGAGGGGCTGCAAGCTGCTTGCTGATCCTGCCCTTGGCTTTCAGCTCTTCCACTGTCTTGTAGCTGTACTTGGGCTTTTTCTTGCCTCCATTCGGGTCCTTCCGCCACTGGCTGAGCTCCTTCTGAAATTCCTGGACAAAACCAGCAGAGTTGTGGTGGCTGCTCTTTGTCACACCCCAAATCTGCCTCTTTGTACAGGAAAATATCAGACCAATGAGGAATTTGTACAGGAAATAACTGGGAAGTAGAAAAGCTCACTCCAAACCAGCTTGGATGCTGTGGGCCAGTCACCCACCCAATGGATTAAGTGAACAGGATGTTCCTGGTCTTTTTATAATTTAAACAAAAGACAAAGACTGTTTACATGGGGGACTCTTCAAAGGGGGGATTCTAGCAAAGCTACTGAAATAGAGTGAGCCAGAAACAACAAAGAACATTACAGTGATAAGAAAGATCTAAATTAAATCACTGTGTTCTGTGTTTGGTTTTTTAATCTAAAATGAGCCCAAACAGTTTTCTCTGCCACAGAAATTAAGAAAGCTGAATTTTGTACACACAGCACAGCAAAGAAACAACAAGAACCCCAGAAGTACCTCCTCAGCTTCCTCTTCTGAGTCCACCACAGGGAAGTCCTGCAAGGACTGAGGAGTCCTCTCAGAGCCGTAAGCGCCCACAGCACCTTTGCCTTTCCTCTGCTTGGCCTCGATGGGATTGATGATTCCTGGCAGGATGGGAATGGGGTCAGGAGGAGCAGTTTGTGTGCTGGGAGAGAGCAGAACAGCCAGGCTTTCCCTGTGAGTTACCAGATCAGCATCAACACCCTCCCTGGCACTGCCTCAAACACCATGGTATCACCAATTCCTTGTAAAATCACTTTATCCCAGCACACACCAAACTGCCAAAGCACAGCCTTGCTCCCAGCCACATTTCACTGCCTTTTTATTCTGTCACATAAAACAGCATCTCCTTTTCTGTGGGATGACCACCTTTGGAATTTACTGCCTTTTTTCTTGCTCTTTTTCTCCTGCAAAATACCCAGAGGAGAAAATGACCACAGGTCAGTTTGAACACCCCTGACTCTTACCACAGGGCTCAGATCACTGGCAGGAAAACAAGGAAGTTTAAGCCACCTGGGGCCAGCAGTTCTTTAAAGAATCCAAGTTGTTTAAGGAATAACCTCTCCTCCAAATCCCCAATTAATAATAAACCACCAAACACACTGACAGTACCTTGAGCGTTCTTCCCCAGACCCCTTCCAGGGACATATCCCATCTTCTGGAGAAGCTTCTGCCCAATTCCTTTAGTGTGTCTCTCCCAGCTGCCAAAATCCACGAAGGACTTGGAGCCCCCTGCAAAGCCTTTCTGGCTGGGCTTGAAATTACCACCCTGTTAAAAACAAACACACAAAAACTTGCAGTCCTGAGGCTTCAAATAACCAAAGTGTGCAAAATTTCCCTCAGAAGGTTCTTCCCAGAAGGAATTCTGTTGTCCCCACACTGCCAAGCTCACTGGAGCCTCGATTGTTTGTCCATGAAGCACCTATGGAGATTCCTGAAATTCCTCAAATGGGAAAGGAAACTCCTGAAAAACTCTGGCTGACAACCTAACAGTTCTCAGGTTCCACCACCAGATTTAGCTGAAGCTGATTCCTGATTCTTTCTGGTTTCATCTGAATATAAGGGTTTGAGTCTACAACATGCCTGGATTTGTCCATTCTGTGAAAGTAGAAAAATAAAGTCTCTGAAAGGCAGGAAACCACAGGAATTCTCTTCTTTAAACCTCCATTGACCAAAGGGAATATTGAGAAAAATGAAAGCACTGATTCACAAGGACATACAATCATTATATCAATGTACAGTTGAACCAATGATTTAGGGTCTCTGATTTAATTATTCCCCCCTTTTTAGTGCTCTATTACAATTTCACTACCCTCAACCACAGCCTGAGTTTCATAAATATAAGTCAGAGAATAGTAAATTTCCTAGAGAACTCACTGTTTTTAACTTCTTGGGCACAAACTCCTTGGGAATCTCTTCCTGCTTCACAGGCTTTTCATCGTCATCCGAGTCCTCATCCGAGAGCTCCTCGGCTGCCCCCTTCCTCAGCCCAGCACTGACAAAGCTCACGGGGGCCGAGTAATCCCTGGAGCTGCAAAAGGAGAGAGAATTCTGCTCCAGGGCACATTACTCCAGGAGCCTGGGGGCTGCTGTGCCTTACACCCCTCAAAAATGAGATATTAAAAGCTGTCGAGCTGTCTAACCCTGCTTTTGTCAGGCAATCCCCATACTCCCCCCCGTACTCCAAGGAGCGAGCACAGCGAAAATCTTTACAATTGAGGGGGTCCCGAGGGCAGCCCTGGCCCGGGATGGGCTGCTCGGGTGGGAGCCCACATCCGGAAAAAGCCGAGGGAACAGGGGAGAGCTGCAGGGAACGGGGAAGAACTGCAGGGAACGGAGGAGCTCCGCGGCCGAGGCCGGTCCTGGGATTCCTGAGCGGGCCGGGGGTCCCAGCCCGGCCGTACCGCTTTCCACCGAAGCTGGGCCGCTCCTCGTCCGAGTCGCGCTCGGCCCACACGCCGTAGGTCGCCTCCTCCTTGGTCTGGCGGTGCCGCTGCCGGTGCGGGTTGAATTCGTTCTGCAGGTCCCAGTCCGACACCTCGAAGCTTTCCATCTCCACGCCATCGTCTCCGTCCGTGCCGTACAAGTGCGACATCGACATCGCGGCACCGCTGAGATGCCCCGGCCCGCTCAGGGACCCCGGGTCCGCTCAAGAACTCCTTACCCGGGAGCCCCGGCCCGCTTACG